>BTPG01000003.1:144731177-145092177 GCA_036245525.1 Semisulcospira habei
ACCTCGCTGCTGAACGTACATTTGGCCGCGGGAAGCGCCGTATAATGTGCGAATGTATGAGCGTATGTATGTATGTCTCTCCGATATTTCTGTACACACAAGCTTGAAACTTGACGAAACTTTCTTAAGTGGGTGGTGAGAGCCTCCGAACATATGTATATCCGAACATACATACGCACATACAT
Source organism: Semisulcospira habei (assembly GCA_036245525.1). NCBI lineage: Eukaryota > Metazoa > Mollusca > Gastropoda > Semisulcospiridae > Semisulcospira > Semisulcospira habei. The sequence continues at coordinate 144,731,363 of BTPG01000003.1, forward strand.
ACATACGCACATACGGCGCTTCGCGCCAAATGTACGTTCAGCAGCGAGGTTGGCGTAACTCAGTAGACATGACGTAATTTTTAAGTCCCTTCTATTTATAGAAGGGACTTTTTAGGACGGGTCGCGGTGGGGCGACTTTAATAGCATGTCCATGATGTCAAAGATGGGCAGGCTAAACCTCTAACAATTGAACTGAGTAACAAGATAAAAAATTACGTCATGTCTAGTTACGCTAACCTCACTGCTGAACGCACATTTGGTGGGAAGCGCCGCATGTGTGTATGTATGTATGTGCATATGTATGTATGTACGTACGTATGTGTGTGCGTATGTATGTAAACAAGAGAATCTCCGATATTTCTGTACACACAAGCTTGAAACTTGGCGAAATACTTTCTTAAGTGGGTGGCTAAGAGAGCCTCCGAGCATATTGGAATTGAATGTCTCATTGAAGACATAAACAACCGTTTATAGAAAGTCGGTTGACCCAGATTACAGTCCGTAATTTTTGTCATATTTACTTGAACTTTTGCATATAGCTAGTTTGGAGAAAGACATTGGATGTGTTCGTTGAATCCTTTTAACTTCTTTAGTAAAAATTAATTCTTTTCAGAAAATAATTAAAACACTAAAAAACTTTACTTCTTGAGAAAGTCAGACAGCGGCGGTGACGTAAAAGAGGCAACTCCGTCACCACGTAGACACTGACATAATACTCTAAATATGACGTCATTCTCTCTCTCGCGCGCGTCTCTCTCTGTCTCACACAAACATGCGCACATCTCCAGGAGAAATAGATCCTCATGCGCCAGGAGAGCGCATAAGGATCTATGCCTCTTGGAGATGTTTGGATCGCGCGCGCACGCACGCACTAAGTTGAACACGCACACACACATCGACGCGCTTTCAGAAGAGCATGCAGGTGACTCGTGTACTTAGTATATCATGTAGCTAGGTAAAGTCAACCTGCTTTCACACAAAGTATAGCAAGACTGAAATTGTACGGTGAAGTTCTAGTTTTGTCACCATTTTCTCAAGCCTATGAAGCGAAAGTGAAACTCATATCACATACAATATAAAATTACGTAATAACTAGAACTTACGTCATGACAAATCAAGTTTGACAAATCAATGACGTATATGTCCTGCGCCCCTAATAGAACTCGCTGGAGGGCATTGGCAGATCTGCGAGACCTGTTCAATAGGAGACAATTCAACATCAGAAAAAAAAAAGATCAGGTCAAAGACAAGAGGTAGAGACCATTGACAGCGAGGACAGCTCTCATATAGATTGGACTTTGTGGGTTATGGTTCCTCCCATCTTATCTTGTTACTTCAGTTGTCAAAGGATTAGGCCTGCCCGCCTTTGGCATCATGGACATGCTATTAAATTCGCCCCACCGCGACCCGTCGTAAAAAGTAGCTTTTATAAATAGAAGGGACTTAAACTGTTTTGCTCCACATTGGTTGTCTCCCTCGATTCGCTGCGCTATCAGCGCAGCGAATTGAGGGAGACAGCCAGTGGTTTTGTCTTCGTTTATCAAAAGTGTTGTATTCCAAGCTAATTACGTCCTTGCCTTTTACACGCTTGGCAGTAACCCTTCAAGGCTGGAATTTAGTTTTTTTTTTTTTTAAAAGTCCCTTCTAGTAGAAGGGACTTTTTAGGACGGGTCGCGGTGGGGCGAATTTAATAGCATGTCCATGATGTCAAAGGCGGGCAGGCTAAACCTCTAACAATTGAAGTAACAAGAGAAAAATTACGTCATGTCTAGTTACGCGAACCTCGCTGCTGAACGTACATTTGGCGGGAAGCGCCGTATAATGTGCGTATGTATGAGCGTATGTATGTATGTCTCTCCGATATTTCTGTACACACAAGCTTGAAACTTGACGAAGCTTTCTTAAGTGGGTGGTGAGAGCCTCCGAACATATTGTCATTGAGTGTCTCATTGAAGACATAAACAACCGTTTACAGGAAGTCGGTTGACCCAGATTAGAGTCCGTACTTTTTGTCATATCTACTTGAACTTTTGCATATAGCTAGTTTGGAGAAAGACATTGGATAAATTCGTTAACCAGCCGTTTGTATCCTTTCAACTTCTTTATTAAAAATTAATTCTTTTCAGAAAAGAATTAAATCACTAAAAAAAAAAAAAACTTTACTTCTGGAGAAAGTCAGACAGTGACGGTGACGTAGAAGAGGCAGCTCCGTCACCACGCAGACACTGACATAATACGCTAAATGTGACGTCATTCTCTCTCTCTCTCTCTCTCTCTCTCTCTCTCTCTCTCTCTCTCTCTCTCTCTCTCTCTCTCTCTCTCTCGCACGCACGCACTAACACGCACACACACATCGACGCTCTCTCTCTCTCTCTCTCTCTCTGACTCTCATGCACAAACATGCGCGCATCTCCAGGGGGAATAGATCGTTATGCACCCGGAGAGCGCATGAGGATCTATGCCTCTTGGAGATGTTTGGAGCGCGCGCGCACGCACGCGGAACTAACACGCACACACACATCGACGCGCTTTCAGACTGAAGAGCATGCAGGTGACCCGTCTCTCTCTCTCTACCACGCAGACATTGACATAGTGCTCTAAATATGACGTCATTCTTTCTCTCGCGCGCGTCTCTCTTTCTCTCACACAAACATGCGCACATCTCCATTCTCTCTCTCTCTCTCTCTCTCTCTCTCTCTCTCTCTCTCTCTCTCTCTCTCTCTCTCTCTCTATCTCTCTCTCAAGCACAAACACAAACATGCGCGCATCTCCAGGAGGAATAGATCCTCATGCGCCCGGACAGCGCATGAGGATCTATGCCTCTTGGAGATGTTTGGAGCGCGCGCAATCACGCACTAACACGCACACACCGACTCCTTTACTGTAAGGTTACCACCAGTCTTTTTATAAATTTTGTGTCTTTAATATTTTTGTGGATTTCTGCATCATCTCAGTGACAATCCTACGCCGGATAATTGTGCCCGAGTGTGTTGAGCAACATAATGTTTGTTTCTGACCAGCACTTTAGTGAAACCTGGACAGTTGTATTTTCATATTGATGCATCATAATTAAGCCGCACGCTGTGTGAACCGCGATCGTGTGGACTGTGGGAGCGACTTGTACTAAGCTATATGAGTATTATACGGACAGCCTCAGCAACAACACGCAATATTCTCTTTCCCTTTATATTTTCATAAAAGGTAGGTTACAAAGTAAAGTAGATTATAGCACTGTCAGGGGAGAGAAATGTGCATGATCGACCAGTGATCATAGATCTACTGTGGCCAAAGCACACACAAAAAAAAAAGAGATAGGAAAGAGAGGGGGCGCTAAAAAAGTGACTGAAAGCAATGCATATGGAAGCCCCCCCGAAGGGGGGCGTATCACATATCCCACTGTTCCAGCCACTCAGTGCATGGAAATTTAAATCTAGGTCCCCCCGAGGGGGGTCCAGATATTTAGCCGGTGTGGACAGCTGTTTCGGTCTTGGCGACCTCATCAGCACACCATCGGCGATACTGGAGGAGGCAGGAATTTCTGCCGACCTGCAAAGACAACCACATTTTACTGTGGTGTCTGCAAGGGCATACATCCCATGCCACCACCTAGAGCCAAATTTCCATGCACCTTAAAAGAGAACCTACCAAAAGGGGGGAAGGGGTTGCAGTCGATATTGTAGTAGTAAATGAAAAGAAAAGGGGAGACTGCCAGTGCTAATATTTTAGGAAGGTTACAAAGTAAAGTAGATTATAGCACTGTCAGGGGAGAGAAATGTGCATGATCGACCAGTGATCATAGATCTACTGTGGCCAATGCACACAAAAAAAAAAGAGATAGGAAAGAGAGGGGGCGCTAAAAAAGTGACTGAAAGCAATGCATATGGAAGCCCCCCCGAAGGGGGGCGTATCACATATCCCACTGTTCCAGCCACTCAAATTTGGCTCTAGGTGGTGGCATGGGATGTATGCCCTTGCAGACACCACAGTAAAATGTGGTTGTCTTTGCAGGTCGGCAGAAATTCCTGCCTCCTCCAGTATCGCCGATGGTGTGCTGATGAGGTCGCCAAGACCGAAACAGCTGTCCACACCGGCTAAATATCTGGACCCCCGTCGGGGGGACCTAGATTTAAATTTCCATGCACTGAGTGGCTGGAACAGTGGGATATGTGATACGCCCCCCTTCGGGGGGGCTTCCATATGCATTGCTTTCAGTCACTTTTTTAGCGCCCCCTCTCTTTCCTATCTCTTTTTTTTGTGTGCTTTGGCCACAGTAGATCTATGATCACTGGTCGATCATGCACATTTCTCTCCCCTGACAGTGCTATAATCTACTTTACTTTGTAACCTTCCTAAAATATTAGCACTGGCAGTCTCCCCTTTTCTTTTCATTTACTACTACAATATCGACTGCAACCCCTTCCCCCCTTTTGGTAGGTTCTCTTTTAAGGTGCATGGAAATTTGGCTCTAGGTAGTGGCATGGGATGTATGCCCTTGCAGACACCACAGTAAAATGTGGTTGTCTTTGCAGGTCGGCAGAAATTCCTGCCTCCTCCAGTATCGCTGATGGTGTGCTGATGAGGTCGCCAAGACCGAAACAGCTGTCCACACCGGCTAAATATCTGGACCCCCCTCGGGGGGACCTAGATTTAAATTTCCATGCACTGAGTGGCTGGAACAGTGGGATATGTGATACGCCCCCCTTCGGGGGGGCTTCCATATGCATTGCTTTCAGTCACTTTTTTAGCGCCCCCTCTCTTTCCTATCTCTTATTATTATTATTTCCTATCTCTTATTATTATTATTATTATTTCCTATCTCTTATTATTATTATTATTATTATTATTTGCATGCTGTGTTTCTTTTCGTGTTGTGTTCTCTTTTGTGTACAGGACAGCTTGTAAGACAGGCATTGAGTTGCCTAATGGCTTTATCCTGAATAAAAAAAGATTCATCTCTCAAAAGATTCATCTCTTTTTTTGTGTGTGCTTTGGCCACAGTAGATCTATGATCACTGGTCGATCATGCACATTTCTCTCCCCTGACAGTGCTATAATCTACTTTACTTTGTAACCTTCCTAAAATATTAGCACTGGCAGTCTCCCCTTTTCTTTTCATTTACTACTACAATATCGACTGCAACCCCTTCCCCCCTTTTGGTAGGTTCTCTTTTAAGGTGCATGGAAATTTGGCTCTAGGTGGTGGCATGGGATGTATGCCCTTGCAGACACCACAGTAAAATGTGGTTGTCTTTGCAGGTCGGCAGAAATTCCTGCCTCCTCCAGTATCGCCGATGGTGTGCTGATGAGGTCGCCAAGACCGAAACAGCTGTCCACACCGGCTAAATATCTGGACCCCCGTCGGGGGGACCTAGATTTAAATTTCCATGCACTGAGTGGCTGGAACAGTGGGATATGTGATACGCCCCCCTTCGGGGGGGCTTCCATATGCATTGCTTTCAGTCACTTTTTTAGCGCCCCCTCTCTTTCCTATCTCTTTTTTTTTGTGTGCTTTGGCCACAGTAGATCTATGATCACTGGTCGATCATGCACATTTCTCTCCCCTGACAGTGCTATAATCTACTTTACTTTGTAACCTTCCTAAAATATTAGCACTGGCAGTCTCCCCTTTTCTTTTTCATAAAAGGTGTTTACTATCATTTTGAAAACGTTTTAGTCGACTAAATACTGGTTCTACTCTGTCTGCTACTGCAGCATCGTAATTTAATTTTTTTTTTGTTCTTCTTAAAATTACAGTTCTTCATCATTACTTTTAAGCTTAATTTTTGTTTGCTTTGATTCAATATCATTGTCTCTTTCACTGTTTGGTTTTATTATTTGTGTTTGTGTGCTGATTAGCGTTACTTCAATAGCTTTATTACGTTAAGCGAACTTATTATCTTCATTTTGCCACCTTTGTTTCTTTCTCATCTTTCACGATGAATCAAGCAGACGTGAAAGTAAAAGATATCCGCATTGGGCATTTAAATGTGTACCATCTATATGCCAAACTTGATGATATTTGCGTTTACCTGAATGACTCAAACCCATTTCATATTTTTGGATTATCTGAGACACGTCTTGGTTCTAATGTATCTGATGAATCAATTCAGGTTCCTGGCTTTTCTGTCCTGAGACTGACGTGATCCAACGGCACACGGACAGACAGGATTAGCTGCTTATAAATTATTCACACGTCTGTTCAAGCTCTTACACGTAGACGATATGACTTAGAAAATGAGCAAGTTGAGTGTATGTGGCTTGAGCTGAAGGCCCCCCAATCACCATCATTTCTTATCGGTTTTCTGTACCGCAACCCTGCAGCAAACTTTGAATGGTATGATAATTTTCTTAGTATGTTTGATAAAGCCTGTAAACCTAATTCTAATGTCATACTTATGGGAGATTTTAACATAGACATGTTAAAGTATCATCATGCATGGGACTCTACGATGACGTTGCTGGGTCTTAAACAGTTAGTCACTTCGCCGACACAAATAACACCAACAACACTCATAGACCACATCCATGCCTGAGTCTGTTCATAATGTGTCTGTCGGAAACCTTGGTATCAGCGATCACTTTCTCATCAGCTGTACGTGGTCCACTAAGTTCCGAAAAACAAACAAACAAAAAAAAGGATGTCATACGTCTATCACCTATCGTTCTTTTAAAACATTTAGTGAGAGCGACTTTTTATCTGACCTTAATAACGCACCTTTTGATGACGTGCTTAGTGAAACTGACCCTGACAGCGCTCTGTCTGTCTGGTATAGCATTTTCTTACTATTTTAAATAAACACGCGCCTGTGCGGCGGAGGCGAGTCAAACACGCATCACTCCCGCCATGGCTGACTCATGACATCATTCATTGATCGCTTTATTAAACAAGACAAAGATATGTCCACGCTCTGGCGCGCTATGGCCGTAGTGACTGGAGGCAAGAGTAGGAAATCCACTGTAATCCCGTCTACCCTGACTGCCGATAATTTTAACGATCATTTCCTTTCAATTGCCGAGTCCCTGGTCCCTTCTAAAACAAACTCTCGGCCCTATACCTGTCATGAAACCCTGATTGATTTCTGTAGAAAGCGAACTGCGAGATTTGATCCTTTCGCTATCCTACCTCTGGCAGTTCACGAGGTTGGTAAGACAATTAGTTCCATGAAGAATAAAAAATCTTCCGGGGCAGATGAAATAAGCCCCAAAATACTGAAACTATCCCTTCCCTATGTTGTAGAAACAATAACTTATGTCTACAATTTATGCATACAGAAAAATGTTTTCCCAACAGAACTAAAAAAGGCTAAAATTATTCCCCTACCTTAAGATCTGTCCGATGTTAATAATTATCGCCCCATTTCACTTTTGTCTGTCTTAAGTAAACCCATTGAACGACACATTTATAAGCATCTTTTAGAATACCTGGGAAACGAAAATTAATCTACCCCCTCCAGTCAGGTTTTCGCCAGAAGCATAGTTGTCATACAGCGTTAGCGCGACTTACAGACGCGTGGCTAAGTTCAATGGACTAAGGCGAATTTAAAGGTGCTGTTTTCATAGACCTTCGCGGAAAGCTTTCGACCTGGTAGATCATGAAATTCTCCTTTCCAAGCTCAGTATATATCTAGATGGTTCATTTTCAAGTAACTGTTTTCATACATCAGACGCCAGTTCTCAGGCATCTATTCATTCCTTGAAAACAACCTCGTTTTTCGCTTCCTAGCTTACAGACAGACAGCAACGCGTGATGGTAAATGGATCTTACTCTTCAAGTGGTTTAGTAACAAGAGGAGTGCCCCAGGGCTCTGTCCTGGGACCTCTTCTCTTTTGCATATTTATCAATGACCTGCCACTACATTTCACGAGCAACAGAATTGCTTGTGACTTGTTTGCCGATGACAATCCACATCCCCGATAAGTGTCTTGAGTCTTTAAATGTTCGTTTGCAACAGGGACTGAGCGAAATTTCCAAATGGTGTGAAAATAATGCAATGATCCTTAATCCCACCAAAACCGAATGTATGACGATAGCAACCCGTCAGGAGCATCAGCTAAAGCCACTTACGCTTAGCCTGGAAATCCAAGACCACACCATTACACAAGTACCTGAACATCGTCTACTTGGAGTTATTGTTGATAACCAGATGAAATAGCAATCTCATATCAATGTTGTCTGTAAAACTGTGTCCAGAAATGTTTTTATGCTGTCTAAGCTAAAATATCTTATTGATGTCGACGCTCGCAAACTATTCTACAATGCCCATGTCAAATCCCACATCGATTATGCCTCCACGATATGGGACGACAGCGGTGACATACACTTGAAGAAGCTTAACTCCTTGCATCGCAGGGCAGTGAAGCAGATCTTACCTGATCCAGCCCTTTCTACAGACCAACAATTTGAAAAACTAAAAATGCTTCCTCTTGACAGGCACTATCTCTTTAACAAAGGGGTAGTCATGTATAAAATCTGGAATGAAATCCACCCAGAATACTTGTGTAAGCTCTTCACCAAAGCAGCTTCAGGCTATTCAACATCAGGGCGAACTCCATCACACCACGCCCGAGGATAGATTATTTAAAACCACCCTCTCTTTCTCGGGCGCCTCATTTTGGAATAAACTGCCAGCGCACATAACACACTGGTTCACTCCCCTCTTTCAAGGAAAGCCTCTTCAAGTACTTGCTATCTAACAGATCATTCACTGGTTAGGGTATCCCCATCGCCTCAATATTAACCCCCGCGCGTAGGTGTGCGTGTAGTTGTGTGTTCGCGCCGATGCGTGCGTGCGTGCGTGCGTGTGTGTGTGTGCGTGCGGCGCGTGTTTGATTTCAGTGAAAGAAGGAATTTTAAAGAATATCTTTTTCCCGTTCACATTATTAGCAATCATAATCGGTGCCCTCCATTTTGCCTTATCCATTTTTGTTTTGTTTTGAATGACATGTTATATTATGTGCACTTGTACGTTAGTAGGGGGCTCTGGATAGAGGTAGTACCTTTGCTGTTCGGCAGCTGCGTCCTACACTATGATAGGACGGACGGACATCACTGGTCCTCATCCATCTCCTTAATCTCTCACGTGCTGGCTCCAAGCGCCACACCCTGGCAAACCACCTCAGCTGGTGGGCTAAACCACGTGAGCGGGTGGTGTTCACATTGCACCACTAGGCGGATGAGTTGTTTTTGACAGCCAACGGCTAAAGAACGGAAGAGATCAGGCTTGATCCAACGGCCAAATGTGGGGAGTAAACCCATCAAATCAGGAGTGGAGCCCGGAAGGCAGACAGCTGCCTGTATTCACGCATTGTTCTGGTAGATCCTGCAGCCAAACTGGTGCCAAACGTATTGCTTTGCATTCCTTTGGACAACATCGGCGAGGCCGAGAGGGGCATCCCAGGATCTCCATACACTTCGCCCAGGCTTGCGCCTTGGAGAGGTCACACGAAATGACCCAGCAAGCGCATATACTCCATTGTCTTCCGAGACAGAAGGGGATGCCAACAACGTTAGTAGCTTTGTACCTTTGTATGCTAGTAACTTTGTACCTTTAGTAGAGTTGTACCTTTGTAGATTAGCAACGGAAAGCGTGAAAAATGGCACATGTGCTAACTGCTTCTTCCGTTCAGAAATAAAGTTTCATTCATTCATTCATTTTCTCTCTCTCTCTCTCTCTCTCTCTCTCTCTCTCTCTCTCTCTCTCTCTCTCTCTCTCTCTCTCTCTCTCTCTCTCTCTCTAAAAATGATTTAGCGAATGAAACCATGCCGTTACAACATTGTGTGACAGAGGATCTTCATAACGTTTTCTATTAACTGTTGTGAGAGTCTTTTCGACACAATGTCAGCGCTGATCTGATATTTGGAGTGGAGGATGATGTCATCCATTGCTTTATTTTTAATAGTAAACATAGACTTTCAGACATACAGACTTTTTATGACGTTTTAGATTGACAAGGTGATTTGCTCTTGCATAAACTTATTATCACAGACTGTTGCATGACGTCTCATTTATATCACGAATGTGACTTTTTTTTTTTTTTTTTTTTCCCCTTCGTAACTATTACAACTACGTATGGTGTTGCATGGACCCAAAGGGACCTATCTTTAAACCTGTGACTGGACTATAACATAAAGCACGGTGGACTTTTATTGCGTTGCTTGACAACCTTGCTTATCCCTGCTTTCCGGAGAAAAGCTAACCAGTGCGTCTGTGCAGGCTGAAACAATAATATACTCGAGTGGTTTCTCAGTTGGCGACACAGCTAATCCAAACAAAGGAGTGACGGATTGTTTTGACCGCGTGTTGTCTGCTGTGATTGCGCTAGTCACCGCCAGCAGTCACGTGTGAAGATTGTTTGAGCGTGTGCTAGTTGGTTTGAACCGCCTACAGCTCTTGACTATTGGAATCCTCTAGTACCAATTGGATACTTAGACACTTTGTGTTGTGTAATTACACGCTAGGTGTCTATACGATTTTTTTTTCTCTTCAGCCCACACATTCTTTTTTTTTGGGTTTTTTTTTTTGTTTATTTTTGTATTTGCTGTTATTATTGTTTTTTGCTCTGTTCTGCTTGACTATCTATACGTTCGCCTTTAATATGTCAATAGGTGGCAACAGCATTCATTCTTTAAATATCGGTCATCTTAATGTGTATCACCTTTGTCACAAAATACCAGATATAACTATTCTCCTAAACCAGTCCTCACCATTTCACATTTTTGGATTTACGGAATCTCGTCTAACAGCTAACATTAGTGACCATGCCATAGCTATATACAATTACTCCATTCTCAGGCGAGATGCATCTTCCCCCGGACATACTGGCCTAGCTGTGTACATACACAATTCCATCAACAACTATGCAAAGAGGCGTTGTGATTTAGAATCCCCTAATATAGAGTGCATGTGGTTAGAAGTTAAAACGACCAAGTCCTCGCCTGTTCTTATAGGTTTTGTATATAGAAACCCAGCGGCCTCAGCCTCCTGGCAGGACGAGTTTGTGTTAATGATGGATGTGGTTCAGGAGTCCAAAGGTGATATACATATTTTGGGAGACTTCAACATAGACTTGCAAAAGCAAGGACACACTTCGTGGAGATCCATGTTGAATTTTTTAGGGTTGAAACAGCTTGTCCAGTCACCTATTAGAGTGACTTCCTCATCTTCAACGCTGATAGACCATGTATATAGCACAAATGTCAGCGTTGTAAAAAATGTTAGCGTACCTAATATTTCCATTAGTGATCACTTTCCTGTTTGTTTTACGTTGTCTGTTAGGTTAGCTAAACAGTCAATCAAAGGACACACTACCATAATGTATAGATGTTTTAAAAAATTCGACCAAACTGCTTTTTTATATGAACTATCTTTAGTACCATTTTATGATATAAAAAACTGCAAAAACCCTAACGATGCCCTGTCACGCTGGTACGAGCTGTTTCTCGCCGTTCTGGATAGACACGCGCCTAAGCGCATCAAACGCGTCAAATATCCTGTTATGCCAAAATGGCTCTCTGATGAGATAAAACAAGCAATGGAGGTAAGAGATGAATTAAAACGAGACAAGAAATTTACTGAATACAAGAAGCAGCGAAACCATGTCAAATCTCTAGTTCGTAAACGGCGTAAAGCAGGGCTGCGTGCTGGCACCGACCCTCTTCACCATCTTTTTTAGCATGATGTTGAAGCAGGCCACAGTGGACCTCGATGATGATGATGCAGTGTACATCAGGTATCGTCTCGATGGCAGCCTGTTCAACCTCAGACGACTGCAGGCCCACACGAAAACCCTAGACCAACTGATTCGTGAGCTGCTTTTTGCTGATGATGCTGCCCTCGTTGCACACACAGAGAGAGCCCTGCAGCGCATCACGTCTTGCTTCGCAGATGCTGCCCAGCTCTTTGGACTCGAGGTCAGTCTGAAAAAGACAGAGGTCCTCCATCAGCCGGCACCCAAGACAGTGTATCGCCCTCCTCACATCACCATTGGCGAGTCTGAACTAAAGTCAGTGCACCAGTTTACTTACCTTGGCTGCATTATCACGTCGGACGCCAAGCTGGACAAGGAGCTTGACAGCAGGCTGGCAAAAGCGAACAGTGCTTTCGGGCGACTTTTCAAGCGGGTGTGGCACAATCAACAGCTGAAAACAGGCACCAAGATCAGCGTGTACAGAGCTGTGGTCCTCACCACCCTGCTGTATGGTTCCGAGTCCTGGGCCCTCTACCGCAGCCAACTACGACTCCTCGAACGCTTCCACCAGCGCTGCCTGCGTACCATCCTGGGCATTCACTGGAGTGACTATGTCACCAACGTCGAGGTCCTTGAACAGGCTGAAACTGTGAGCATCGAGGCTTTGCTGCTGCGGACACAGCTCCGCTGGGCGGGGCATGTCTCCAGGATGGAGGATCATCGCCTACCAAAGATCACCCTGTTCGGCGAGCTTGCTACTGGACACCGTGACAGAGGGGCACCAAAGAAGAGATACAAAGACTGTCTCAAGAAGTCACTTAGTGCCTGCCAAATCGACCACCACCAGTGGTCTTCGCTTGCTGCGGACCGTGACACCTGGCGCTCCACCATTTACAAGGCAGCTGTCTCCTTTGAGGACTCTCACAGAGCTAGCCTTAAGGACAAGCGGCTCAGGAGAAAAAACAGAGATGCCGCAGCTCAGAACCCTGGCTAGACCTTCCCCTGCAGCCACTGCGGTCGAACCTGCCTGTCTCGGATTGGCCTCCGCAGCCACGAACAAGCCTGCAGACGTCGTGGGCAACTCCTATAAAATCTTCGTTCCCGAAGTCAAGCCAAGAGAAAGCACAGAGGCAAAATGCAGAACAAATTATTGCCGACGGCAAAGACATCCGTTCAGTCTGGCAAGTAATAAACAATTTCACCAAAGGTAATAGTAAACGATCGCCTAATATTCCGCCCGATCTTACTGCTGATGCATTCAACGCTCACTTCATAACTGTTGCTCAAACTCTGGCGAAGTCAAATACACCTAACCCTGTAAACTACACTTGCTCTCATCAACTACGTCACCATAGTCAACAGAGAGCCTGCGGCCCATTTTTAGTACCGCTTATGACTGTCCTAGATGTAGGCAAATCTATTTCCAGTTTAAAGAACAAATCGTCTTGCGGTCCAGATGGCATTAGTAGTCAGATTTTAAAACTATCTCTGCCCTACGTCGTCGAATCCCTGACCTTTATTTATAATTTATCGATCAGACATAACGTTTTTCCCGACGAGCTGAAAAAAGCGAAGGTAATCCCGCTTCCCAAAAGCAAAGATTTATGCAACCTAAACGAGTACAGGCCCATTTCCATATTATCCAGTATTTCAAAACCGCTCGAGAGACATATCCATACTCATCTTCTAAACTTTCTGGAGCAAAACCATCTGATAACTGCAGCACAATCAGGATTTCGACCTCTACATTCGTGCCAAACTGCCCTCAATCATTTAATTGATAAATGGCTCTCTGCCATAAATGACAATAAAGTATCAGGTACAATCTTTCTTGACCTGAAAAAAGCTTTTGATCTTGTCAACCACTCTATCCTACTAAAAAAACTCCCATTCTATCACATTGACTCAAATACTGTCTCCTTTATATCTTCCTATCTCAGGGACAGAACACAGAAAGTACTGCTAAATGGCAAGTATTCCTCTGATGGTTTAGTAACTTGCGGTGTTCCACAAGGGTCTATTCTAGGGCCCTTATTATTTAATCTTTTTATTAATGATCTGCCACTGTGCATATCTCATTTAGACGCAAACTGCGATCTGTTCGCAGATGACACGACCATACACACATCTGATAAAGATATCACAACCATTAATAAGGTACTCCAACAAAGTCTTGATGAAGTAGCAGGCTGGTGCAGTGATAATCACATGATTATTAGTATTCCAAAGACAAAGAGCATGTTAGTTACTACACGTCAGAAACACCAGCATGGCCTACCACCTTTAACACTTTCCTTAGATAGACAGCTTGTTGAACAAGTAACTAGGCATCGCTTATTAGGCGTTATAGTGGACAACCAATTAAGCTGGGAGCCACATACTGACTCAATATGCAAAACAATCTCCAAAAATCTATTCCTGTTATCAAAACTACGCCATATAGTTAATACTGATATCCGTAAACTCTTTTTCCATGCGCATATCAAAATGCATTGTGACTACAGTTCTACCGTCTGGGATGGATGCAGCGAAGTTCACATGAAAAAAGTTAATTCCTTGTATCGTCGGGGCATTAAATTAATACTTCCCAGTCCTACTTCGACTGATGAAAAATTAAAATCTCTCAAGTTACTAACATTGAAGAAACAGTTTGAATTTAATCGCTGTGTTCTACTGCACAAGATCATGCACGGAAAAGCCCCACCCTATCTAAAAACTCTATTTTCCGACAATAATAGGACAAACACGAGAAATAGTTTGATCCACCTTCCAAACATTAGATTAGACATCTGTAAAACCAGTCTGTCTTTTTCAGGCGCTAAAGCGTGGAATATGTTACCTCCACACCTGAAATCAATTTGTAAGATTAGCGTCTTCAAAGATCGCCTCCATAAATATTTACTTCAGAAGTAATAGTATGTTCGGTTCCCTTATGCTACTATTCGTATAGTTAGTACAGTTAGTGACAAGTTTCCTATTACCTAATACTCTTCTACTGTTGCTACAGATTATGTAATAGTTCGACTGTCTGCATTAACATGTCAGGTTCATACCTGTGTATATAATTATATATATATATATATATATATATATATATATATATATATATATATATATATATATATATATATATATATATATATATATATATATATATATATATATATATATATATATATTTTCTCCCTCTGAGTGGTGGTGGTGGGGGGGAGGGGGATGGGTCTTTTTACTTACATATGTTTTATCTTTTGATGTATCGTCTGATGTATTTTTATATGTGTAGAGTAGCAGGACAGTTTGGAAGATAGGCATTGCTATGCCTAAAACTTTTTATCCTGAATAAAAACGTTTCATCATCATCATCTCTCTCTCTCTCTCTCTCTCTCTCTCTCTCTCTCTCTCTCTCTCTCTCTCTCTCTCTCTCTCTCTCAAGCACAAATATGCGCGCATCTCCAGGAGGAATAGATCCTCATGCGCCCGGAGAGCGCATGAGGATCTATGCCTCTTGGAGATGTTTGGATCGCGCGCACACGCACGCACTAACACGCACACACACATCGACGCGTTTTCAGAAGACGCATATGTCCTGCGCCCCTTATAGAACTCACTGACGCATTGGCAGATCTGCGAGACCTTTTCAATAGGAGATAATTCAACATCAGAATCAGGTAAAAAACAAAAGCTAGAGACCATTGACAGCGAGGACAGCTCTCATATAGAAGTGACTTTGTGGGTTATGGTTCATCCCATCTTGTTTTAGATTACAAATAGTCTTCTCTGTAAATCTGTTTGTAGACAAATAAGCGCAGCCTGAAAATGCCAAAGTGCATGAGCTGCAGCAGCGGGATTGCGATGAAGCTCAGTCCAAGTACGACACCCACTGTAGTTCCCGGGGTGCTCCAGTCCAACACCTTGGGGTACAGGACATTCGCGGCGTGGTCCTGCGACCAATAAATGATGCTGAATAAACAGTACGCCGCACCGTAGATGATTGGATAGATAAGGTGGAGGAGCCGCACAGGCCTGGCGCAGACAGTCACGTCAATGAACAGCAGCACGGTGTTTATCCCATGAGCGTTGATGTCGTGCAAGGGAATGTTGCGGCCCGCTTTGGGTTTGTACACAGCAGTGAAGTAGACGCAGGTCACTACGATGGCGAAGACTTGGATCATGTTTGACACCACCCAGTACACCTTTACGTACCACGGCATGCTACAGATATCTTTTGCGTCCCTGTCTTTCCGGCTTAGATCTACAGCCCCACACCCGTTGTCCAATTCATTCTGCTCAAATTTGGGATTTTCAGTTTCAGGGGTCACTGCAATTCCAGATATTGTCCCATTCTTAACGCCACCCAGATCCCCCATGCTGATGCTCTGATATACATCGCTTTCACTGTTACCATTTTTCGCCTGCGATTCACCGAAAGCTCCCTTCCCCGAACTATGTTTGGATTCATCAATGCTTCCGCTCTCTGTGTTCTTCTGCTTGGAATTGTTAGGTTCGAGACTATGCTGAAACACAGGATTGCCCGCGTCTCGGGTGTGACCATGACCATTCACATGCCTGTTTCCCCATCTGGGCAAGCCCGGCGCGCCTACACTGTTAGGTCTGATGTAATAGATGACAGCCACGAGTGCTCCCAGGACGAAGAAGGTGTTTTCGAGGATGAGGGTCCAGGTGGTAAGGAAGGCCATGACGTTGTGGTGCAGGCCAGCCGTCTGGCTGATGGTCACCAGGTACTCGATGAGCGCGAACAGCGCGTAGCCAGCGATCAGCAGTCGGTAGACGACGAACACCGCTCGAGGCCATCTCCACTAAAACCAGACATAAAGAAACACCGTAATTAACACATTCGAGACGTGCTGCATCCTGATACGCGGCCTTAAGAGATAGTAAAGTGGACAGATGATGGGCACCTCTCCCCCAATCAATAGATTTATTCTAATTAGCTTGGTAATTAGACAAACCCACTCCAGCACTTACCACCAATGCTTTATCTGCCTAGCCATTTTAGTTTCATTCCAGAAATAATTTAAGCAACGATTTTTTATCAGCTGTCAACCCGTGATTATTAAGGCAGATCCCCCCACCCCACCTAAATAATTAATGCTGTTATTGACTTCTTTAAACAAAATTATTATATTACGTTTTAAAATGATCCAAGACGAATTACTTCTTCTAAGCGATATCTGTGCTGTAGAGAACAAAGACTTAGACTCTAAAAAAACAACGCCTTCTCTCTGTAGTTGTTTCTGGAAAATCAAAAGCTTTTCTCGGTAAACAATACATGACAGAAGACATAGAATCCCTCACCTGTGACGAGCTAATCAAACTTCATGCTAAATATGAAAATCACATTGCTTCACTAATGACCCGTGATTTGAGTCGATCTCTTGTCTGCCTATATACAAAAGCTGTGAGTCACTTCCTACCTGTTGATACTGACAGTCTGTCACATGATCTCGAAAGCAACCCCATAGTTTCAAATTCAATGGGTAAATTAGCATGCCACATGTTTTACAAGTTTGGCAATTATCTTGCACCTGTCATAACCTTGCTTGTTACTGGAAGTCATATTGATTTTTCGAAAATAAATTTTAAATTAGAAGAAAATGGACGAGACCCAGACGACTCCACAACAGAGTCCTGTCTTGACGCAGGCTCAAACGGTGAGTGAGTGAGTAAGTATAGATTGCTTTACGTCCAGCAAGCGACAAAGGCCTTCTCAGGACGTGCCTGCGCTAAATGAAGAAAAAAACTGCAAGAAGCCCAGACAGGAGGGAAAATTTCAAAAGAAAAATACAGATGAATGGACCAGAAAGACAGAAATACAAACCCTCAAAAGTGTAGAATCCACCTTGCAGGGGTTATACAAGGTGACCCTAGGAACTAAAAGGTAGACAACCCCACCAAGGTCCCCTAGGGCAGACCCAGTGGGGGTAGGTTCAAACGGTGACTAAGACTAAAAGCCCAGGTGGGATAGAGGCCGGGAAAAGATTAGCTGAATATAACAGGCAAAAAAACCCCCAAAAACTATAGCTTCAGGCATTAACAGAAAAGTCTCATGTAATTGACCCACCATCAACAGCACCATCCCCAGCACCAGTGTCACTATCATCAGGACCAACACCCTCACACCCCCAACAAAGTGAGAGACAAACAACTGAGTCTAAACCTAAAATAACAAATTATATAGTTGCTGGATTTGTTGTCGGATTTGGTTACATAGGTTACCAATTATACAAAAAATACAAATGACACACTCGATCAGTGTCCCAAAAATCAAACACTCCAAAAATAAAAACAGAAGTCGCCACATTACCAGCAACGCCAAAACCTTTTGACCCATTTGTTATGCAATAAATAAATTTATTATTTTAATTTTTGTGGCATAAGAAAATGGGGGATACAAAGAACATAATGAACCTTGTCTATCACTCTGCCATAATAAGCGGGCTAACAGTTGCTTATTCTATGCTTGGAAAAAGTCTTTTCAAAATGAAATCAGCAGACTTGAGTAGATTAGACTTCGAAGACAGTGCTAAACTAGTAGCAGTTGTAACAGCGTCGATTGCAACAAAAGACTTTCTTGTCAAGCAAGGAATTATTCCAGAAAATGTTTCTATGTAATAAAAAATATGGCAACAATAGCTATTATGATTGGCGGTGCAGTTGTTAACGCACTTGCATTAGTGGATCAAACTATCTCTTTTAAAAAATGGGTAGAGAGGAATCTGCAGAAGAAATGAAGCATCACAATGAAGCATCTGAAAAACTGGCACAAGCTCAGCAGGATTATGAGAAGCAAAGAATAGAGAAACTTGATTTCATCAATGAAAAACTCAGGCTAGAAGGTCACGCACAGCATACATTTTTAAATGTTGATGACGCAATCAAAGAATATTTTCTTGTTACTGGCAAAGAAAATGACCATCCCACAACCCAAACTTAGCGACTATATGGAGAAATAATATTTGTTTTAGTGGGAATGACATTTGTATATTTTACAGGAGTTTTTATTGCTAGAAGAAATGACCAACATCGGAGCTAAACTATCAAAAATATATTAATCCCCTATTGGCTACTGGAATACTGCAATAGAAAAATTACATGCCACTGTTGGTGGAGATATTATACTCGAAAAAATAAAACAGTGGCTCAAAAAACAGGCAATTTGGCAAATATATTTACCTGCTCCAAGAAAAATAATAAGACCTCATTTTGCAAACTCTACCCCTAATGACACCCATCAAATGGATCTTCTGTTCCTGCCACATGATACAATAAGAAAGAAACGATACAAGTATGCATTAACTGTTGTCGACATAGCTTCAAGGTACAAGGATGCTGAACCCATAACTGACAAGAATGCTACCATGATAGCCACTGCGTTAACAAAAATATATAGTCGAAGTCCTTTAAAATATCCTAGGCTTGTGCAAGTCGATGACGGATCTGAATTTAAAGGCGCTGTTAATAGCTATTTGCAAAGCATGGCGTGCTAGTGCGGTGAGGCATACCAGGTGTGCACAGATCACAGGCAATTGTTGAAAACTTTAACAAGCAATTATTGGAGAGACTTTTTAGCTATCAGTATTCTAAGGAACTTATGCATGACACTCGAAACACTGAGTGGCTTAAGAGATTACAGTCTGTGATAAAAGCAATGAATAACAAGGGCCAGCTTAAACCTGTTGATGCTATTAAATTAAAAACAATACCGTCAGGGTCAGAAATTTAAAATAAAGCGCCAGACACAAGCTTGTTTACAAAACAGGTGAGATATTTGTATCAACCTGGTGAGGCCGAGAATGACGTCAGACATAGGGCAACTGATCCAATTTGGTCTACGTCTGTCCACAATATAAAAAAAAAGTTCCTAGCGCTAATGCATCAATTTATTATCTATATGAGCCTGCGCCTCAGAGGGCATTTGTCAGAGAAGAATTACAAATTATTCCTCCAGACACTGTTATGCATTTTTAATCATTTCATCAACTAATTCATCGATTAGTTCATCAACTAATTCATCAGCTATTTCTTCAGATAACTTAAGCGCATAATGCCCAGGTGCAAAAGCCTTTTCCCTAGTGTGAAACACACGTTTTGTGTCCCCTACTGCTAGAGACTTTTTATGTGTTTGGATCATTTCAATATTGTGTCTATTTGACCTCAGTGTCTTGTTTGGATAATCAGGCATTAGTTCTCCATCTAATACTTGCTTGTAATGTTCATGATTGATATCTTTATTTTTTATCGCTGTTTTTTAAAAAATTCCTTTGGCTTTCGACTGACTGCCCTTCTGGTGCAATATGGAATACATTTTTGATCTCAGTCCAACATACTCGACTATAGGCACTCCATTCAGTTCATCCTTAAACTTCCCAGGCACTTTCTTGTTTTGCGTGCTATACAACGGGTGATCCTTAGGATAATCAGACGTGTCATACATATGCAACTCTGTTTTCATGTCTTCATAAAAGTCTTCAGTAGGCACATCAATGATGATAGAGTCAGTGTCAGTGTATAGCAGATGACACTCAGGATACTTTGGTTTAAAGTAATCATAGTAAAATTCAAGCATCAGCAATTTTGACAACTCAAGTATTGCCATACCAATGAATACTGGCTTGTCCAGTTAACAATCTTTTTTTTTTTTGAGTGCCACTGCATACAATGATGGATGAAACTCTTTATACCCTGTGTACTGTGGCTTACCTGTAAGCTTAATTGCACCCAATTCAGTTGTGACCAGTCTCACATCTTTGTGGTGATGAGGATTTTCCATTGTCTTACCAAAAACAGGCATTGTTCATAAGTTTAAAGAAGTCTTTGTCAAATGCAGTGTTGCCATTTCTTGCACGGAGGGTTGTGTTTTTCATTATGTCATCTTTCATGAAAGCACTTTGATCAAATTTAATACCTCTGTGAACTTTCTTTAGTACTAACCCATGTCTGATGTAAAACTGCAGCAATCGATAGTGACAAACGTAATTTAATTTGTCATTCAAATTTGGCACAAGTTTGGTGTCTTCTTTTTTTCCTGTCAAACTCATTTTCTCAACAGCTAATGGATAATCATTGTGGTAATCATGTAGGTGGTGTGGGTACTCCAGGTCGACTTCAAAGATCCAACCCTTTTTGTGATTCTGGTCATAATTCATAATTTTGTTTGTTAATTTTTTTATATCACACTGTAACAAATCATGTAGACAAAAAATTTTCAAGGGCAATAACTCACACATCGCAAAGCCATACAAATTGTTAGCGTCCAAGTACGTAATGAATGACCTTGACCTCGAGGGGTCAAAGACATCAAGATATTTGTTGTTGGCTTTGGCATAGTTGTTTGCGGCTATACTAATGCCTCCCCTTAATCCGCGTTCTACCATTTCACCCATCATATGATCAGACAACAGGTCTATAGATATCTTGCTGAATTTCAAAAATGCATCCCATGTCATGCCAGGACTAGTTATGTAGCAAGCTGGGTCAAGACTGTAGTGTAACAAACCCTTTTCACGATAACTTTCAAATATGTCTGCTAGCAGGCAAAGGTCAGCTTTCAAGTACTGGTCATGGTAGTCACCAATCGTTTCACACCCTAGTTTACCCCATGCATCAAGAGCGTGCTGGTAATCAGAGTCAGAAATACCTTTGCCATTTAGTGTAGAATAAAATGCCTCTTTTGGAGGCAGTCTCCTTTCCTCAAACACAACCCAGTGATCAATGTACTCATAGGGATAGATTCCTTTTTTGATCAATTCTGGCTCAAAATATTTACTTGTTATTGGAAACTCAGTCAGACCATCTGCCAGACTAGCAAGCCCTAAAGACAAATGTTGCATGGAGTCATAAAATGCTAATTTGTCTAACCTAAAAGTCAAGTATTTTTCAGTTGTCTGGGCAATACAACTAATTTTTTTGCTGTAAGACTCATCCACAGCCTGCATGATAATATGAGAATCATACCACTTGAGATTGTGGAAAATGATAGGCAGTTTGTATGCCTTAGGATCTATTTTTAGTTTTAAGTTGCAATCACCATGTGCAGCACCTCTGTAATGTCCAGTCATGTGGTCATGGTCGTGAACTTTATCACCCTTCAGAAGTTGTTCACAACCTCCCAGAGGTTGTTCACAAATCCAACACATCTCTGCCATATCAAAATTTAGTTCATCCTCTTCTGCCATCAACAAAGGCATCTGACAGTTTTCCAAATACTGTACTACCTGACTATACAGTTGTCTCATTTCTGTTAAAAACTCAGCTGCTGCATTTTCACCTCTGTAGATAACAGGTTTTTCATGCACACCGTCTGACCTAACAAGAATGTATCCGAAAGAACACACCACTTGGTCACTTAGTTTTATAGTCTTTGGTAATGATTCTGGAACAGGACCATCATATGGTACAACCAGTGATTCAAAATCAGCATACACTACAAACGGCAGCTTTTGCTGATTCCCATAGTTCTTAAAATATACCTTGCTACCAGGATCTGGATACCTCAGTATTGTTTGAATGTCATCAGGTGACCTACAGTGCTGGACATGTTTGTGTGCTACTTTAATAGAGGAAAACCTCTGTAAACATATTTTACAAAATTCCTGTTTACCATCATGTTTTGTCTGATATTTGGGTTGTAACTTGTTCTCAGACTCATTATCCCATACATACACATTCACAGATATACCAGGATTTAGTTTTTCAAACAAATCTATGTCCTCTACCTTAACAGGAAAATCTATACCACTGAAGTTGAGTTTGTTTTCAAATTTGGT
Organism: Semisulcospira habei; assembly: GCA_036245525.1. NCBI lineage: Eukaryota > Metazoa > Mollusca > Gastropoda > Semisulcospiridae > Semisulcospira > Semisulcospira habei. The sequence goes on from BTPG01000003.1 coordinate 144,753,838, forward strand.
GTAGTTAGATACATGATCAGGTCTTGTTTTTACAAAGTGTAGTTTGGCAAGCACACACCACATGAAACATAAATTATCATTGTTCTGAATATTGACTACAGCCTTTTTGTTTGCAACCTAAGTTGGCAGTGGCAACCATGATTTGCCTAATATAGGATGATATTTTGACTGCTTCAGTTGTAGTTCATGTACACGACCTTCATGCCAACCAGATCCCTTCATTTTTGCTCTGTCAATTGCTTCTAGAAAGTCAGGCAACAGTCTTTCTCTAAACACTTTTTTCAATTCCCTTCTTGAATTAACTGTGTGTTGTCTTGTCGAGATATATGAAACAATCACTTCACTATCTACCCTGGTAAATTCTATTTTCGCAACAATCTGAATCTTTACACTACCAGAAAGAAGATTATCTTGTATGACCAAAAAAGATCTTTCTATTGATTCATAGACACTGAAAATGTTAGATATAGGCAAGTCTGTTGTGTGAAACACGTTTCTTAAGCCTGAAAAGCTTAGGGCATTGTCCGTCATTATTTGTCCGACAAAATAATAAATGAAAAATTACACATTGTGTAATACCACTTTATTGACTGTAACACCTACAATAAACAGATTTAGTTTGCATAGTTGTCTGAATATTTGTTTACACACTGTCTCAAACAAATGATCATCAACTGCAAAGGTATGTGTCTTAAGATCAATAGGCATGTACTCTACAAATGGTAACTCCTCAAATATTTCTAAGGTCATTTGATATGACACATAAATCATCACCGGTGTTAATATTGGTGTTTTGTCCATTTGTTTGAAATCTGTTCTTAACTGATCAAAGTGCTGGATATATCTGAAGCACTCTGTTACATCAATCACGCTGGCCATCATTTTTATTTGTCCGACAAAATAATAATATACAAAATATTACAACTGGCGCACCTTGTGTAATACTACTTTATTGACTGTAACACCTAAAAAACAAACATTTAGTTTTTTTAGTTGTTGGGGCATGTGTTCACACACTTTTATAAACCAGTCATCATCAACTTCAAAGGTATTTGTCTTAAAATTACCAGCAATGCACCCTCCAAATGGAAACTCATCAATATATTCCAAAGTCACATTATATGTCACATATATAACCGCTGGTTCCGAGTCCTGGGCCCTCTACCGCAGCCAACTACGACTCCTCGAATGCTTCCACCAGCGCTGCCTGCGTACCATCCTGGGCATTCACTGGAGTGACTATGTCACCAACGTCGAGGTCCTTGAACAGGCTGAAACTGTGAGCATCGAGGCCTTGCTGCTGCGGACACAGCTCCGCTGGGCGGGGCATGTCTCTAGGATGGAGGATCATCGCCTACCAAAGATCACCCTGTTCGGCGAGCTTGCTACTGGACACCGTGACAGAGGGGCACCAAAGAAGAGATACAAAGACTGTCTCAAGAAGTCACTTAGTGCCTGCCAAATCGACCACCACCAGTGGTCTTCGCTTGCTGCGGACCGTGACACCTGGCGCTCCACCATTTACAAGGCAGCTGTCTCCTTTGAGGACTCTCACAGAGCTAGCCTTAAGGACAAGCGGCTCAGGAGAAAAAACAGAGATGCCACAGCTCAGAACCCTGGCCATACCTTCCCCTGCAGCCACTGCGGTCGAACCTGCCTGTCTCGGATTGGCCTCCGCAGCCACGAACAAGCCTGCAGACGTCGTGGGCAACTCCTATAAAATCTTCGTTCGCGAAGTCAAGCCAAGAAAACCGCTGGTAACGCTATTGGTGTTATAGCAAGCGCAAATGGGTTTTTGTAATGTGTTCTTATCTCTTCAAAGTGCTGGATATATCAAAAGTAGTCTGTAACATCAACCACTTGCGCTTGTCTGTCCATCATTTTTTATGGACAAAACAAAAGACTAAATTAATTTACTAACCCATACTCTGTGGACTGATCTGTCTTTAAAATAAGCTTTAGATGCTTAGTCAATTTCAGTTTGTTTTTCACACAGTCTCATTCATGTTTATTGGGTATGACATTGTTCTCTCTGAGACAGCCTTCAAAGCTGTCACGATCCTTACAGTAAAACAAACAGATAAACTTTAACTGCTCTCGAAAATCTTTCAGTACAACATTATATTTTTGAGTGAGAATCCATACACTTATATTTGCATGCCTGCCACTGAAGGCCAGTTCTGCTAAAGTGTTTCTCTTCTTAACAATATCTTTCTCTGCTGAGCAGTCTTCAACAATGAACAAAGTTGGCTGTCCTTCAAATTGCTTGTAAAAATACTGTAGGTAGTCATTCAGTTTTTTTCTCAGGGTCGACTAAATAAATGTTATGATCAGACCAAATGAATAAACGGTTGTGATAAGCTTTGTTGTGTTTTATAGTCGGACAAAATATTACAATGTTTTCGAAATGATAGATATATCTTGTTTGTAAGAGGTCAAGAACAAATTCAGTTTTTCCACAGCCTGTGGCACCACAAAACAAGCCGCAGTGTGGGTCGAGTGTCATCAAGTTCATTTTAAAACACATTATTTTAATATGTGTCCACTTAGCCTGCTTTCTTGAATGTTCAGTTGGGCATCAAAAATCAGATACAGGTATATGTTTATTGCTCCAGTGGTTTCAGTCTTTTTTTGTATCTGAATTGCAATTCTGTCACTACCATTTTCAACAGTTCGACCTGACCCATGTAGGTAGTCATCGTCTGTACTACGCAGGTCTAGCCAAAGTGCATACTTGTCTGTCAGGTATTGAGCGATTCTTACGTCATACAGATGCAGATCTTTGCATGCCATGTTTGCTGGTTTTTCTCTAAGTCTACCGCCTGCAAAATACTTTGTGATCTCGTTATAGTGCTGGTAAGGAAACATGCCTGAAGCAAAGACTTGATTAGGGTGCCCTTCAATAGTACAAGACAAATGAGTAATCTTTGGATTATAGAATTTTTCTGAATCTCGTCCGTATGGACTCGCCGGTTTAACAAACATAAGAATGCCTTTCAGTGACCTAGCAGGTGTGTTCAAGTTGATGTTCCACATTGGATCACTTTTATCTTTATGAATCAAACTGTGTCTTATCACACGATCATAATAAATTGGCAGTTTTGTCTGGTACTGATTTTGAATTAAAGTAGCTAGATGAGCATGTGTGACAATTTCATATTCCAAGGAAATGTTAGAGATCTTGTATGTTGCATCTGTGTCAGTTGATTTAATAACTTTGGAGTAGTCATTGAAGGTTAGTTCAAAACTCAGACGATCATTTAGTGCTCCTTGGTAATAAGGTAAATGCGCTGTTAGGATTTCAAATTCAAGTAGAATGCAAATCTATTTCCATATGTTTCTGCCACAATAACGTCATTGGCTTCTGTTGTTGATTTATCTACCGCATTGATTCTGATTTTGGCAACATTATCAGACTGTATGCCTTGATAAATACGATCTTCTCTTTCTTCTTGAGTTAGCCACAGATCTTTGTAACAGTACAACACATCAGCATTGTCAAGACTAAACACTTCCTGGCCTTCAAGTTTAACTTTAATAATCTTAATAATTGCTCTACCTAGGTTGCCAACTAGTGTTCTTTTGTCATCTGTGTTTGATGAAAGTTCAATATTAAATACAAGGAGCGCAGTACCAGGAACAATAACGTCACTGGGGCCTAGGTTAGGAAATTTGACAGTAAGAATTTGGTTTTGATCTATGGAGCTAGGATTGTTAGTGATGACAATTGATTGCCTAATGCCCTTAACACCCAGAGGTTCACGTAGTTTTCTGTATGGGTCTAACTTCGATCCATAGGATGATGTCATTTTATTATGCAAAAATAAAAAATAAAAATTAATAAAAACAATGGCAGCGGGAGGATTTGGTCATGAAGATTTTGAAATGGATGCCATGGATGACTATGATACTAGTACAACAGATATGACTGGAATTAGAAATACTTTGAGTTTGCAACAGGAAATTTTAGAAAGCACAACAGATATGTCTGGTACAACAGATACTACTACTAGTCCATATCACAAAGTTTTAGTAGACAAAGTGGAATCATTTTATAATTATATTGGTGCCCATCCGCACGTACTGGATCCTAATCAGTTTGAACTTGATGGCAATGGTCACTTATTTGTAAAAACAGACAAAGGAAAAGTACAATTGACTTTGAAAAAAAAATCCTTATAAGTTTTTAGTATTAGATTCAATTAAAGGTAAAATCGGTGGTAACGCTGGGTTGTTAAAGTACCTAAGTATTGATGTTGAAAGCAGAGCAAGCCATACCCCGGTACCACCTCGACTTGTTAGTGCCCTTCATGACGTGCAAACAAGACTGACAATGGGGCAAGAAATTGAAATGACAGAAATAAAAAAAACTGCCAGAAATAGCAAACAAGGTGATACAAGAAACATCATTTACAGAGGGACATATAAATGAGGCTATGAAAACAATAGGTGACTCTCCTTTGACCATGCGGGAGTTAGTGGGCTTGGATAAAACACTGCAATCAATAAGAGGTGAGCTGGTGAATAATGTAGCCAAACTAGGCGAGCTTGATAATCACATAGAAAGAGAAAAGGAAAAACTAGCTGAAGCAGACAATGGAAATGATGCCACTGAAATAAAAGAAAGAATACAACACAGATTAAATGATTTGCAGATAGAAAGATCAGCGCGACTAGAAGTGACTGAAATTGGATTGATTGATTGATTGATTGTACATTGCTTAACGTCCCGACAGCAACAAGGCTTTCTCAGGACATGCCTGCACTGCTTGTGAAAAAAAAAATAAACAGAACATTGAATGTATGTCGCCAGCTGGTCAAATACATTAAATAAACCTAACACATGGGGCCTAAATAAAGCTAAGACCATTTAGCAACACACATCCAATATCAAGAGCTACAGGCAGTGCAGACAGTAGGGAGAGTTTTAAAAAGGAAAATACAGGTGAATGGACAAAGGGTAGACAGAAACACATGCCCCAGAATAGAGAGAAAAACCCACCCTGTGGGGCTGACCAGGGTGACCCTGGGAACTACAAAATACCTAACCCCACCCAAGTCCCCTAGGGCAGACCCGGGTGGGGTTGATTGAAATTGGAAAAGAAAAACTTAAAACACAGGTCAACAGGATTAGAGAACTATTCAGAAAATACTTCATGAAGACACAACTTTGGCCGAGAGATTGAAAACACTTTTCAGAGAGCAGGGTATCACAATTGCAAGTTTAATTACTGCTCTTGGATTTATTATCAGTACTGTAGTGTTAGCTGTAAAAGGTGGTGGGGGTGGTCCAGCTCCAGCGCCTCCACCAGCTCTTCCGGTTCCATCAGACCCAAAAAATTTACAGGCGTGGGTAAAAAAACAATTATCACATATATCAGACTTGCTTAAGAAATTGTCAGTAAAAGCAATGGATGCTTTGCCTGGCATAATAGGGAGTGTTGTCAGTTGGCTGATAAGTACAGCGGCAAAGGTAGTAGGGTTTATGGTGGAGCATGTGTGGGTCTTTTTGGTGACAGTAGGAGGATTAATCATAGGATATTTAATGAAACAGGTAAAGAAGTAATATTCCTAATCCAGTAAGGCCTATTACCAATGCAGTTCTCTCTAACTCATGTGTGTTTACTGGGGTTACTGGCTGTACTGGTGCAGGTGTCGGTGCCAGGGACAGGGCTGTTACTGTCTGTACAGACAGTGGCGTGACTGGTCTTACTAGCTTTACTGGTGATATTAATGGTTTTAATGACTGTTGATGCGTGGTTGTTGGGCTCAAGTTTACAGATTGATTGAGGCCTAATTTCTGATCATGCTCTGCAACAATTATTTCATTATTATAATTTGTTATTGTCCCCATTTGGAGTTGAAGGTCAGATGGCAACACGTATAACCCGATGCCTACAACAAAGTCAACTTTTGATTTAGCATATCTGAGAATGTCTTGGTAGTGTTGTATGCTTGATGGGAGATCAACAACTGAGTTAATTGAATCTTCAAGGTTTGCATGAAATTGTTTTTGTGCTTCAAATTTGCCACTACCGTTTAAGATGTTTGATTTTGTTTGAGCTTGTGCTCCTAGTTATACACCACACATACGTTCTAATAGATTCATTTATGCGTTCAACTACTGCTTGAGTAAACCCGTCACTCCTGTCTAAGACAAATGTGGTCCAGGCATTAGATTGTTTCTGTTCTATTGAGCCTAACCAAACTTAAGATTTTGATGAGAATGAAGAGTAGGGAGGCCAGTAATCTTGAGGGTATTGTCTGTGACTCATAGCATAATATAATGTTCCCCTGCTGTTGTGATCATCAAGTTTTTGTGAAAAGTCATACTTTGTACTGATGTTAAATTCATTACAGATGCGTTCAAATGCTTTCATATCCATAGGGTTGTTAAACTGGTTAAAACTGGATTCAGTAGGCAGTGGGATATGCAGTTCTGACAGTATTCTTCTAAGCTGGTAATACGTGTGGAAACGATAGATTGATTGTTTGTACATTGCTTAATGTCCCGACAGCAACAAGACTTTCTCAGGACGTGCCTGCACTGCTTGTAAAGAAAAAAACGAAACAGAATATTGAATGTATGTCGCCAGCCGGTCCAATACGTTAAATAAACCTATGACATGGAGCCTAAATAAAGCTAAGACCATTTAGCAACACACATCCAATATCAAGAGCTACAGGCAGCGCAGACAGTAGGGAGAGTTTAAAAAAGGAAAATACAGGTGAATGGGCCAAGGGTAGACAGAAACACATGCCCCAGAATAGAGGGGAAAACCCACCCTGTGGGGCTGACCAGGGTGACCCTGGGAACTAAAAAGTAGTTAACCCCACCTGTCCCCCAGGGCAGACCCGGGTGGGGAGGAAATGATAGACAGACTTAATCAGTTTGTTTGGGTGATTTAAATGGTCTGTAAAAGAAACTCCACAGCCTGTAGTTGAGCATAGTATAGCAAAGTTAAGTTGGTTTTGAAACATCTGTAGTGGGCTTGAGGACCACTTTCTTGCAGTTGCATCATCTGTAATTGGAGGGTTTAGGTAATGATCATAGGGATTCGGAACTTTCACTTGAAATAAATCTCCTTCAGACAAAGCTATATCGAGCTCATTTAGCTGAATTATTTTCTGATCATAAGTTGGCGCGACATTATACTTGGCATCTACGTTAAATTGAAACGCATTTACAGTGGCAATTGTTGGTGATTTAAATTCCATTATGCTTTTTTTATGTGATAGTAAAAATGTTTATAACCTTAACAAATATTGACACAAGCAAACCAGTGTGGTTAACTAATGGGATTGATAATCATGATGGTAGCAAAGCTGTAGCTATCCATGAAATGTTCTACACTGTAAAGTGGTTTAATGTAACAGATGATAAAAATTATTCTGTAAGTGGAACTCTTGATGTTTTAGAAAAGGGTGATACTTTATGATCTGGGTATTATGACTTTTGTAATTTAGCTGAATGGCTTCAAAATGAATTTAAAATTAAAGCAACTTTAAACCCTGCTAATTTACTTGTTACAATTGAATTTCCGAAAAATGGTCAGTTTTCTTTGTTCAATTAGTCTTTTATTATTACTTGGTTTTTTAGGTAAAAAAAATATATATATACATCCAGACGAAGATTGGACACCATCAGTTTTTCGTCTAATATTGCCCAAAAAATCAAAAATAACTGGCAGATATCCTGTTCATTTGTCTTTGTCTAATATCGCCAAAAATAAAATCAAGAATAACTGGCAGATATCCTGTTCATTTGTCAGTACACACAGTGCTAAATGTTCATTTGAAAGAACTAAGCACTACTGATAATGTTCACAATGGAAAGCCTTCGACTTTGTTGAAATGTGTGTCAACTGGAACTACCCCCTATTGCGAAAATGTAGTTGTTAGATTTCCTAATTCACAGTTTAAAAAAGTAGGCACAAGTTTCTTTGAATCATTGTGCTTATATGTAACTAATCAGGATGACAAACCAGTTGTGATGCATGATTTTTATGTTGTATTGGAAGTTAAATAAATTTTATTTTTGTTTTAAAAAAAATGAGCAGTCTTGGTCCAAAGCCGAGAATTATACCAGTTGCCTGTCCATCAATAGAGTTAAAAGATTTGCCCGATGTGCAAGATTTTGATAAAGATGGTGAGATAGGAGAGGTGTATGGCCTTGGACTTGTTTCCGTTGGATTGTACAAACAAAAGGTATTTGATGATGTAAAAGATGATGCAGAAAAAAGGTATCCTAAACTTAGTCAAATTGGTGATGTTACTGTACACTCTCCTGTAAGTAATGTGCTCTACAGCTTAAAACATATGGGTAATAAGTGGGCAATTATTCCCACCCCTGTTCCGCTTTTGCCTACACCCATTGACTGGGACGTAAAGTTTGTATTTATTAGTCCTTATGTATATTATACTGATGAAGGAGCCTTAGTATTTAGAAAAGTGTTAACTCTGAGCCAATGCTTGTAAGTCTTGTGCCAAGCTATTTTGTAGACACCAATAGTAGAGAAAAACTAAAACTGCAAGAGTATGGAAAACGAAGATATTTTCTTACAAATAGAAAGGGTAGATCAGATACTACTATTGTGTTCATACCAGCAAACTTTGCCATAGATAGAGAAGTGACAATAGTTTTTGAAATTCTCATGTGGTCTGTGGATGCTGCGAAAGAAGCAGATATCGCACAAGGAATCAAACTTACGTGGGATAGCACAGTAGCAGAGTCAACAAAGGTCGTTATTGCTATTAGAAAAATCAACACAGATTTTGAAGTTTCGAGTAGTAACCCCGCTGTTAAGGTAGTGATCGATAAAACAACTCTGATTTTTCTAAGTTTTATAAGACTGGAACACATAGATCTTGTTTCGTTTTATTACGCTAGCAAATTGTATACCTTTGAAGAGTTGCAAAATAAATTAGAAGATTAAATTTAAAAAAAAATATTTGCCATAAAAATGCCACCACTGTATCCGAAAATACCGCCTGAGCCGCTTGAGCCTATTGTTCCAGATAAAACATTACAGGCAGACTCATTCCGTTTAATGAATATTACAGAAGCGTTGAAGTATTTGGAAGGAGAACAGGCAAAATAATCCAGGTGCAAAAGACGATATAAAACGGTTTTCAATTCTGTACACAACACATCAATGGCTGTGGGTGTGGTTTCAGCTGGATTATCTGTAGGAGGTATAGCCCTGATTGCGACGGGAATTGGTAGTATAATCGGATTTGGTCTTGAAGGTGTTAGCATTGCCACAGGCCTGGCATGCTTTGGTATGGAAGCCCTTAACAAAAGATTTCATACAAAGTTGCAGAAGCATGAAGCATTGAGTACGCTAGCTGGTGCAAAGTTGAGCAGTATGAAACTTATTATCAGTAAAGCGTTGCAGGACAATATTATTGACGATCACGAATTTAAGAGAGTGCAGGATGATTTGGCCAATTACAAACAACAAAGTCTGAAATTCAAAATAAGATGCATAGTCAACCCGTGAATGTTGAAGAACTAAATAAATCTTTTTTAGAGGAAGGAAAAAAAAAATAGGGGCGAAAGAAACTATGAAAAAAGTTCAAGGACTCTTAGGCAAGTAACGATAGGTTTTGGTAATCATTCATATTTTGTGTTATACACTCCACAGAGTCATGCCTTTCGCGCCTGCCCATTTGACGCCATCTGCCCCACCACCAGAGTACTATTGAGAAAATTTTTTTTTTTATTGTCCTTGTAACTTGGGAAATCTGTCTAAGTAAGTTGTTGACTTGGGTCAAAAACTTACAAGTTGTTATGTTAAGACACTTATAAGAACTTGTTTTAAGTCACTTATAAAAACTTATGGCAACTAACTTCAAAGTTACTTGTAAGTTGTAGGTAACTTTGAACTTTGTTATCAAGTAAAATCATGTTATTCTAGAAAGTTATATGAACAGTAACTTCCTAAGTTTACCTCCCACTCAGCTATAAGAACAGTAAGTTTTACGTTTACCCCACTCAGTCTTTGAAAGACCTACCACTAGCTGTAATGTGTAGATTTTTACATGTCTTAATAGATGTCTGAAAACAGAGTTGAAGGAGGGCTATCCTGACCAGGTTGTAATTAAATTTAGCATAATAAAAAATAGAAAAAAAAAAGATTTTTTTAAAATTGAAATTTGGTATAATAAAAAATAGAAGAAAAAAAAAATGATAAAAGGGCTGCTTTGGCCTTCCCCACCTGCACTCACAGGATACGATGTAACCCGGGTTATTCACGCATTCACCCCCTATGGAGGGGGCTATAACCCTGGCGGGTCACGCGTTCATCTTTTCTGTGAGAACCCTCGTGGGGGTGGCCTGACAACTGGACGCCAAGGCTGAGAAATGAACCGCGGCACAAGTGAAGACAGAATAGTTTGCGCATCCTACATCACTTTTCTAGCGATTAGACCTCCCGGCCAAAGCAGAACCCAAACACAGATATAATATTTTATTCATTTAAAGCTAGTCAATTAAATGTATGAAATCTTGTGAAAGAAGGGCTCTTGTGGATCTGACTCTGGAAAAAATCTTGAGAATCTAAGCCTTTTGCACACAAAAAAAACTGTTTTATTTACGTACTCAGATGAAGAAAGTAAGATGTTGGGTGGTTCCTGACTAAGCCTGAGACTAACAGTATTTCAATAGCTGACTTGTGTACCTGTATGAGGTATCATATGTTGTTGCGTTTAGGCTCCTAACCTGCGGAGCGGAACGTGTTATTGAGCCAGCTATGCCTAGCTTTGCACAGAGAGGTACAGAGATCGCTGTGTCAGTACGTAATGTTTTATTTTTTTTTAATAAACTGGGTGTATTGAAAAGGCCTCAGTAATCGTTTTGTTTTATTTTGATTATAGTTTATGTGAGGGTAACAGTAAAATCATAAAGCCATAAATTTGGTGCAGAGTGGTTTCTGTAAATAAAACCAACTCAAACACTGTGTCTGATTCAAGGCTTGGTTTTCTATGGATGATGAATACACACCGTCCACATTGTTTGAGGATTTGAGGGTCGCAGGTCAGTGGTAACTGCGTAATAACAGTTTTGCTGGGAAATTAAAATTACATAGCACCCCGGGCAGGAAAGGTATAACATAAATCTATTCATACCTCAGTGGACGTGAAAGGTGTATCTCATAAACACCACCATTAAATAGATCCGTCCAAATGACAAGCCATGTGACAGACGGGTCTATTCAATACTGTAAGCCCACTACATACTTACTACGCTATTGCGGGCGATTGCATCAGCAAACACGTGCTTTGGAACATTCTAGAATCCAAAACGGTCACACCAAAACATTGGGGACAAAATGGGCCTTAGGGGGACAGATTGGGCCTTGGGGGGGACAGATTGGGCCATTGGGTGACTGTTTTAAAATAGAGAATGATCTTCACTGTGCGAACATGGCGCGAGAAAGAGTTTTCACCTATGCTGAGCCAAAATTAGCCCGCTGACTGTTCTTACAAACACTGAGTGGGCCATGTGTGCTGTAAACCGGTGACGCGTGATGGCTTGTCTAACTACTGACTGTGTTGAAATCGCTGGCAGCCCAATTAGCTTTTGTTTTCTCTTGCTGCGTATGTTGTGTGTGTGTGTGTGCCGCATAAGCCGCGTATGTCTGTGCGGTACACGTTACGTATGTCTGTACGATGTATGCTGCGTGTCGCATACGATATTACCACATTCTCAACTCTAACATACACACTTTGATTAAAGTCGGGCTTTGACAGCCTTGTTTTTTTTTTTTTGTTTTTTTTTAATAACAACCGCGTAAACACCTCACAGCCTATTTGTAAACTCGTGTCAAGGCATGTGTCCTTTATGTTTAGTGTAAAAGCAAAGTGAAGACACCAAACACACACGGCGCGCTGTGAAGAGAGTGTTGTGTACAATCGTATTCAAAACATAATCTCACTGTGATCATTGATAGATTAATTAGTCTTTGTTTAAAGAAGTCAATGACAGCATTAATTATTTAGGTGGGGGGTGGGGGATCTGGCTTAATAATCGCGGGTTGGCAGCTGATCAAAAATCGTTGCTTAAATTATTTCTGGAATGGAACTCAGTAAAATGGCTAGGCAGATAAAGCATTGGTGGTAAGTGCTGGAGTGGGTTGTCTAATTACCGAGCTAATTAGAATAAATCTATTGATTGTGGGAGGGGTGCCCATCATCTGTCCACTTTACTATCTCTCCTTATGCCGCATATCCGGATGCGTGACGTTTCGAGTTAAAGCATACACTTCTCACAGTAATGACCTCAAGCGCTGAGCGACCAATGTACTCGCAGAGTCAACTCTGCATAGTTACGTAGTTTTCATAATCTTTATTTAGTTATTTATTTAGTTACATGGGAATTAAGGCCGAGCAGGCTACAAGGCCATCTCACGGCGGAAAGGATAGAAGTCTGGTTAGCCAGAAAACAGCAACAACAGTAATAATATAACAATGTAATAAATAATAATAATAATCAGTAGTAGTAGTAGTAGTAGTGTGCATATTATTATTATTATTATTATTATTATTATTATTATTATTATTATTATTATTATTATTATTATTATTATTATTATTATTGACTGGAGAAGAAAAGGCCGAGGAAGGAAACAACTACTACAAAATAATGAGCTTGCAAGGTACTGGATCGATCGGTGTGTGGCTCTCGTTAATTTCAAACACCAGCCATTTGCCCAGATAAAAAACAAAATTAATACGCTAATTACTTTCTCTGTGTTACCACAGTTATGCGACTGATGACACTGAGAATGTCAGACAAATCATTAGCTTGACAAGGATAGCCAAGACGTCGCGTAGTTGTATCCTGTCTTCTAGCCCATTTAACCCCACGGCCGAACTTCCCAGATTTTGGAGGTTTCATTTAACGACTATATACCAGTTGCAGGAGATGGATCTACCATGAAAATTCAAGGGTAGTGCCAGATTAGCTTGGCGCCGTCAGGCGCCAAGCTAATCTGTCACTACCCTTGAATTGTCATGGTCGATCCATCTCCTGCTGTAATGATAATAACAACACCGGTTATTATATAGGCGCTTGCCCAAGTCTGCGAATCGGCTCAAAGCGCCGCGAAATAAACCCAACATGCATGCTCACGTGACACACACACACATTCACTCTGCAGACAAACACAGTACAAGACAAACACAGGACATTCACGGTGCGAAGGGTCAGCTCAGCTATTGATGGGCGTTGGTGCTAACGCATGTAATCTAAGGCAGCGGTCAAATGCCGTTTCAGTTGATGTAGCACACTAGTATTGCCTATTCTGAGGCTCAGACGGGTAGGTGGATTTGTCAGTGACGCCAAAACAAACAAACAAACAAACAAACAAACAAACAAACAAACAAACAAACAAACAAGAAAACCAAAAGAACAACTCTCTATGGAAAGAAAGGTCGGGAGGTAAACATGAAGACGGAGATTCACAAGTGTACGTTTAAAAAAAAAACTTAACCACTGAGTGTTGAATGAGACAGCGTTCAGCTTTAGTAAGTTAACCCATATAACCCCACGGCCGCATTTCCCAAATTTTGGAGGTGTTATCTAACGACTATGTAGTATGTACCAGATGTGGGTGATGGAGTGACCATGATCATCCAAGGGTAGGGCCTGAAGGCGCCAAGCTCATCTGGCACTACCCTTGAATGATCATGATCACTCCATCTCCTGCTGCAGGATTAACCCTTTGGGTGCTGGTGGCGATTTTGGTCGAGGTGATACCGATTGCAACCCAAAGGGTTAAAACAAACTACATTTATCTTGATTCCCTATACTACGTAACCAACATACATGCGTGTTATTGAACTCCTTGCATTTTTCTGAACCCCTTATAAAGTGGCGTCAGCATGAGGCACAAGTCCTCATGAGCCCCCGCAACTGCGGGAGCTCATGAGGACCTACGTCTCTTGCAGCTGGGTCGTGTTTAATTTTCCTTTGCATTGACGTGCGGAAAGAAAAAATCTCTGTATTCTTTCTATTCTACGTAACCCATATATTAGTTTACAAGCGTATTATTAAAATACCGATTTTGCAAACTCCTTTAAAACCGCTATTCAAGTGAATACAATAGCAGTGCTTTTGCGATGCAATGCAAGGACGTACTTAATTACTTGAGAACCGGCTTAAAAGCCGTTCCGTGTACTTAATAACAGAGTATGTCTACATTTCTTCGGCAAAAACACGATGTATAACCGCGCGGTGCGATGTATCTGTACAATGTGTCGACAGAACTTGTAAGACCGATACTTCGTACTTGTCAAGTGGCGTAAGACCGATACTTCGTAATTGCTTTTTCACACTTCGTACGGTATATACCTGACTGTGACATTGCGTACAGCTCGCCGCGACGTCTCAGTACGTGTTGCAAATTGTTATACACTGTTCTTTCCATTATAAGCAGACTTACAATTGGCTTCTTTGGAAACTGATGGTATGCAATCCACGAAGTGAAAACACAACTGAAACGAGTCAACATTGAGAACTCGTTTTTATAGGCAAATCGGTTTTGGTACTCAAAGCATTGCCTGCTTTCGTCAACTCTCGTGGACAGGGCAACTTTACTGAAAGCACTCTTGTATTTATAATCGAAATGAGCATACTGCGACACTAGAATTCTGTGTATTAGTGCCAATCGATAGGAAAAGTAAAAGAGTGACGACTGTATGACACGCACTACAGATGGTCTATGATTTTGCGCTTGTAACCATTTTAAAATGTAAGTAAATAAGCTTGATATAGACTTCACTGATGACGAGAAAGTAATAATAATAAGACACAATGGTTCAAGCCGGAACTGAGGTCCAGAAACAAAGACCAGCATACCATACAGTTTTGTTTTTGGCGTTTTATATTATTCAATGCCAGCGGACGAAGAGTTTTAGAAATCAGTCGCAAATACAACGTCAACGATCTCCAGCCGTCAAAGAAACATGGATATAAAATGGTTTCAGCAAGAGGCATAGTGATGAGCCCCCGCAATGCGGGGGGCTCATGACGATCTATGCCTCTTTCAGTTGGGTGGTGTTTAGTTTTTCTCGGCAGTCAAGGGGTTAATTAAAAATGCCGCTTCTTTAGCTTTCTGCCTACCTGTGCCTCGCAAAGCGCTGCAGGCCTGTGGTACTCCAATCCGAAACTGCGCCAGCAAAATTCCTTTCTCATTGTGTCCCTCATCCTGCGGCGAAGTCTGGCTGTATGTTCCGCGACGAAAGTTGCAGACGACACTTACGTCGGTCACACAGTGTGACTGTCCTTGACGGCGTGGTGCCCGGATTATATACTGAACAAGGTCGGAGTATAGTGGTGCTGTTTGCTTTGGCTCCGTGACTGGTGCTGTTAAAGAGTGGAATATAGAACAAGTTTAGTGCTGTTATCCCTTTGGCACACTTTAGGGTCAACTGAATAGGTCGCCAAAATTTCGCAATCCGTTTAGAGCGGCGCCATGCATTTTGGCGGCGTACAAATCAGCACGTCGCTCGTCTGTGTGATCCACATACTCCATAAGCCAGTCCTGGCTACCGTGCAACCCCCCCCCCCCCCCAGTACTCAATAAGATGGGTTTCAAAGTGTACCTTAGTATGTCCTGAGATGTTTATGCCATGTTCCCCTAAAATTCTTAGGAACACACCGGAGATATAGCCGATGGCGCAAGGGTACCCCCATTCACGCTCTTTGCAGATGCTAAAATTTTAATGAGGTTGAGAAACATTTTTCTCTAAATAAATCAGAATTCATTACAGAAGCCCAAATCAGGCAATATTATGGTAAGGCACACCTTCTGCGTCCTCTGCAAAAAACAGAATGAAAAAATATTGAATCTCTGGCTCAAAGTGAAGGTATTTGTGCACCCAGTAAACGGCCATTTCCGCAAAATCACAAAAAACGACAAAAATAATGTGTCAGATGCCTTTAGACATTTTCTATAGCACGGGCAGTCCATTTTCAGGCTTATATCATTAATCACAATTATTAGAAACTTGACTAGGTGATGCTGTGATCACTGTGAGTGCCACAGTGGTTGATTTTGTATCCCTACCCCCAAGTTGTAAAAATACACAAAATTAATTAGTAAAAATTACTAAAGTTATTCCATTTCATTTTGATCTCTCTTTACCTATTAAGTTTCAATAATGTGAGCATAAAGTGCACGAAAATAAGGAAAGTCGGCATCCTTTACGGTACGTTCGTGGTGAATGATAGCTTTTTCCCATTTAAAATTGCCGAATTGGGAAATGTACGTTGTTTCTGATGCCCTCATAAATTTTGTATACAACTGATGTCTTTTTTAAAAATAAATTTTATGGATTAGGATAGAGTACCACAGTTACTCCCAACCTGATTTTATGATGCTGTGATGTATTTAGGGGTTTAGGGGCCACAGTGGCTAAATCTGCTCCCCTACTCCCATTTTACCAGTATGCAAAGGAACGCAAAAAGATTATAAAAATTGCTTACTATGTTTAAATATTTTTTGTTGCCAGTTTTCTTAACAAAGTATGCATATTGAGCATAAAAATTTGTGATCATTTTAATAATTTCAATGTGACCCATCAATTTAATTGCAACTATTTTTAACTGGCTGGTCTTTCAGGTGATATTTTACATAGCAAAAGGCGGGTCTAGTGTAAGGTCTCCCCTTTTCTTTTCATTTATTTTCGTATAAAAATGTGTAAATATGAATATGCGTAATAAAGTTTCATGGTTCCTAACAGCCAAAACAATGTTATCAAAATACTTAGTTTCCACATGTCCACCACGAGATCACCACTTCCACCCCCATTTTTTTTTTTTTTTTTTTTTTTTTTTTTTTTTTTTTTTTTGCCTTCTTCTTCCGCAACGTTCAATTCCTTGATGGCCGTCTTTAAATCTTATATTCTTCTGGCTGCCAATAAGTGAGCTGTCAAGAGCTCGGCAGCATGTTTTCAGAGTTTGGTCTACAGGGGCGTGTCTTCTGGTCAGAACTGCCAGCGGACCGCTTTTCTGTATGGACAGGTCTGGAGAATGTGCTAAGGAGACTGATTTTCTACGCCACATTCGCATATGGCTGTTTCCGCATGACCCAGTCTCACGAGGTGAGCCCAGAGTAATCAGTGCGTAGATGGAAGATGGTAGCCTGACTCTCCATGTTCAGCTTGTTGATGCTGTCTGCCCACGGGATGCAGCCGCCATTCTGCTGTTGCCAATCACTTTGTTGCTGTAGTGTCTTGGTTTCTTTACAGGAGGTTGTAATCTTGAGGTAGTCCGGCGCTTGCTTTGGCCAGGCTGTCAGCCTCTCCATTCCCAGCTACTCCAGAATGCACTGGAATCCACTGCAGCACCATTTTGTGGACAGGGCATCCAGTCTATCTTGAAGCTTCCTGGTGAGATCAGTGGATCAAGCTGCTGCCTTACCCTAGCTAGTGCTCTGCTGCTGTGTTGAGCACCTGCAGATGTGTAAGATAGTTGGAGCTGCTACCGCCAGCTGGTAAGGAGAGGGAGGTAGTAGTGAGGTCTGCACAACAGATGTACACGCCACTTCCTTCGTTCCGCACGGCGTCTTGTGCGGACCCGCCTGTGTAGATGTGAGCACAGCTGCTGTGAGGGTAGCGCTTGTGCATAATCTCCAGCGAGATGGCTTTGTGCAGTGCCGCGACCTTTGGCAAAGAGTCCTGGAACATCGTTTATGTTGTCTAGAAGGCTCTTTCGAGATGTCCAGGTATCTGAAGGGAGCTCTTCACACATCTTTGGGCTTAGTTCCAGGACGTCAGTTTTAGTCCTTTGCAGGACCTTCAGTTCGCGGTTCAGACTTGGGCGTTTCTGACGGTTCTTGGTCTGCTCCAATAGTCTCCAGTGCTCTCGGTGTTTAGTAAGTCTCTTCATCGTGTGCGCGCTGTTCTGCGTTCCAGTGGCTCCAATGTCCTCCATTTCCTAAATTGGGGTGCTCCAGATGGCTCTAAGAATGTCACTGCATCATGAGAATGACCCATGTTCTGCATCTTGTCAAGCCTGGCTTTTTTGGTTTTGCAGGCAGTGTTTCATGTTGTCGATGTATCTTGGTACCGCACTACTGGTCTGACCGAGCTGGTGTTTGCTTGTGCCAGGATGCTGTAGTTTGCGCCATGTGGTCCGCACCAGTTTCTTCATCAGAGACTTTTTTCCCGCAACTATAGCTTCCATGGCTTCGATGTGAGGCCTCCACGTGAATCCAGTAATTTATTTGTTGCCAGTAAAGTTGGCCTGTCTGTCTTTGGTACTGGAAGGTCTCCAGTTTCAAGGTGACCTCTTTTATCTGATTAAAAGAGATGGTCTAGCTCAGTTTGAGTGGCCGTCTTTCATTCCAGCTGCTGGCTCTATTGGCAGCATCCTGGATTCTGCAGGATGCTATTTCTTTATGTTCTGTTGCCCTCCACACTGCAAAGTCATCCGAGACAAACCGTGGTACTGCTGTGCTGATGTCATTAATGTAGACCAAGAACAGCATCAGACACATCTCCCTGAGGTACACCTTCCCCGAGTTTGACAAGACTGCTGAATGTGCAGACGGTAGAAACTTCAGTGACAGCCCCTGTTAAAGATGCCTTTACTAAAAAGAATTAGAATTAAATTGATTGGTCACATTGAAATTAATGAAATGATCACAAATTGTTATGCTCAATATGCATACTTTGTTAATAAAACTGGCAACAAAATACTCAAACGGAGGAGTATGACGTAAGCAATTGAGGTCATCGGAAACAACGTACGTTTCCCAATTCGTCAATATTAAATGGGAAAAAGCTATCATTCACCACGAACGTACGTAAAGGATGCCGACTTTCCTTATTTTCGTGCACTTTATGCTCACATTATTGAAACTTAATAGGTAAAGAGAGGCCGGTCAAAATGAAATAGAATAACTTTAGTAATTTTTTTTTTCTAATTAATTTTGTGTATTTGTACAACTTGGGGGTATAGGGATACAAAATCAACCACTGTGGCACTCACAGTGATCACAGCATCACTGTGAATGGGGGTACCCTTGCGCTATCGGCTATATCTCTGGTGTGTTCCTAAGGATTTTAGAGGAACATAGGTTAAACATCTCAGGACATACTAAAGTACACTTTGAAACCCATCCTATTGAATACTGGGGGTGGGGGTGGGGGGGGGGGGGTGCACGGTAGACCGGGCCAGCTTTTGGATTAATACATTACTTTGTGTGTTGTCTTTGAGTAAATCCTCGCTCGCCTGTAGGCCTACAAGCTCACTGTACGGCTAGGAGGTACCGGGAGCGAAAGGGTTCACACGAAGAAACCGTAATTAACCCCTTCACTGGGAGTGCCAGTTTTGAATCATTTAACCCATTTAACCCAAGGTCCACGTTTCCTAAATTTTTGGAGGTGCCCCTAACGACTTTGCATCACCTGCAGGAGTTGGCTTAACCTTGATAATTCAAGGGTAGTGCCAGATGAGCTTTGCGCCTGTAGGCGCCAAGCTCATTTGGCACTACCCTTGAATTATCATGGTCGATCCATCTCCTGCTGTAGGGTGCTGGGGATAAATAATTATTGGTTAAGCTGACCTGACAATTGACAACTGAAGCCGCTGGTTTGGTTTGAAACCTTCTAAGTATAATTTTTAGCCTTCTTTTATGAAAATAATAATTGACTGACTCCTGACTGACTATACAGTATACTGCTTGGACACATACAGATGTACAATTCTGAAAGGCACATTCGTGTGTCCGAACCGTATACTGCGCAATGTTTCAGCACGGTTCAACAGGTTGAAAAACTTTGACGCAACTCGGTATTCATTCAGTTTTGTAGGATCTTTGGTTTTAGTACTGGATTTGCCTAGGTTGACTGATGTCGAAATTGAAAGATTAACATTTTATGTAAGATTGTTCTAAAAATATAAAACAGTAATGCTGATAAAACAAGACAAAACAAGTCAAAACAGAATAAAACAAACAAATAAACAAAGCGCCGGTCATCCATTGTTCTACTGTGGTAAGTTTTTGTAGTACTTATGTATACAGAATCGTATGTACACTCTCGCGCGCTTTCCCGCGGCGTGACTGTGACGAGGTCAGTCATTTATGAGCCACTCTACTTGTACTACGTTTACCCAGGACCGGGTCACGTTCGCCATACTGACACCATGCTTCTCAAGTACCGATTACATACACAGCGGGAATCTATAATATAGATCATATAAGTTAAGACAAGGTCACGTACGCAAAGTTACTTTAATCCGCTCACTGTTGAAAAAATGCGAGCACCCACTCAACTGTTACGAGGCACAGAACATCACGAGCCCCCGCATCTCAGTGTGAGGGCTCATGTAGTTCTTTGTCTCTTGCTGGACTCTTTAATATTCCTGTGTTCCTTGGACTGATGCGTTTAGCTGGCGTTCAGTTTGGAATGTATTCAAAGACCTTTTGTGTGTCTGTTGGCAGTGACAATTCCACATACATCGACATATATTCTATTGCGCTTCTTTTACGGAGTAAAAACTTGATCGGTTGAGTTCCCATTACTCCCATGTCTGTGCCGTATACTTTGAATACTGTTCAAAAATAAATTCAAAGACGAGACGAGAAAATTAAACTAAAATTACCAAAGAATTCTCACCTGTGTCGGTCCTCAGCAGTTGCGGTCTACTCTCTTTCGTCTGTTTTTCCCTTTACGTGTGATCCCCTATCTTTTTCTGTTTATTTTGTCATTATAACTGATCAGTCGAGTCAACTTCGTCACTAAGCGTATGTGATTTAACTGTGCGCGGACAGTTCGCTAACTGTGCACTCGCAGTCTAAAGTCTTCATGTCAGTCACAGAAGACTATTTGTCAGTGTTTCTTCAATCCAGGTAATGAGGCATACAAAGGAGAGCTTGCATCAGTCTAGCCACAAGTTCAAAGCTTACATAACTACTGTCAGCGACCGAGGGAACGGGCAAAGTGGTCGTTTGATCTGATGTCTGTGTACTTTTGAGCCAGCAGCTGCCTCTTCCACAACAGCCTGGAAAGAGGCACACAGGTTATCTATCGATTCGCTGCGTTGATAACGAATCGAGGTTACAACCAGTGTGATCATGAGGCAGAGATTCTCACGAGTCCGTGCTGTAAAAGTCAACCTTAGACATCTGCAAGAGGCGTAGATTCTCATGAGCCCCTGCAGCAGCAGGGGCTTATGATAATCTATGCCTCTTGATGTCCAATCCCCATGTCAGCTCCTACCATCTGCAAAAGACATAGATATCCACATGCATGCGGCTGAGATCTACAATACTTCTTGCTAGTAACGACCAAAACAGGCTCGCTCTGGTCGATTTAAGGCCTGCAACTGGCAATTAACCCGTTCACTGCCGAGAAAAGTTGGCACCATCCCAGCTGCAAGAGATATAGATCTTCATGAGCCCCCGCAGTTGCGAGGGCTCATGAGGATCTATGTCTCTTGCTAAAACCATCTTGTATCCATGTTCTTTGCACGACGGGGCATCTCAAGCATGGAATTTACGATTTCAAACACAGACTCATCTTCACTGGCAGTGAAGGGGTTAACCACGTGGCGGCAGGTTACCTAAATAACATGCTTTCGCTCTCAGTTCGGCGCGTGATGACGAAACCTTCTTTCCGCCGCCTTTCATCACGCGAGCAAACCGCTTATCAGAGGAAAGACAACAGCCTTAGTTTAATTCGTAAACCTACGGCTTTCTTCTCCTGATGAGAGAGAAAGTCATGCGGTATATCAAGCTGCTCAGTCGTTGTAAACAAGACGCGTTGATTCTTATGAGCCTCTTCAGCTGCTAGGGCTCCAGAGAATCTATTCTTTTTGCAAATGAAATGCACATTTACGAACGACTGCGAAGGCAAAAGGTTTGTAAAGTCAGTGGTGTGCGCTTTCATCTGATTGTTTGTTAAAAAAAAAAAAAGGTAACTGTCAACAACAATCAGAACGGCACACACACACACACACACACACACACACACACACACGCTCGCGCGCGCGCACACACACACACACACACTCCACACACGGCACACGCAAGGCAGGCACGCACGCACGCACTCTCTCTCTCTCTGGTTCCGGAATTCGAAACACATACGTAACAGTGCTTGTCACCCAGTTTCCTTTCTGCTTGGCAATGTGACTTGAGATCTTTGGGCGTCCGTCACATTGTTATAGTTCTTCCATTATAATAATAATAATAATAATAATACCCTTATTATATAGGCGCTTTTTCTCAATTTTGGGCGAATCGACTCAAAGCGCCGCGAACTGAAACCCAACACGCACACTCACGTAACAGACACGGATTTACGCCATTTAAGTCAAACACAGTACAAGACAGACGAAGGGCCAGTTCAGCTACTGAAGTTACAGAGATTTTTGATCGCTTGTATTTGAAATTTGTAAAGTGGCCTGAAACCGGTACCAAAGCGTCGGGGGTGGGGGTGGGGGGGGGGTAGCCTAGTTTTCGCATACTATCATTTATAGATAGACCGACCGAGCGACCTCCATTCTCAAACTGTTTGTACACAGTCACCGAGAGCGAAGCTAAGTTTCGGTAACCCCGGCCGGGGCCTCAGTTATTTTGGGGGGCTCTAGAACCGAGGCCCTGAATACACTAAACCGCAAAGAATCCTTGACGCAGTTAACTTACCGGATGATTTGACGATGACGCATAAGATATTTGGGATCCTCACGCTTTCGAAACGCCTACGTTCCCTTTAGAAATTATGGCGCACAATGGAATTGGAGCGGATCCGTTGCTTGGGGCAAGTTTTTTGTTTTAAAAAAATTCTCCATTTTTGAACACGTGATGGTTTTATCTCCGCCGCAGATTTGTTTTGGTAAAAGTATAAGCTGGTGGTGCAGAATAACTTAGTACAGTCCCATACGATTAAGTCGAAAACGAATAAGTCGAAAAACGCTTAAGTTGAACAACAACAAAAAATGTCCCGGCCAAAGCTGTTCTTTCTATGACTAATTTTACAACGGATAACTCGCTTAAGTCGAACTTCGAATAAGTCGAAGGTGTTTCTTCTCTCAAAAGTCGGGTAAGCCGAACTAATTTTTGTAATGCAGTTCCATAAGCCTAAATCAAAGACGGACAGGTCGAAAAACGCTTAAAAGTCGAGCCAGATTTTTCCCATGCCCAAAACTGCTCTTCTAAGACTAATTTTACAGCGTATTTCTGAAACAGCACGGTTTGGGTTAATTAATCTTCGGATAAATGGAATTTTTCGTTTCTCGTTTTCCAAACTCGGATAAGTCGGACCATTTTTTTCCGTGGCCAAAGCTGCTCTTGTTAATAGAGTTGCATACCGGTACAAAAATCCATATTTTTAGGTCGTACCGGTATTTTCTTTCTGTATACCGGCAACCGCAAATGTCAGTCACGGTGTTTCACTCCCCCCCCCCCCCCTCCCTCTTTCTTTTTCCTCAACGGAAATAAAAATTCTGACGTGTAGTTAGCAGCATACATTTAGTTTTTGAAAGGGCTGATTAGCATGAGGCTGTTATGCACCATTGATTGTTTTTCCTGAACATTTTTCCTTTACATTATTTTTCATTATACACCGTTAATTATTTTCCTTAATTGTCCACGTTTAAAATGGTGTGGTCTGTGATCGTGTTAACTCCTTTACCTCAATGATTCATTCTCTCTCTCTCTCTCCACACACACACACACACACACACACACACACACACACACACACACACACACACACACACACACACACACACACACACACACACACACACACACACACACACGAGTATGACGCCATGCCAATCAGTTGCCAACAATGAACTAAATGGTTGATCTGTTCACCGCGATTTATACGTATCAGACCATCTGGAAACGTGATTTACTAGGCTGAACAAAAGCACAGTTTAGAAAACAGCACACACTAGTTACCTCCGGCCCTCGATGAGACACATTTTACAAAAATAATAATTTTTGTTTTTTATATATTTTTTTTTAAAGAGTTCATATTAATTGGCCAGCGTACCGGTGCAATGCCATACCGATTTTTCCGTAATATCAGTAATACCGTGCAACTCTACTTTCTATGACTAATATTTCACTGAATACGGCTCCGTTGAGTAGAAATTAGGGCAAGTCGAAAATGTTTCCAAACTCGGATAAGTGTCGAACTCAAATATGTGTGGGTTTTTTTTTAACACACAGGTGAGCGACATATTCACACCGGCACCTTCTGATATGTTCCTTGTCGATTGCTGAACACCTCGAACTTCGGGCCAGTCGAACGTGGTTGTGTTGTGTGTTGTGTGTGTTGTGTGTGTTGCGTGTGTTGCGTGTGTTGCGTGTGTTGCGTGTGTTGCGTTTTGTGTTGCGTTTTGTGTTGCGTTTTGTGTTGCGTTTGGTGTTGCGTTTGGTGTTGCGTTGTGTGGTGTTGCGTTGTGTGGTGTTGCGTTGTGTGGTGTTGCGTCGTGGGGTGTCGCGTCGTGGGGTGTCGCGTCGTGGGGTGTCGCGTCGTGTCGAGTGTCTCGTTTGTCGTTTGTCGTTTGTCGTTTGTCGTGTCGTGTGTACGTGCGTGCGTGCGTGCGTGCGTGCGTGCGTGCGTGCGCGTGTGTGTGTGTGTGTGTGTGTGTGTGTGTGTGTGTGTGTGTGTGTGTGTGTGTGTGTGTGTGTGTGTGTGTGTGTGTGTGTGTGTGTGTGTGTGTGGCGGGGAAGTGGCGCAGTGGTTAAGGCGTCTGCCTCCAATGCCAAAGGTGCGAGGTTCGATACCGGGTTCCGGCGTTGGATTTTTCTCCTCTGTTAAGTGTCACCGTCTGGGCAGTGGGCAGATGTTCACATCTGCACGGGACATAGACGACCCCGGCCCCCACGAGCCCCCTGCTGCCTTGCAGGCCTGGCCGCTTGGCTGCGGAAAGGCTAAGGGAGGAAACCCCTGACATCAAAGCCCCCGTGTCTCCGGGGAAGGCTTTTGAGCCAGAGACTAAGACAAGGACAGTCTGATATAAAACCTACGACCCGAGGACCTCGATGCCACCGTCCCAGCTTGCTAGGCCATGGCAAACGAACCAAGGGTTTAAAGGGTGGGGCCAGTACTGCGCACACTGCACCCCACCAAAGAGCTCCACCGCGCAGGCTTTAGGAAACGCCCACGGACTATGACACTGAACTTTCCAAGTCCTGTAGCGATGGGCAAGGGGCAAAACGGCAGGTGAAAGATGTCACTGGAAGCCGCAGTCTCAAACCTGCATGCAGGCGGTTCAGGATATTGGTCGCCTGATGTTGACCTGGGGATGACAACGTCACTCGGCACACCCTGAACGACCAAGCAGCCTTCTCTAGGGACAGCACTGCTTGCTCCACACGGAGAGGGGCCTAGAAAAGGTGGCCTAACCAAAGCTCATCCCCTCGTAACCCCAGTTGGCTAGCCGCGGTCAACGGGCATCTTCTCATGCAGTCAGAAAACAAGAAAAAACAATGGATCCACTCTCATGACGACCACGACCGGACTCAACGTAGCATGCTGGAACATCCGAACCATGCTCGACACAGCAGACAGCGGACGCCCTGAACGTCGCTCCGCCCTCATTGCCCATGAATTGCGGAGGTTAAACATCGGCATCGCCGCGCTCAGCGAAGTACGCCTTCCGGAGCAAGGCAGCCTCCAAGAACTTGGCGCTGGCTACACCCTCTACTGGTCAGGCAGGCCTGCATCAGAAAGACGGCTCTCAGGCGTGGGCTTCATGGTGAAGACCCCCATTGCGAGTAAGTTGGAAAACCTACCAACGGGTCACTCCGACCGCATCATGTCCATGCGCCTCCCACTGAGACACCAGCAATACGTCACCCTTCTCAGTGTGTAAATATAATAAATAAATAAATAAATAAGTAAATAAATTAAAAAATAAGTAAATAAATAAATAAATAAATAAAAATTAAAAATAAAATCGAAAACTTACATTGAACTGCTTAAAGAAACTGACAACAACAACAAAAAAAAAAATCACAGATAATAATATTTTCCTTTGAATTTGATTTTATAATCATTTTGTTCATTGTCACATCCGCGACAAGCCAGCTGACCCATTTTAAGCTAAGATCAGGCATTCAATATTCAACCACCTAGCTTTTCACTTATTCTACAGTATGCTAGGGGTGTCTAAGATCACAGGTAAGAGTAAAGTGATTCTTTTATTTCAATTTTCAGCTGCATTGTCCCATTCTTTGTCTGCACCTTTTGAGACAGGCTCATGTCAGTGCATGTGTCAAAGAAGGGGAAATTTTATGGAGTGGGTATATTACGAGTTATTGGTCGGAGGGGTTTGCTACACGGACCCTTGTAGGCCTGAGGGAGGTCAAAGGAAGCATTGTACCCCGAAGGCCTGAGGTGTACAATGGTTCCTTTGACCTCCCGAAGGCCTACAAGGGTCCGTGCAGCGAACCCCTCCGACCAATAACGTATTTGTTTTCATTCCTCCACTATTTTCGTAAAAGAAATCAAGAAGACATCTTGCGCCCTGGATCATGCCAGACATGACTGGCGTCAAAGGAATATATACCTTTATACATGACGTAATTTAAAATATGACATGACGTTGCCGTCTCCAGTACTGAGTGTGCTTGTTGTTTCGAACAACACTAAGCAACTTTGTACTTTAGAACGTTTGGCGATCTTTTATAAAACAAAACTGGCATCCAAGATGCGTCATTGAGAGGGCTACAAAACGTCTGCCATTTTTCGCTACAGGGGTTTTTATATCACGGTCACATGGTACGGTTTGCGCTAAAGTGACTGGTCGTGTGACGTAGGGAGGAAAACAAACTAGGATATCCCAGGAAGCTTAGGCGGTAACACTATGACATATGGTGTGGGGGTGTTATCTGTGTAAAAGTGGTCTTGAAAGGTTCTGTTGACCCTTGGCGCACCCAGGCGTTTCATGGTGGTTGGTGGGGGGGGGGGGGAGGGTGGTGGGTGAGAGCAGGGTTGGGGGGTGGCTGCGGGGGTGGGAGGGGGGGAGGGCAAGAGACACTTCTACCAGAAAATGTACTGAGTGCGCGATGGGAGGAGGGTTTCCAAACTCAAAAAAATGCCTGGGGGGGGGGGGGGGGAGACGGGGAGAGGGGAGGGTTGGGGGGGGGGGGGGGAAGAGACCTTAACACGCACTTCTACCAGGAAGATTACATAGTGCGCGATTGGAGGAGGGTTTCCAAACTCCAAAAAAGGACCATGAATTTGTTGTAGAATTTGTATC
Organism: Semisulcospira habei; assembly: GCA_036245525.1. Lineage (NCBI taxonomy): Eukaryota > Metazoa > Mollusca > Gastropoda > Semisulcospiridae > Semisulcospira > Semisulcospira habei. The sequence goes on from BTPG01000003.1 coordinate 144,781,076, forward strand.
CGCCCCTCGGTGACTCAGCAACTGACAGTTTTTAGCCCTCGAAGCCACCATCGGCATGACTGAAATTCCCTCAAGAGTAAACTGACCAGTCATTATGTGGTACTGTGGCGAAAGCCTATACCTACTACACATTTTGCCATATGTCTGTACAAACATTACCGGCCGTCAACGTTTTGTTTTTAAATGTTAAATTTTAGAGCTTTCCTGGAACAGATTACGGCCGGTCGCCCAAACGTTCCTACCTCAAGTGACCTCAAATCACCAGTTGACTTTATTCAGAGTGGACAAACAACAAGAAGAACAGTGAACTCATTTACATTCATTTCTTTGTTACGCTACGTTGATTTTACTAAACCCCTTAACTGCCGAGGCAAAGCGAACGCTACTCAGCTGCAAGAGACATTAACCTTCATGAGCCCCCGCTGTCGCGGCGGCTCATGAGGAGTTATGTCTCTTGTTAGTCACGTGTTTTTTGTGCCTATATTTGGTTTATTTTACATCTGTGTTTGGACGCGAGTGTCAGCCAGCGTGGCGTGATTTCAGACGCGCAATTCGTAATCACTGGCAGCGAAGGGGTTAACACATTCGATTTGGATAGGCAGCCGTTTTCCGCGCATCCCGACTATTCGGCACGTCTCACGTACGAGTTTTTAAAAATCCACTGTTGGCCTCTAGTGGCCGAAGCGTGTCTCTGTCCTCTGTCTTTCTTTGTCATACTTTCTCGTATTGTGTCGAAACTCGCCACAACAAAACCAAATGGGGGAGGGTGGTGCGGGGGTGGGTGGGGGGGGGGGCGGGGGGTGGGTGGGGGGGAGGGTGGTGGAGGTCCAACACCCCAAAAAGGGACTTTGTTATAGCATTTTAAACAATTCTGGGTATGGAGGGAGGGTTCCGGAACTCCTAGGATCCCATGCCCCGATCCACACCTGCACACAGACAGCAAAGCACACATGGTGTCTCGTTTCACTAAAATGTCCGGGCCAAAAGGTAGGGAGAGTAGGAGATGAGAGGATGGGGTAGTGCTGGATGTTCGGGAAGGGGACGAGGAAGGAAACTTAGTCTGTTAAAACCGACAGGAAAATGTGATCAAGTTTTCACAGGAAAACGTTTCACCCCATGATACTGAGAGCGTTAACACTCTAAATCCCTTTTCTCAAATTTCTCAGCTTTGGGCGCTGACCTCTGAAAATTAGTTCAATTAAGACATAGATCGATCAAAATAGTTCACATGTGGTGGTACAATAGCTTGTCGGCTGGAGGCGCCACGTTTTTCTGCTGTCACCACCCCTGAACCATCCTCTCTAGCAGCGTATGAGGGGTGAATGACCAACCGCGCCTCTATTTTTCCGCGTTGTCGGGAAAACCAGGTAGGACAAAGACTTTCAGACAATCTCCCAATCACAATGCGCAATAGGCCATTGGGCCGACGTCGGCCGCCGTTGGCCCGCGCAAAGACGGGCGCGGGCCAACGGCCGCCGACGTCGGCCCAATGGCCTTTTGCGCATTTGTAACATGCCAGGGGTAGAAAAGGTACCGATGCCGTTGCCGCAAGCAGTGTATGACGAGGACAGTAACCGAACCATAATCGGTGTTTCGTGAACAGCAAACAGTGCACAGAGGCCTTCTTCGCAGTACTCAACTCTATACTCCAACACTGGTACCAACAGCCGATTCATCACACACAACAGGTAGGTGACAACTACAACAATCAATCAATCAAAATGTTTATACCTCTGTTAATGTGTACCTCTGTTAATGTGTGAACTGTGGAGGACTGTCTAGCACCACTATAACGCCACTTCCGCAGTCACGCCTCGCATGCAACGTTTTCTTTCACCTCTGATGTTGAAAAAAGTGGCCCCGGGACGCTTGCTGCTGTTGAGGTCGTGTTACACTGTCGGTATCAAACACAGTGGGCACTCTTTGCGGGCATGCATGTTACTAAATGTTACCTTCAGAATCATATCTATTCTCCGTTGGCGAAAACGTGTACTAGCTTGCTGTTAACTAGTACCCAACGGAGAAAGAAACACGCTTAGAAAAGCGGGTACAACACAATTTATTAATATTTCGGGTAAATACCCTTTGTCAAAATAGACAAACAAACAAACAGGGAAATCAGCCGCTACTTATCTTCATTCGCAGAAGGAATGTGGCAGCTGAAGGAGGTGACGTAAAAAAAAAGAAAAGGAAGCCGGAACAAAAGTGCGTAAAAAGTAAAATTGACGTCAACGAAAAACTCATAAGGCCACGGTACACAGTCGCGTTTCCGTACTGTCCAGTCTCTTAGCCAGAGTCAGTCCCAGGCATCCCCTAATATTTCAATCCCCTAAAAAACACTACCGCCCACCAGCTGCACATTTGCCATGCACAAAATAACAATAAAAACAGCACATTGACAGTCTCATTTCTTGGCTATGAACCTGATTCCTTACCAACCCCACACCCAAGCACAGCTGAAATCAGCGTGCCTCTCAAATCACTACGTCAACGCCAATTCAACATAGGTCCACAATTCTCTACTGAATAAGCTCAGGATGGCATGAATCAAAGCACCAAACATGTCTCCTCTCATCTAACAAGAAATTTCCAGCAAATTTCAACATTCAGCCCTACTACAAATTTTCAAACAAGGCAAAAATTATTTTTAAAAACACCGGTCATTGCACTGCCTGAACTGGCCAAATTTGACTATGTAATGTGACCATAAGAGAGAGACTCGGAGAGAAACTGAACACGAGAGACAAGGGTGTGTGTAAGCGCGCGCAGAAGATAGAAAGATGATAAGATCATAGATAAGATCATGGATCAGATCATGGATCAGATCATGGATCACATCATGGATCACATCATGGATCAGATCATGGATCAGATCATGGATCAGATCATGGAACAGATCATGGATCAGATCATGCATCAGATCATGCATCAGATCATGCATCAGATCATGGATCAGATCATGGATCAGATCATGGATTAGATTGGGATAGATTGGGACAGACAGACAGACAGACAGACAGACACGAGACGAGACGAGATGACATGAGATGAGATGAGATTAGATACGTAGATAGATAAGATAGATAGAGAAGATAAATAAATAGATACTGTTTATTGCCATTTGCCTTAAGAGCAAAGCATAGGAATGTGTATTGGTGTCGTTACAATTACAAACATCACAGTCAACAATAAAAAAATAATTAATACTCTATCACAAATCCAATGCTCTACACACACACTTTCAAAACTTTAAAACTAAACAACTAATCTCACAAACACTGATCTCGCACGCACGCACGCACGCACGCACGCACGCACGCACGCACGCACGCACGCACACACACACACACACACACACACACACACACACACACGCCTATTAATCTAAGAAGTCTAAATTAATTAAAGGTATATCGTTTAAAATGAAAACAGAATATCAGAGTAAATATGTCACTAATTTAGTGATCACAGTCGGGTGTAAAAACTGGTTAATATAGATATTAAAACTAGGCCAATACTGATATACACTATTCTCTCAACCGTCCCCCACCGGGTCTGCCCTAGGGGACCTTGGTGGGGTTGTCTACTTTTTAGTTCCTAGGGTCACCTTGTCTAACCCCTGCAAGGTGGGTTCTACTCTTTTGGGGGTTTGTATTTCTGTCTTTCTGGTCCATTCATCTGTATTTTTCGTTTGAAATTCTCCCTCCTGTCTGCGCTTCTTGCAGTTCTTGTCTTCATTTAGCGCAGGCACGTCCTGAGAAGGCCTTTGTCGCTTGCAGGACGTAAAGCAATCTATACTTACTTACTCTCTCAACCGTCGGAGGCGCGCCCTGCCGGGGGAGGAGACTCATGGAGTCAACTCGAGCAAAAGCACCACCAACAGCCCAAAGGGTAGCACAAGGGATGGGCGAGGTGCTCTGTAGGCCGGCCACACAATTCCATACACATACGCACACTCGCTCAGTCATTCACGCAAACATCAGTCCGCCTCGGCAAGGAACTCTATGATCGGCCTACACAGCACCATTGCACGCTTATAACACTGAAAGGGCTCGGATGGCACTAGGATAAAAACTGTTAATAAAACGGGTTGTCCGTGTTTCGAGAGCAGAGTAGCGGCGACCAGACGGAAGCAGGTTAAAGAGACAGTTAGCCGGGTGTGTAGTGTCACGTGCAATAAGCCCTGCACGTCTAAGCAGCCGCTGTTGGTATACACTGTCAAGACTTGGCATGTCTCTGCCGGCTATTTTAGATGCCGTCCTGACGACACGGTTCAGTCTGTGTTTATCACGTGCAGACGCACTGCCACACCAGACCGCGACCGAGAATGTCAACACACTCTCGATCGCGGCCCGGTAGAAGTGCTCCATGCCAGTTCTGCTCACACCAAAAGCGCTCAGCCTTCTAAAAAAATAAAGGCGCTGCTGTGCTTTCTTTACAATGTTCTGTGTTTTGTTCCCATTTAAGATCATCGGAGATGGTGGTTCCCAGAAATTTAAAATGCTTAACAGTTTCTACGGTTTGATCGTGAACTACGAGAAGGGGGGGGGGGGGGGGGGGGGGGGGAGAGGACATTTTTGTTGCGTCTAAAGTGCACTGTGAGCTCTTTTGTCTTACCGACATTGAGTTCCAGATTGTTCTGGTCACTCCACTGCACAAGCTGATCGACCTGCTCCCGGTACTGGGATCCATCACAGTTTTTTTTTTTTTTTTATCATTCCCTCACTGTGGTATCGTCAGCAAACTTAAACATTTGCGTGCCCTCCCAACTTGCTCTACAGTCGTAAGACTGAAGAGTAAATACAGCAAAGAGGACAAAACGCACCCCTGAGGGGTGCCCGTGGACAGGGAAATGCAGGAAGACACACGGTCACCCACTTTAACGGCCTGCGGACGATCCAGGAGAAAGTCGAGCAGCCATAAGCAAATGGACTGTGGAAAAGAACCAATCTGTTGTAGTTTATCAAAAGAAAAAAAACTTGGAAGGGACAATAGTGTTAAAGGCACTGCTATAATATACGAAGAGAATGCGTGCGAATGTGTTAGTTTGCTCTAGGTGCTGAAGAACATGAAATAGAGCCAAAGAGACAGCGTCCTCTACGGATCTGTTCCTTCTATAGGCAAACTGATGTGGGTCGAAACACGGGTCAATAAGTGACTTCATGAAACACAGGACAAGTCGCTCAAGTGATTTCATGAACACTGGTTAAAGCCACTGGTCTGTAGTCGTTTAGACAAGTCACTTTGGTTTTCTTTGGAACTGGAATTATTGTGGATCTTTTGAAGCAGTTTGGCACTTTACGCTGACTGAGTGACATATTAAAGATGTCAGAAAACACATCAGCCAGCTGATCTGCACAGTGCTTCAACACACAGGGCGACACATTGTCAGGTCCAGCGGCTTTTCTAATGTTCAGATGCTGAAAAACAGCCTTGACGTCAGAGTACTTAACAGTGAAGGCCGCGGAGCTGTCCTCACTGGTTGTCTCCCCAGGCTTGCCACGCATAGCGGGCCGAGGGAGACAACCCGCGCGGGCATTGTCATCAGAAGCATGTGCGGAGTCCACACTGGCTATGTCCCCCCGATCGCCCCGTGAAGCGAGTGGAGGCAGACAACCAGCATGGACACTGTCATCAAAATCACTCATAGTGGGGGCTGAAAAATGTCCACACTGGTTATGTCCCCCCAGTCGCCATGTGAGGCGAGACTGAGAAGGAGACAACTAGCGTGAGGGCTGTCAACAGAATCACACATAGTGGGGAAGAGGGGGGGGGGGGGGGCTGAAAATGAAAATTGTCCATAGTGGTTATGCCCCCCCCCCCCTCCTCCAATTGCCACGTGAAGTGAGTGGAGGGAGACAACCAGCGTGAGCACTGTCAACAGAATCACACATAGTGGGGGACTGAAAATGAAAATTGTCCATACTGGTTACGTCCCCCTAATCGCCACTGACGTTAAGTGAGTGCAGGGAGACAACCAGCGTGAGCACTGTTAACAAAATCACACATAGTGGGGGACTGAAAATGAAAATTGTCCATACTGGTTATGTCCCCCCCCCCCCCCCCCCCCAATCGCCATGTGAGGCGAGTGGAGGGAGACAACCAGCCTGAGCACTGTCAACGGAATCATGCACAGAGGAGGGCGGAAAGTTGTCCACACTGGTTAAGTCTCCCCAAACGCCACGTGAGGCGAGTGTAGAGAGGCAACCAGTGTGGGCACTGCCAACAGAATCACGCGTAGTGGCGGACGGACTAGTGTCCACACTGGCCGTGTTCCCCCAGCCGCCACTCGTACCGAGTGGGGAAAGACAACCAGCGGGAGCACAGCTGTCGCTATTGACAGGGAGGCCAGGCACAGTCGAGGATGAAGCAGAATTGTTCCTCCTATCAAACCGGACGTAGAACTCGTTGAGAGTGTCCGGCAGAGCGACGTCATCGGCGTCGGCAGACTTGGCGTGCCGCTTGTAGTCCGTCATCCTCTGGATCCTCTGCCACAGAGCCCTGGGGCTGTCAGTAGCCAGGTCATCCTCCAGTCGCTGACACTAGTTGGTTCTGGCCGACTTGCCTAGGTCATATCTGGCCTTCATGTACCGCACCTCGTCGCCACTCCGAAACGCCTCCTGTTTCTCTCGCAGTTTCTGACGAGTATCAGCATTAAACCAGGGCTTGTCGTTGCCATCGCTTTTGACAGTTTTTGTGGGAATGCACAGACTTTCACAAAATGTGACATAGTCACACACAGTCTCAGTTTATTCATGAATGTCAGACGCGGCATCTTTAAACACCCCCCAGTCTGTGCACTCGAAACAACCACTGAGCGTTTCTAGGGCATCGACAGTCCACTGCTTTACTGTGCGCTGCACGGGTTTGACACTTAAGTGACTGTTTATAGGTTGGCACGAGGTGAATCATCACGTGATCAGAGTACCAAAGAGCAGCACGCGGAATCGAGCGGTACGCGCCCTTGATAGCTGTGTAGCAGTGATCTAAAGTCTTGTCGCCCCTAGTGGGGTACGTAATGTGCTGTGTTTACTTTGGCATTTCCTTTCTAAGATTACTTACTTACTTACGCCTGTCACCCCTACCCGGGTATAGGCCGTCGACGAGAGACCTCCAGCAACTCCTGTCCTGTGCTTCTCCTTCGATTCTACTCCAGGTGGTTCCCAGTCTCTTGATGTCTGCTTGGAGGTCTCGACGCCAGGAGTTTCTCGACCTACCTCTTTTCCTCTTTCCCTGGGGGTTCCATGACAATGCCTGCCTAGTGATACTGGAAGCTGGCTTTCTCAGAGTGTGACCGATCCATCCCCGGGCATCTTCTTCGTCCAATTTCATTCTCTGCTGTTATCTGCTCTGTTCTCTCCCAGAGTCTGACGTTGCTGATCTTCTCTGGCCAGTGGATTTTCAAAATTCTTCTAAGGCAACTGTTCATGAAGGTCTGTACTCTGTTGACTGTGGTTTTTGTCAATCTCCAAGTCTCTGCTCCATATAGGAGAACTGCTTTTACATTGGAGTTGAAAATCCGGACTTTGGTGTGTTGTGACAGCTCTCTGGAACTCCACACTTTTTTCAACTGGAGAAAGGCTGCTCTGGCTTTACCAATTCGTGCTCTGACATCTGCATCAGTGCCGCCTTTTTTGTCTATGATGCTCCCGAGATAGGTGAAGGACTCCACCTCCTCCAACGGGGTGCCAGCAAGCAAGACTGGTTCTTTCCTGGTTGCGTTCAGCCTCATTGTCTTTGTTTTCTGTTTGTGGATGGTGAGGCCCACTAGGGACGAGATGTCAGCAAGCCTCGTGGTCTTGTCCTGCATTTGTTGATGAGTGTGAGACAGTAATGCCAAGTCGTCTGCAAAATCGAGGTCGTCAAGCTGTGTCCACAGTGTCCACTGTATTCCACTTCGTCTGTGCTCTGTGGTCATCTTCATGACCCAGTCTATGGCCAGTAGGAAGAGGAATGGAGACAGCAGACACCCCTGCCTGACACCAGTTCTGACCTGGAGTTCCCTGGTGAACTGCCCTTCATGGATCACGCGACATGTCATGCCATCGTAGCTGCTCTTGATCAGGCGGACGAGCTTTGTGGGTACACCGTAGTGTCGTAGGAGTTTCCACAGAGTCTCTCGGTCCACGCTGTCAAATGCTTTCTCATAATCCACAAAGTTGACGTACAGCGGGGAGCTCCACTCCAGAGACTGTTCCACGATGATGCGGAGAGTGGCGATCTGGTCTGTACATGATCGGTTCTTCCTGAATCCTGCTTGCTGGTCTCTCAGCTGGGGGTCAATGGAGCTCTTCATTCTCTCTAGGATGATCCTGTTGAAGACCTTTCCTGATACTGACAGCAAGGTGATTCCTCTGTAGTTGGAATACTTGCTGAGGTCGCCTTTCTTGGGAAGCTTGATTAGGTACCCCTCCTTCCAGTCAGCCGGCATCACCTCCTCTTCCCAGATCTTTCCAAACAGTGGGTACAGCATCTCCACCGTTGTCTCTAGGTCTGCTTTCAGAGACTCCGCTGGGATGCCATCTGGCCCTGCTGCTTTGCCGTTCTTCAAAAATGCCACTGCTCTTCTGATCTCTTCCCGGCTGGGTCTGTCACAGCTGATGGGTAGGTCGGTCTCTGCCGGCTGGATGTCTGGGGGGTAAGATTGGTTCTATTAAATTCTCCAGCTACGATCATCACTGAATCAGGGTTAGCGTTTTCTGTTTGTGTACTGAAGAATGTCTGCAAGCTGTGCAGTAGCGGTGTCTTGGGGTGGGATATATACAGATGAAAATTCTCTGGGGAGATAGTATGGGCGGCAGTCAATGATAAGAGTCTCTAAGTCAGTAGAGCAATATTTAGACAGTACCTTGACTGGACCACCAATTGTTGACGAGGAAGCATACCCCTCCGCCTCTGGACTTACCAATCTCCTCGTGAGACCGGTCACCTCTGTAGGTGAAGCCGGGGGGATGGGGCTAGCCGAGTCGGGTACGGTGGAGTTCAGCCACGTCTTGGTGAAACAAAACACAGAGCAGTCCTTGTAGTCACTCTTGCTTTGAATGTTGCATAAAAGTTCGTCATACTTGTTCCTCAAGGAGCGCACATTAGATAAAAGCAGAGCAGGTAGCGGGGGACGTAAACTTCGCCGACGTAGCCTCAACAAGGCTCCACCACGCCTACCACGCTTGCGCCGCACGTGACGATCACGAGTTTTACCACTGACAAAACTGTCCGACGTTAAAACTGGAGAACTAAATTCGTTAAAACGAGCATTTGGCTGCATGTCAAACTCACTCAACGTGTCCCTGATGTGTAGCAGCACATCTTGATCATATCTGCATAGGCGCAAAGTGCTGCCAAACAGGAACCCCGCCACAATCAAACAAGGCACAGCACACACCACACCCTGTCGCCATAGGTCGGCGCCATCTTATTCTTGCTCTAGATTATGAACATGCACAGATTTACACGTCTTTTGTTGGGTGTTCTGTAGTTTTGTTTGTGTATGTGGAGTGGTGTTGGGAGTGGGCGGTATGGCACCTATTACCATGTATGTGTATGTTCTCATGTTGTATGCTGATATGTATTACAAAACCCACATTACAAACAAACAAAATAAATAAATAATTTAAATAAATAAGATAAAGTAAGTCAAAGGTACCTGGGACATATGAATGCTAAGTAAAGGATAGATTATGAAAATGCACAAATGTGCATGTCTTTAGGTGGGTGTTCTACGGTTTTGTGTGTGTATATGGTGTGGGGTTGGGAGCGGACCGTATGGCACCTATTGCGACCTATGTATGTGTATATTTTCTTGTTGTATGCTGATGTGTACTATGTACAAAACCTACATTACAAACAAACAAAAATAAATTAATAATAAAGTTGTTACGATTGTGATTGTGTTGTTCTGTGAGAGCATGCATGTGTTAATCGTAGGAAACAATCCGATATTTATTTGAGCTATCATGGTTATGAATCACGTACCTTTTCAGTAAGATTCTCTATCGTTCGCGCAGATAGCGGAAGTGGCTTTGTTATGATACGCTAAGATTAGTCCGGAAGTTTCTAGTAAAGTCGTACGGAGAAGAGCGGTCGATTTTTGTTATGCGTAGATTCGCTGAGAATAGATTAGAACGTTCGAGTGAAGTAGCGCTCTGTCGAGTGACCGTATATGTGACGTGAAAGAGTGAGTAACATTTTCCAACACAGTTGTTTTAGCCGTTCTAATATTCATAGTTATAGTTGGTTTTTTTGTGCGCGTGAAGTTAGCAGCCAGTATCTGTTATGAAAAGTCGTGAACGGTCTGCCATACTTTTGTGCGACGTCATTACACACTAGGATTTGGGGCTGAAATGAGCAGTCGAATTTTTGTAGACTATTGTAGTTATTCTAGAAAGTTTTTTATATTAATGTTTATGAGTTTCAGTAACGTGTTCCGTTTTGATTGGTTGCGTTGTGTGGATTCATTAGATTTTTCTGGAAAGTTGTTTTACTATAAAAGATGGTGCTAGGAAGCACGTGTGTACATTGTCATACATTGTCGTACATTGTCATACATTGTCATGCATTGTCAGTTGTAGGGACACACAGTTTATCGTAGGTACGTGGCCCGTATAGGGTGTACATTGTGAGAGAAGCAGCGTAACGGTGGTGTACGTTGTGTGTGAAACGCACTGTGTCCAGTATTGACATTGTTTTTGAAGAGACATTGTATCAGTGGTGGTGCATTTGGGAATGCATTGTGTGGAGATCGCATCGCTGAAATAAAGTATTGTTGGAACTGTTACTTCAGTATTGTCTTCAACCTTAAGCCACGTGTGACGGGTTGCAGCTGAATGAAGTTTCTTTAAAAAGAACCTTACGTGCGTGCATCTGGTGTGATATCATACTACGACTACGACTCAACACGTAACAAAATTTAAATAAATAAAATAAGTCAAAGACAGCTAGGACATATGAATGCCAATAAAAGGATAGATTATGAACATGCACAGATGTGCATGTCTTTTAATGGGTGTCCTGTGGTTTTGTGTGTGGGGTGGGGAACAGGAGGTCTGGCACCTATTACGATATATGTGTACATGTATGTTCTCATCTTATATGCTGACGTGTATGTGCAAACCTACAACACAAAAAACCCAAAATAAATGAATAATAAATTTTAATAAATAAATAAAATAAGTCAGAGATACCTGGGACATATGAATATGCATGCTAAGTAAAGGATAGATTATGAACATGCACAGATGTATGCATATTGAAAAAAATCTTCCTTTCCTCTCCTTGGTGGCCACCACCATACCATAAGTGATCTTGTGCATCAAGTAATTCCTTCTATCCATAATTAAAAAGATAAATAATAAATAAATTTGTAAGTGAATATATACATAAATGAATCAATAATAAATAAATAAATGAAACATGTAATATAATGGAGAGGGCTACTGTCTGTATTGTCTCATTTAGTCCTGATGAAGCTTGATCATACGAGTTCTTGTGAGTACTTAAGTGCGGAACGGTTGAAGGGGTTGCAAAAACAAAAATTCCTATATTTAGGTGTTCAGCTGAACATGGTTATTTAGATGGAAACGGTTTGGAGATGGATTTCAATCTGCCACTGAGGATTGTGCCTGAAGGACCAGACGGATAAGACCGTGTTTGACCAGTTAATCCCATCTCCACTAATAAAAAGAGCAGGCCTACACATAGAGCCGTTAGGCTGGAAAACAGACGAACAACATTGATGTTGTATCTGGACAAAAAGTCTTCAGAATGTTGAAGATGGTCGGCAGACAAAAGGCACGAAGCGAGTTTACTTTCGATATGCTTTCCTCCCACAAAAGACCGAGTTTTATCGGAAAGGCTGCTTTCAAGACCAGGAAAAATAACGTATATGATATACTTCAAAGTTCAAATTATAAATAATCTGTGTCTCATTTCAGGAGCAAAGTAAACCTGCATCAACCGTGCGCGTCTGAGTGACTTCTTTCCAGAGGCGTCTCGCTGACCGCCATTTTGAAACTAGCGACGCGAGTATGCTTACGGCATGAAAAATGTTACTTTTAAAATTATTTTATGGTAAATATGTATACATGTGCACTTTCTCCTTATTTTAATTTGATCACTGGATTAAACTTGTAACTTGTATGATTGAAATTTGTCAATGTTATCAACAACAAAAAAAAGTCTTGCATCTTATCCGGGCCGTGTACGAGGACTGATTCCCCCACAGCAAACAAATAGCGCTCGAAAAACACTTCTAAAAAATGTCTCCATCCTAAGGACAAATATTGTTGTTATGCATAAACCATATGACATTAGTACTTTCATTTCGTACCCTGCAAACCAATGTTACTCTTTTGACGAACTACTTATCTATGCAGAAATTGCGTAATCTGCTAGACTACAAGTGTCCGCGCGTTTTTCTTCGCGTCCCGTGGCGCTGTTCCGTGCCAGTACACACGCTGAAATGTATACTTTATTAAACGGCTAGGGCGTCTTATCCATTCAACCTACATATCTGGTATTACAACCACCTGCAGTTCGCTGCATTTTCTTGTAAAATTTTAGTGATTTAAGAGCCGCGTGATGCAGAAGGTGCGTGTTTTTTTTTCTTACTTTTTACAGACTGTCACAAAATCCGATGAAAATTACACATGAGTTATTCTCCACCGCTGGTATATAAAAAGTGGGAAAAGTGGCACACATTAAAATGTTGCCTGATCTGTACAGAAATATATATACATGATGTCATAAAGTGGACTTCTAAAGATACTTTCCATTAAAAGTAGTAGGACCCACTGTTTTGTCACCAGCTGTAGACTAAAACCTTCTACATGAGTTTATGGTGGCATGGGAACTCCAGGTAGGTTGCTTTTCTGATTCCTTCTTTTCTTTTTGTCTACCGTATTGAAAATACGGTGGACTTTGAGATGGGACTGGTCGGAGCACGTTCCGTGCACGTTCCGTAGCATGCAAATGACGAACATAGGCGGGCACACATCAGACTCTGACAGTGAAGTAGCACGATACAAATTACGTCATGCCTGGCTATGCTAACCGCGCTGTTGAACGTACATTTGACGGGAAGCGCCTTGTGACGGTGTGTGAGTGTGTGTGTGTGTGTGTGTGTGTGCGCGTCTGTATGTGTGTGTGTGTGCGGCCGGTGTGTGTGTGTGTATAGTGTGTGTGTGTGTGTGTGTGTGTGTGTGTGTGTGTGTGTGTGTGTGTGTGTGGTGTGTGTGTGTAGACACGAGTTTCTCCTGTGTTTGTGTGCGTACAGGTCTAAAACATTAGGAAATGCTTTCTTGAAGATGCATATCGGAGTACGTTTCAGCATATTTAAATTGGATTACTCATTATTGAGACAAATTGCCTTTTGTAGAAAGTCGCTTGACCCGCATTTGAGTCCGTAATTTGAGTTTTATTCATTTGAAATTTTGAATATAGCTAGCTTCGAGAAAGATATTGGATGAGTTCGTTAACCAGCTTTGTACCTATTCAACGTTTTGGTAAAAAAAAAAAAAAATTCATCACAGAAAAAAACGTGGAAACGAAGAATTCTCGACTTCAGACAGTGACGGTGACGTAAAAGCACTAGCCACATTTGTGTTATATACATTGCTGCTAAACTGACGCAAAGCACCAGACACGCCATTGTTATACATGAATTGACACACAGCTCTCTCTCTCTCTCTCTCTCTCTCTCTCTCTCTCTCTCTCTCTCTCTCTCTCTCTCTCTCTCTCTCTCTCTCTCTCTCTCTCTCTCTCTCTCTCTCTCGATGTCAATCATGACCCAGTGAAGTCGCCTATCTACCCACCCTACCCCGAGTCACTACAGAGTACTCTACTGTGGCTTAGACAGGGGTCGTCTAAAACAGGCTGTCGACTCACAATAACTGTATTTTACACTACATGCCTTATCAGAGCCAAGGCAAGGGATGCGAGAGGTGGATATTTAAGAAATTTGAAATCATGAAGGATGTCGTAGAGCAGTTTCGCTCCAATCTTGATTCCAAGTCGCTACCTCTCTCGTCCCCCACTTCCCTACTCGCGCTGCCTTCCGCCCCCTCCAATATGACTGACAGCCCACCCTGAACCCTGATGAACCGATAAAACCACTCCTCTGCGAGTCAGCCTCTACTGTACCTATAGAGACTCCATCCCATTCATCCAGACCCATGTCGCCAGCGGCGACCTCAACTAATTACGGTATAATAATAATAATAATTACGGTATTTACAATGCGCTTATCTTATAATAATTATAACTCTAAGCGCGTACTCACAACTCGCGCACGCATGCGCACGCTTTAGACAACGACTCACGAACCACAAATAGTGAAATACATTACGACAGTCTGCTTAGGGTGGGGAGTCTGGTGGTTTAATGCTAGAACTGTTAAAAGAGGTGAGTTTTGAGGGCGGACTGGAAGGAGAAGAGAGAGTGTTTCTGACGGAGAGAGAGTGGGAGAATTTCCAGGTGGATGGACCGTAGACGGAGAAGGAGCGGGGGCCGAAAGTGCTGAGTTTAGTGCGGGGGATGTGGAGGCGGAGAGGGTCGGAGGCGGAGCGGAGGGAGCGGGGAGGAGTGTAGGGGTGAAGTAAGTTTGAGAGATAGGCGGGAGCGCAGTTGTTCAGGGATTTGTAGCAGAGAGACAGAATCTTGTATTAGATGCGTTGGGGGATGGGTTGGTTGGTTATTTGGGTATAACGCCGAGCAGGCGACTAAGGCCATCTCAGGGCGGGATGGGTAAAAATCTGGTCAGCCAGACTAAAAGCAAGGTCTTAAGACAAGATGTAAATATAGCTTAAAAATGTCAGGCTATTGGGATGGGAAGCCAGTGGAGGAGTTTGAGCAGGGGAGTGATGTGGTCGGATTTTTTCTTTCTGAGGACGAGGCGGGCAGCATTGTTCTGGACGCGCTGGAGAGTGAAAGTGGTGGAGTGAGGGAGGCCGGAAAGGAGAGAGTTGGAGTAGTCGATGCGAGATAGGATGAGAGAGAAAGCAAGTTTGGTTGCAGCTTCGGCAGTGAGGTATTTTCTGATCTGACCGATGCGGCGGAGGTGGAAGTAGCATGCCTGGGCCGTGGCGGAAACAAAGCTGGTCATGGAAAGAGAGGAATCGAGGATAACGCTGAGGTTTTTGGCCGAGTCAGAGAGGGAGATGGGGGTGCTGTCGAGTTGAAGGTGGAGGGAGCTGGGAAAGTTTCTGGCGAGTGCCTACCAGCATGGCTTCCGTTTTGTCGTCATTCAGTTTAAGCTTGTTTGCTGTCATCCAGTTTTTCACGTCTTCGTAGCAGTCAGCCGTGCGAGTCAGTAGTGACTGAGTGTTGTCGAGTTTGTCTTTGTCTAGTAGTTGTGAGTCGTCAGCGTAGAGGTGGTGGTGTATGTGATGAGACTGGATGATGTTGGACAGGGGAGACGTGTAGAGTGTGAAAAGGACCCGGCCCAGGACGGACCCCTGTGGAACTCCGCAGGAGAGCGTGACTGGGTTGGAGGAGACGCCGTCGATGGTGACGGACTGCTGTCTGTCGGAGAGGTAGGAGAGAAACCAGGAGTGAGCAGAGTCAGTGATGCCAAAGGATTGGTGAAAGCGGTGGAGGAGGATAGAGTGGTCTATAGTGTCGAAGGCGGCAGAGAGGTCGAGTAGCGTAAGAAGGGAGATGTTGCCCGAGTCGGTGGAGAGAATCAGGTCGTTTAAGATATGTAGAAGGGCTGTTTCAGTGCTGTGATGTTTGCGATAGGCAGACTGGAAGGGACTGAGGAGGTTGTTGTCGGCGAAGTGGAGGTTGAGCTGGTTGAGAACGACCTTCTCAAGAAGCTTGGACAGGAAAGATAGATTGGAGACTGGGCGATAGTTTTTGAGTTCGTTTGGGTCGAGGTTGTGTTTTTTTAGGAGAGGACGGACGATGGCGGACTTGAAGATATCGGGGACGGAGCCGTTCTCTAGAGATGTGTTGATGATGTCGGTAATGAATGGCAGAAGTTTTGGAAGGCCGTCCCGGTAGAGAGAAGCTGGGAGAGGGTCTAGTTCGCAGGTTTTGAGAGGCATGGACTTTATGGTCTTGAGGACTTCATCATGAGAGACGGGCTGGAAGGACGAGAGGGGGGTGCCGGAAAAGGGGGTGTCGGGAGGGCAAGGCGGAGAAGGCAGAGTGTCGAGTGTGTTGCGCAGAGTTTGGATTTTGTCGGAAAAATAGGTGGAAAAAGCGGACGGGAGTTCTTCTTTGCTGTGTGTGTTGGGGAGAGGAGAGTCTTTAGAAATGCCTAGGAGGCGGAAGGGGTAGAAGGACATAGGAAAAGGGGAAGAAGTGTGTGGTTGTGGTTGTGGTGGTGAGTCATGCCTTCTGCTAATTCCACCCCTGCGGCCTCTCTTTCGCGACCGGATGCCACGTAAGGCATTTGCAACACTGTCGGCGGCACCGGCCGCGCAGTAGGTGGTGTGGCGACGTAGAGATAGAAGTTGTTGGCGTGTGTATCTGATGAGCATGATTGTTTGTGAGGACAGGAAAGAGAAAGACGGGACGAGTGTGCAGTAGGGTGTGTGTGAGTGTGTGTGTGTGAGTGTGTGTGTGTGTGATGGTGTGTGTGTGTGTGTGTGTGTGTATGTATGTATGTATGCGCGCGCGTGTGTGTGTGTGTGTGTCTGTGTGTGTCTGTGTGTGTGCGTGTGTGAGTGTGGTAGGGGAGCGACCCTGATAATACGCAAAAACCAACACTGAAAGGGCAGAAGGGATACAGGGGAAGAAAATTACAAGCGCCGGACAAACACGGTCGGTCAGCGGCGAGATCACACTGGGGAGGGCGAGATGTCGACGGGAAATAACAAATTTAGGGCAGCACACGTAAAACATATAGGACGGTAGGAACACGAACAACAACCAGCAACAGATGCGGGTAGCGAACAGACTCACACAGTGAACACTTAGCACACTAGCACATAGCACGTAAAAACTAATGCCGAAACTGACGGCAAAGCCTCGCCTGCCTCAGGCACCCCTGATGATGTAACGGACACTAACCGGCTGTACCATGACCCGTCCCTTGCTACACTGCCGAAATCCCATTATGACGTCACCTTGACCAGTACGCCAAAGGCATGTGTGCACTCAGATATTAATAGTACCCAGCGCGTCAACGATCAAGCGGACTTTCCCACCAGCAAAAACGACAGCCATGAGAATACCACTTCAACTACAGTTCTCATCTAACCAGTTGGAAGACATGCTGAGCCAACTAGCAGCCGCCACAGAGTCAATAAGAGACCTACAAACAGAGCTATTGTCTGTGAAAAGTGACTGAGCTGGCTACTATCAAAGGGCAATATGCAACACTTCAAGAAAAGCAAACCGTTCTTGATAGTGCCATCAGGGACACAGGTCATGGTAAAAAATTGACAAGTTAGCCGAAGAAAGGTGTTTAACAGCGACTGAACAGTCGCACCACGCAGTTCTTGAACACTGACCAAGGACCATGAGAAACTTATCAAAGAACATGAAACACTGAATAGACAAATGAACAAGCTAGCTAAAACCAAGGACACTCAGAGTGCTGAAATCACGGAACTTAAAGTACATTTTGATACTTTGTGTCGGTCACTGTCCCCCACCGCGCCCACTCAAACTGACGCCAGTATGCACACTGACAAAGCCCTCACCTTAAGGGCCCAGTCATCCATCACCCCTCCGGCCCTACCTCAAGTATTGGAAGCTGGTCAATCGACGCCACCAATCAGCCCTAGGGGGAATAGCTGTAGCGGGACCGGGACCGAAGGGGTGTCGGCTATTCCTATAAGTCGTCAGCCACCGCAGGATACTGTCCCGTTCACTGTGCGACTACCGGCTAAAACCAGGATAGCGGGACTACTGATTGGCGACTCTAACTTACATCGGGTAGATCGCCGGAGACTGGATCCCAGCGGGGCCACGTGCGTTCGAACCCTGCGAGGGGTGACAGTTGGACAGCTGGCAGTGGCCTTGAGTCATTGCGAACCACGTGCTGACATTGGACATGTATTGGTCCACGTTGGTACAAATGACTGCGTCTCAGGCCATGACATTGACGTCATCCTGAGGGACTACCAGAGTCTGACACTAGCAGTTACGCCGTGCCTTCCCGTCTGCATCTGTCGCCTTAACCTCCGTCCTTCCGCAAGGCCGGTGCCCCCTGCAGGTTGGTTGGTTGGTTAGTTCGGGTTTAACGTCCACAGCACCGAGGTGATCATGGACGGCCCTGAAAGGCAGGTTATGGGGGACAGGGAAATCTATTGCCTATGGAGTACGACCTGAACACTGATCAACTCAGGCGCACTCCAACTGTGCCACTTTGATTTACCAGGACCTTTCAACGGACATGCTATTGAACAAATCCGTTTTTCCCCCCTGGATTTTGAGTCCAGCTACCGGGGCCGGGACGGGATTCGAACCCACGACCCGGCGAGGCCCTTCGCTCTCCTGCTCCGACGTTTAACCGCCTGAGCTATTTCGGACTCTGCCCCCTGCAGAAAGTGTGCACCATTAATGAACGTCTAGCAAAACTCGGCCGCCAAGAGAAGGTGCACTTTCTCCAAGAGACTGGCTTTTACACGCCAGCAGGCGCAGTGGTTACATCACTGTTCAATAACGACATACTTCATGTCAATGAGCGTGGTGCTGGTGTCCTGCTCCGTCTGGTCAAACAGTTTCTTCTTTAGGCCAGAGACCACAGGGAATCTGACACACACAAAAGCGAGTGTGTGTGTGACCAGTGTGTGTGTGTGTGTGTGTGTGTGTGTGTGTGTGTGTGTGTGTGTGTGTGTGTGTGTGAGACTGTGTGTGACTCTGTGTGTGTGTGTGTGTGTGTGTGTGTGTGTGTGTGTGTGTGTGTGTGTGTGTGTGTGAGACAAGCACAAATAGCCACATCCGATTAGAACACTTTGTGCGAGTCTCCGTCCACTGCATACGACAAACTGATACAAGGATGAACTCAGTGCTGATAACAAGTGTATCCGCTCACTGGTGAACTCCAATCAAATCCCTAGTTACATATCCTCGGTCGAAATCTTCAATCTGCAAGAGGTATGGATTCACACGAGCCCTTGCAATTGCAGAGGATCATGTGAATCTAAGCCTTTTGTGAATTGAATATCATCTCCCAAAACAGAGGATGTTATAGCGAGTTAATTATACGGAGATGTGTCCTAAACTCATACCCTGAAATCCATTCATCAGTTATCTTTATTTTTCGCTTTGATCTTGTCCTTGCCTGCCCATGCAGACAGAGTGACGCAATACTAACGGTGATTTGGCAGTTCCATACAGTGTTGCTTCGTACATGAGAACCAGTTTAACACCTTTGTGCATGCAGCCACCAGTACTGTAAAGAGGACCGGTGACTTTATGTACAAAGGGGTCACAGGCCAACTAAGCAATGCGCACGCAGACAAAGTCGACAAAAATCTAACCCTTTTAACATAGAAAACGAAATCTACCTTGTCAAACACATGAAACATATCAAATACACTGTTCCACACACACTCACACACACACACGCACGCACACACACACACACGTCGAACAAACTCCCAAGCTTTTGCCGTTGTCACTAGTTTCAGCTCTTCACAGACCAAGTGACAGGTGAGGCGCGCGTTGTATATTGTTTCAATCTTGAAACACTGATTCACAGCCAGACAATAACCAGCCTGTAGTTTTACCGATGATAAGAAAATGCCCAAGTGCCTAGAATGTTTTCTCCCAAGTAATTTTAACCCCTTCACGGACGATAAAAAGTGAACTGGATCAAGATGCAAGATGTATAGATCCTCATGAGCCCCCGCGAATGCGGGGGCTTATGAGGATCTATTGTCTTTTGCTGAGACCAGTTTGTCACTGTGTCCTTCGGGCAGTAGTGGCCTGTGGTAGTTTAAACCAACAAAAATTCAGAAACAAAAAGAGGGATCAACACGATTTACAGCACAGGTTCGTGTTTTCTGTTAACTTACAAACTAAAAGAAAAGCACGAATCTGTGTTGTAAACGAAAATGAAAATCGTTGAACGGTACAACCACGGTGAGATAAGATGCCCGCTTGAGCCACAGTTGTCCAAACAAGAAACACGCGGGTGAACTAACATCAAGACGGACCCACTTAACCCCAACATCCTACAGCCGGAAATGGATCGACCATGATAATTCAAGGGCAGTGTCAGATTAGCTTGGCGCCATCAGGCGCCAAGATAGTCCCGGCACTGCCCTTGACTTATCATGGTCGATCCATCTCCTGCATCTGGTACATGGTCGTATAATGACACCTCCAAAATCTGGGAAATACGGCCGTGGGGTTAAATGGGTTAATCTCTTCACTCGCAAGTGGCCACAGCCTGTTTTTGTTCAATGAGTGTGAATTCAACCCAAAATAATCCCACCCGTCAAAGGGACACAAACAACTGATAAAACAACGGTGTACGGGTGCTCATCTGGCATCTGCTGGAGCTGTCTCTTTTGGGATCTTTGCCTCTTCCAGCTGAGTGGTGTCCACTGTTTCTTTGGCTGTGAAGGGGATAAAGTGGTTTTCGTTCTGAAGCAGACAAACATTCGCACGATACTGACCCGACTGATCACACACACACACACACACACACACACACACACACACACACACACACACACACACACACACACACACACACACACACACACACACACACACACACACAAAAAAAAATGTTGTGTCGCAGAAATGTTCACTCAACAATTTGTTTCAAATAATTTTTATACATCATCACAAAACCAGTACACGATGATCATCATTACCACAACGTGGAAGACGGATCGACTACGGATGCCTTACACTGCTTGTATCGGAACACACACACACACACACACACACACGCACATGCACACGCACCCACAAAACACCTCAAAAAGCAAACTCCACTCCTAGGCTCAGGCACATGACTGACGAGTCAAGACATACATGAGGTTTAGTTGGTTGGTTTAATTTGCTTAACTCATTCAGCCCCGACACACCACAGCAAGACATGGATCGAGCATGATAGTTCAAGGGTGGTGCCAGAATAGCTTGGCGCCCATAGGCGCCAAGCTATTCTGGCACCATCCTTGAACTATCATGCTTGATCAGTCTCTAGAATTGTAATACAGTCCTTCAGAGGGCAACTTCAAAATTTGGGGATTTCAGCCCTGGGGTAGAATGTGCCACGTCCCGACAGCAACAAGACTTTCTCAGGACTTGATGCGCTGCTCGTGAAAAAAAAAAACTTAACAGAATATTGAATTATTTCTCCAGCCGGTATAATAAACCTAAGACATGCTAGAGACGCTGCACCTTCATGCTATTTTATCATACTCTAGTTTATTTAAAAAAAAAAAAAGTGCGAAAATCATTGCAATTACAAAATTTGTACAGGGACACGATAAATATTGTTTAAAAATCTCTAACCACAGCAGACTATGTAGCAACACGCATCCATTATCAAAGACTACTGACATGGGAAATTTCAAAAAAGGAAAATGCAGGTGACTGAATGAACCAAGGGTAGAGACAGAAACGTAAGCAAGTGAAAGCCCCACCCTGTGGGGCTGACCACGGTGACCCTGGGCCGGAAATCAAAACTAGTTAACCCCACCCAAGTTCCCCACAGCAGTCCCGGGTGGAGGTGAGGTATAAATATGACTAACTCTACTGCCGCAATGCTGGGGTACGCGAGAATACATGCCTCTTGCTGACGGTAGGGTCAAGCCTGAGGGAGAGGCCCCCACGTGTTGAGTCGCTTGAGGTGATGATGCAAACTAGATTTAGGACACAGTCACACTGGGGTGTGTCCAGCAGGTCATGGCCGCGGGAGAGATAGACTTGGACTAGCTCCACACTGGCTGTCTCCCTCGATTTGCTACAGCTGATCGGCGGAAGCCGAATCGAGGGAGACAACCAGTGTGGGTCCAGGTCATGAACGGAAATGTTCTACATAGCGAACGTTTAGCAGGGCCGGATCACTTACAAGTGTGGGGGCGGGGGATCAACATTTTTTTGGGACAAATTAACCACCTGAAGTGTGCGCTTGTGCGACAAGCATCAAAATGTGCTTGTCAAGGACAATAGGATTTTTTATGGGGGAAGGGGGGGGGGGTCCATGGACCCCCCTGCTCCCCCCTGGATCCAGGCCTGTTTAGTGGGTGAAGAGTGCACCGACACGGGCCCGGCTAGAGTACAGTGAGTGCATGGCCACAGTCAAACCTTCAAAGGTGACGGGTGACCGCTTTGACCAGTACTTCATTGGAGTCAGTGTTTCAGCCGCTTTGGCCAGCATTGAAGAGGAAATGTTTCCAGTATGATCCCAATGCGCAAAAAGCCATCGGGCCGACGTGGCCCGGCGCCGCGGGCCAACGACGGCCTCATGACCTTTTGCGCATTGGGATGAACCCCATCCCCACTCCCGACTGGGAAATGAAAAGAAAGTCAGTACCCCCCCCCCCCCCCTCCCATCCCAACGCCGAACTAGCTTGCCTTACACACACACACACACACACACACACACACACACACACACAAACGACAAACACACACACACGCACAACCACACACACACACACACACACACACACACATCATGGACAAATCAGTTAAACCACGCGCGCACACACGCGCGCGCGCGCGCGCGTTCAAATACTTGTTTAGTTTAGGTTAGTTTAGGGCAGCTAGTATTAGGATGAGGCGGATTCAGGACCTATACAGATCGCAGCATCCTGATGTATCTCTAGAAAGAGATGTACGTGATAGGCATCGACCACCATACTGAAGAAGTCAGCATTACCAAAGAGTACAGATACTCACAAACCAGATAGGTGAGGCTAGCGCTGGCAGAATTGTATGCAAACCAAGGGGAATCACAGCGCTGGACAGACAACAGTTAGATCCCCTGCCTCCCGCCTATCAAGCACCCGGCAATCGCCAGCCCACAGAGAAATACGCAGGTATAGAATAAGACGATCATTTCCATCCTCAAACGAATGGATCAGGTCTCTTATATAAGTTCTAAGTTCCGGAGAAAGACATGGGTTATATAAGAGACCTGATCCATTCGTTTGAGGATGGAAATGATCGTCTTATTCTATACCTGCGTATTTCTCTGTGGGCTGGCGATTGGGTGCCTGATAGGCGGGGGGCAGGGGATCTAACTGTTGTCTGTCCAGCGCTGTGATTCCCCTTGGTTTGCATACAATTCTGCCAGCGCTAGCCTCACCTATCTGGTTTGTGAGTATCTATAACTCGAAGCAAATTTGTATCGTTACATTGTTGTGTAATGTTCTGTGCATCTACTGTGGGAAATCAGGGTATTTACATATTATAGTAGCGCACCTTCATGTTTGCCGGTGTATGTATGTTTCTCCTGCCCACTTCCTAAGTTCCGGAGAAAGACATGGGTTATATAAGAGACCTGATCCATTCGTTTGAGGATGGAAATGATCGTCTTATTCTATACTTGCGTATTTCTCTGTGGGCTGGCGATTGGGTGCCTGATAGGCGGGGGGGCAGGGGATCTAACTGTTGTCTGTCCAGCGCTGTGATTCCCCTTGGTTTGCATACAAAGAATACAGAGGCTGCTCTCTTAGCGTAGCCTACATACCCTTTGGTATTACTATGTGCGCAAGCTATTGAGAATCCACGCATCCGGTCAAGCTGAACAGGTATCATTGTATGAGACAGTCGCCGAGGCAGGTATAGTAGTACCTTTTTTTTTTTTAATTTTTTTTTTTTTTTACATAATTCAAGACCGTACTATTGCAAACGTCCCACGCCCTTAACAGATAGTTATTATCTGTAGGTGTCCTTATACCATCACATCCCAGTGCGCCCGATAACCTCAAGTTCTGCGCATTGGAAAGCCAGAAGCAAGCACCTTCCAGCTACAAGACACGTGGCTCTTCACTGACCCTTGCCAGCCGCAGAAGTTTGCAGTTGTACAGATTTTTGCCACCAGCCGTCAAGGTCAAATTTGTTACACCAAAGACGGTATATAATAAATATGCAGTCTCTGGCTTAACCCATTCACCCCTGACCACGTTTCAAGAAGATATGGATCTGCCATGATGGTTCACGAGTGGTGCCAGAATAGCTTGGCGCCTCAAGGCGCCAAGCTATTCTGGCATGAACTATCATGGTCTCTTCAGAGGACAGTTCTGAAGGTTGTGGACAGTTGCATCACCCTTGAAGTACCATGGCCGACCCGGCTGTCTCCTGAATTGTCTTCAGACGACAAGTCTGAAAGCTGTAGAGGCGCCAGGCTATTCTGGCACCACCCTTGAGCTATCATGGTCGACCCGGTTGTTTCCCCGACTTGTAATATATAGGGTCTTCGGAGGACACTCCGAGTGCGCCAAAGCCGACTGCATGGGTTCGATCACCCTGGTTGTCTTCCTCGATTCGCTACCGGCTTATCAGCGGTAGCAAATCGAGGGAGACAACCAGTGTGGGGTTCGATAGGTTACCTTTGCGTTTCTCAAGTGTAGGGGGTGTTTAGGTTTGGACGCAAGTACTAGCCAAGGCGGCCTACATCAGACACACGAGGTTGTGAGTTACGTTGGTGTGGCCTACGTTGCGAAACTAACCAATGACCCAGTTTTGATACCCTATCTTATCTGTCCCCCCCTGCGGTTAGTATAGGTAATATAAGGACATTAGAGACGTTGGTTCATTGGTTTCAACATGTTTGTCACAAAAGTGCAACGTCAGTCCATTCATAACGAGTCAAACATTCTGTGCACAACAAACAAATTCATTTAAAAGAGTAAGAAAGTTTATTCTGAAGAGAAAATTGTGCTCTATCATTTTCACAAACATGAAATGAGTGCCTTGCAGTAAATGCGTTTGAACATTGAAACGTGTCTGTCTCTACGTCAATGTCTCAGGTGTCTTGGTGTCAAAACGTTATAGAAAATACACGATGGATGTAAAGTGCGTAAGTGTAAACTGTCCCCCTTCCAAACTGTACTCTACAATCCTATAAAGCGCGTAAGTATAAAATCATTGCAGACGTTTCAACTCAGAAGCACAGCATGAACTTATGAACATATGCAATAACTGATCTTACGAGATTTCTAACAGATTCCAGCCTTTTATCAAACATCCGTGTGTGTAAGTAACAACGATTTAAATGTTCTTGTGCTAATGGAACATCCCTGTAACATGTCACAGCGGGTAGCATCTGCCAAATCCTTTTTTTTTTTTTTTTTTTTTTAATAGTCTATTTAGCAATTCATGTCGTTCCTTGCGTGCTAGTCTGTGATTTTGTAACTTACGGCTCTAAGGTGTAAGTTTAAACATTGCAGACCAGCACATATATGCGACTGTCTTTTCTCAGCATCACTTATACGGTTTGTTTTCAAGAACAGCGTTTACGGACCACAGCAATCACAGTTCCTATGAACCAATCATATAATCGTCACTATTTTTCAGACATTTTTCTGCGGCAGTCGCTTCGTCTGTTCTAAAGAATGGATACTGAGTTTGATGCTGAGAAATGTTACTCATCTCCTGGTACTGTAACGCAGGTGATGCCGAGGGCGGGGCTTCCAAGAGCCTCAATATCGTCTAACCAATGGTCTCCGTCCACGTCAAGACACTCCACGTCACTCAGAACTTGGTTTTCAGTGGACGAAACGCCTCCAACGATGAAAATACGGGTACCTGTAACGGACACAAACATTTCCATGTTAAAAAATATTATTTGAAGTCTTCATTAAACAAGAAAGGCAAAGCCATTATGGCTCACGTGTATGACCGATTTACTTTTGTGTGACCTTTGTGGCAATAAGCAATGGGCTGGCTTCGGCACAAGCAAAATCCATGTTTTCTCAAAATGTAAGCATTTTTCACACATCTGTCAATCCCCGTGACCCTTGACCTTTGCGATGATTCGACTAAATTAGTATGCATAGAAAGGTCTTATAATCAGCTACCTTTATGCCAAATTGAAACATTTGCAAAAATGTAGATAATACCTACAATTCTATTTTTAAAAAAAATAGGCATGTTTACACACATTTGCTGGCCTCTTGACCTTTCCGAGGGATCATCCAAATTAGTATGCATAGACAGGTCTTACCATCCGGTATCTCTGTACCAAGTTTGGGTTTGAAATTGTGAATAGTATTTGAGAGAAAAACATCTTTTGCCAAAATAAGGCTATTTTGGACCTATTTCCTGATCTCTTGTGACCCTTGACTTTTCCGAGGGCTCATCCAGATTAGTATGCACAGATAGGTCTTAACATCAGGTATTTCTTTACCAAGGGTGGGTTTGAAGTTGTGAATAGTATTTGAGAAAAAAAACATCGTTTGTTAAAAAATGGGTATTTTGGACCTATTTCCTGATCTCTTGTGACCCTTGACCTTTCAGAGGGGTCAGCCAAATTAGTATGCATGGAAAGGACTTCTCACAAGGTATCTTTGTACCAAGTTTGGGTTTGAAGTTGCGAATAGTATTTGAAAAAAAAACATTTTGTCAAAATATGTCTATTTTGACCTATTTCCTGATGCCCTGTGACCTTGACCTTTGTGAGAGGTCACTGAAATTGGTATGTTTAGAAAGGTCTCGCCACAAAGTATCCTTGGGCCAAGTTTGAAGACTCGATTGAATAGTCTCCGAGAAAATGCCAACGTTAAGGTTTACCACGGACGGCGGCGGACGGTCGACGGACGACAGGCGGCGACGGACGGACGACCACTGTCCCAGAACATAGACTCACTTTTGCTTCGCACGTGAGCCAAAAATGATTTGAATTGTGAGCCATTAAACAAGAAAAACAACAAACGGGAACAATTTATCACAAATTCAGGCCATAAAGGATGACAAGAAAACTGACGAAGTGAACTTCATCTCAACATTTCCAGACAGACTCATAAGACATAGAGGACGGCTTGACCATTTAAACCCCCAAGGTCCCATTTCATTCTCAAATTTTAGAGGTATTGTCTAACGACTATGTACCAGTTGCAGGAGATGGCTTGACCATGATAATTCAAGAGTAGTGCCAGATTTGCTTGACCATGATAATTCAAGGGTAGTGTGTGAAGACGCCAAGCTAATCTGGCACTACCCTTGAACTAGCATGGTCAAGTCATCTCCTGCTGTAGGGATCCGGGCCTAATAGGGTTAAATAGACAAACAGATGGAAATGGACTACGTGTACTAATCTTTTTCAGGGAGACTAGAAGTAACTGAAGAGACGCGAAAACAGTTTTTTTTTCCAGGGAGACTAGAAGTAACTGAAGAGACGCGAAAACTTTTTTTTTCAGGGAGACTAGAAGTAACTGAAGAGACGCGAAAACATTTTTTTTTTCTTCAGGGAGACTAGAAGTGACTGAAGAGACGCTAAAACAGATTTTTTTTTCAAGTCACAACTTTGGTAACTCGTACACATTTCCTAAGAGTGTTTCATTTTTTCTCTGCACACAAGAGGCAACGATTCTCATGAATAACTTCAGATACGGGTTCATCACTTGCGCGGCTGTGTTTATATACATACGTGTTGCACAGGCAGTGGAGCTGGGTAGCTCAAGTGCTAGAGCGTTCAATACTCATCCGAAAAGTTGCGGTTTCGAACCGAGATGGGGTAAAGTTTGTTCGGTGCCCTGTCTTTGAAACTGTGCCCGGCTGGACAAAAGACGTTAACCCGTTTAGCCCCGGGGCTCTGCAGCAGGAGATGGAGAGATCATGATAAATCAAGGGTAGTGCCAGATGAGCATGGCGCCTGGAGGCGCCAAGCTCATCTGGCACTACTCTTGAATTATCATGATCAATCCATCTCCTACAACTAGTACATAGTCGTTAGGCAACACCTCCAAAATTGGTGAAATGGGACCTTGGGGCTAAAATGGTTAAGCCCAAAACGTTTAACGTTTTTGTTGCACAGGCTGAGGACGTCACTGGGCTGTTAACCCGTATCATACTGAGGCTAAAAGCTTCAAATTTGTACACTACCATATACAAGCGGCATTATAGTACTTACAGAACAACGGCTTTAGTTCAAGGGTGGTGCCAGAATAGCTTGGCGCCTAGAGGCGCCAAGCGATTCTGGCACTGCCCTTGAAATATTTTAGTCAACCATATTTCACACACTGGTGTATTCCGAATGATATGGGTTAACTTGCAATGGTTTCAAAGACGTGTTTCGTGGCCTCCGGCAAAAGATTTAACAGGTAATAAGGGGAACGACCTCAGAAGGTTGCGCTACACATAACCCAGGTTCAAGGTAGAGGTGTGTTGGGGGTGGGGGGGGGGGGGGGGAGAGGGGGGACGGGTACAGGCGGGAAAAGGGGAGGTGGGAGTAGTGGGGGTGAGGTTGGGGTATTGTTTGCTTGACCTGCCCGGGTCAAGCACTTTTGCACGTATGGAATATTAGTGGTCTCAAGGTTAACTTACTCGATGACGGCCTTGCCAAATGGCAACCCTTACCTGCAGACCAGTATATCCCCAATGTCCATCAATTGAAACCCTTCCATCTGCAAGAGGCATAGATTCTCATGAGAATCTATGTCTCTTGCACTCAAAACTGTATCCTACGTTTTCATGGAGTCATCTAGTTTCAGGTTTATGGTTGCAACGGCGTAACTTGATCTACGCCCGTACGCACAGTTTCAAATGCGACTGAATGCCCTTTTGAATGGAACCGACCAGAGCCGTTTGAAAACTGTTTAAAGACTTTATCGCACATGCCACTAAAGCGGGTGATACGAGTAACAGTTGACTGCCAGACCAACAGTAAACTACAAGTCAGTTGACTGACCGTATCGATAGCCGAATAAAATTGAACTCAGGTAAGATCGATCACCCACTGAGAACAAGCCATAAGATCGATCGCCAAATAAAACCCGCTGACAGCCACGATAGCCGACTAAAAGTCGACTGACAACCACAAGTTTCTGAATCAAGTGGCGCTGTGAAGTGTGATACATACGGACATACATACGGAATTGGACTACGTGTACTAATCTTTTTCAGGGAGACTAGAAGTAACTGAAGTACGCAATGCCGGTAATACTAGATTTGTGGAACAAAACAGAGCTGCACCTTAGTTCAATCTGTACTGATCGCGTGTGACTTCAAAAACAACTGTTCTGGTGTTAAAACCGAAGTTGGTCCTTATCAGGTTTCATGCCCATCGGCGTATTCACGCAAAAATTGTAAGTGAGCATTGTCAGACAACTAACTTTACTGTGGACAACGGACAGACGACTAACATGCCTGAAGACTCAGTTCATTGATTCACTTTTTCCATCGCACTTGAGCCAAACAAACGGTAAAATGTACACTCCGGGGCGGATCTGGGGTGTGTGGATTTTCAGCTCCCCTACCCCTCTCCATTTTTTGGCTGGTGGAAAGCAGGTGCGGATCTGGGGATTCCAGACCCATCCTACCCCCACCCAAAATTCTTTAAAATGTCCGCCCTCCGCTTAATTTTTTGGCGAGTCTCCACACAAACATGCAACCCCCCCCCCCCTCCCCCTAGCATCGGGGAGGCCTTGTGTCCGGTTGAAGGTCCCAAACAAAAGGAACCCGCTCCCCCTCCCTCGAGGTAACTGCATGATCCGCCCCTGGAAAGCGTGGGTTGGCCTATCTGGACTGAAATTAAAAGTCCCAAACAAAAAGTAGGAAAGGCCCTTCTAACAAATAAACTGATTCGCCCCCAACACCAGAAAGTAGAACGAAGCGATAACTGAACACGGGGGGGGGGGGGGGGGGGGGGGGGGGGGGGGGAGGGGGGGGAGGGGGTGGGGGGAGGGCGGGGGGGGGGGGGAGGGAAACTCAGTCTCAAGGAGAGGGAGGGGACACATGGTGACAGATTGTAGTTTCTCATGCGTGTGCAGTTCTGCAAGTTTGAACCGTAGGGCTTTTGGCCATAGGGTCCAAACTCACAGACCCGCACATTCGAGGCCATTTGTCAAAAACCGGCGTTTTCTCCCTCTTCCCTGTCATTGTTTTCCTCGTGACCTCGGCCGGGCGGAATAATCCAGTGCGCAAAGGTCATCAGGCCGACGTCGGCTGCCGTTGGCCCGCGCACAGCTGTGCGCGGGCCAAAGGCGGCCGACTTCGGCCCGATTGCCTTATGCGCATTGGAAAGCCGCTCCCAGCAAATGTACTATAGGTAGATAGTAGTACAAATATATATTGCACTGAACGCGAATAAACGCAAAGGCCATATTATGGCCGAGGTAGGTCGTAGTGGGCCCGCGCACGACTCTTCGGCCCGACAGTCTTTTGCGTACTTGACAGTGACGCATAGAGTCATGTGCGTATGCTGCCCTGCGAGGGCAAAACTGAGACAGCAAGTCCATGTTTGTGAAAAGCAGGTTGTTCATTGCAGCACAAAGGAAATCGTGCTTTTCACACACACACACACAAAATGGACTTACTATCTTTTGTACTATTGCCGACGTACTTTAGTCATTGGTCGTTTGATACAGTTTATTCTCAAAGTTGGGATTTTATATACAAACCCCTTGTGCATGCTGCCAACAGTGCTGTTTACAATGCTACTGGATGCATGCATAAGCAACGGGGTTAATTCAGTCAGCGCCGACACACCACAGCAAGACATGGATCGAGCATGATAGTTTAAGGGTGGTGCCAGAATAGCTTGGCGCCCGTAGGCGCCAAGCTATTCTGGCACTACCCTTGCACTATCATCGACCTGTCTCTAGAATTGTAATACAGTCCTGCAGGTGGCAACTTCAAAATCTGGGGATCTCGGTCCTGGGGCAGAATGTGTTAAATATGTTTATCACGGTATAAAAGTAACTTCACTCAGTCACACAAAATCAACATCATCTCAGTGGAAACAGGATAGAGTGTTGGACTGCGTGAAACGCATCTTTGCCATAAAAATCGGGCAGCCGGTTTGTTTTGGAATTACACGTATTCGGCGTGATAGAAACATTCAAATCAAGGACACGCACTCTTCTTTTGAATTTTTGTTTTTTGTTTTGTTTGTTTTTTGTTGTTGTTGTTGTTGTTTGCACCTGTTTATGTTTTGATCTGTGCAAATGCAAATGTACCCGACCCGTCAGATCGGAGTCTCGAAGGTTGGGCGAGGGAAAGGAGTTGGACACTTCAAAGCACAACATAAGAAAGACAAAGCCCTTATGGCTCACATGTATGACCAATTCAACCGACATAAAAGTGTGTCAAAATATGTTTTACCTATTTCCTGGTCTCTTGTGACGCCGGCTTGACCTTTACAAGGGGCCAACCAAATTAGTATGCATAGAAAGGTTGGTTGTACTGGTTGTACATTGCTTAACGTCCCAACAGCAACAAGACTTTCTCAGGACGTGCCTGCACTGCTCGTGAAAAAAAAAACTAAACAGAATATTGAAAGTATGTCGCCAGCCGGTCCAATACGCTAACTAAGGCTAAGACCATTTAGCAACACACATCCAGTATCTGGAGCTACAGGCAGCGCAGACAGTAGGGAGGGTTTTAAAAAGGAAAATACAGGTGAATGGACCAAGGTTAGACAGAAACACATGCCCCAGAATAGAGGGGAAAACCCACCCTGTGGGGCTGACCAGAGTGACCCTGGGAACTAAAAAGTAGTTAACCCCAACCAAGTCCCCCAGGGCAGACCCGGGTGGGGGTTCATAGAAAGGCCTTACCATCTTTGTACCAAGTTTTGCTTTCAAGTTGTGAACAGAATTTGAGAAAACATAAATGTTGTCGAAATATGCCTATTTTTTAAAACTTATTCCTGATCACCTGTGACCTTGACCTTTGAAAGAGATCACTGAAATTCGTATGTCTAAAAAGGTCTTGCCACAAAGTATCCTTAGGCCAAGTTTGAAGACTGTGGCTTGAATAGTCTCCGAAAAAATGCCAACGTTAACGTTTACCACGGACGACCACTGGCCCAGAACATTGACTCACTTTTGCTATAGCCCACAAAATGTCGGTCACAAAAGGCCAGACATTTTGAAAAATCGCATCTGTTTTAAAGGCGCTCGATTAGCGATGTACAGCGAGTCTCCGAGGATTCACTGGCCCAAAAAACAACAAACAAACAAAAAACAAACAAGAGGACCCACAAAGTCCCTTCTATATGAGAGCAGTCCTCGCTGTCAATGGTCTCTGCCTTTTGTCTTTGGCCTGATTCTGACTGATGTTGAATCATCTCCTATTGAAAAAGTCTCGCAGATCTGCCAATGCATCAGTGAGTTTTATAACTGAGGGGCGCAGGACATACGCGTCATTGATTTGTCAAACGTCATTTGTCATGACGAAAGTTTTAGTTTTTAGGTAATTTTACATTTCACGTGATACGAGTTTCACTTTCGCTTCATATGCTTGAGAAAATGGTGACAAAACTAGAACTTCACGGTACAATTTCAGTCTTGCTATAATTTGTGTGAAAGCAGGTTGACTTTACCTAGCTACATGATATACTAAGTACACAGGTCACCTGCATGCTCTTCTGAAAGCGCGTCGATGTGTGTGTTAGTGTGTGCGCGCACTCCAAACATCTCCAAGAGGCATAGATCCTCATGCGCCCGGGAGGCGCATGAGGATCTATTCCTCCTGGAGATGCGCGCATATTTGAGAGAGAGATATATATTGATTGTACATTGCTTAACGTCCCGACAGCAACAAGGCTTTCTCAGGACGTGCCTGCACTGCTTGTGAAAAGAAAATAAACAGAATATTGAATGTATGTCGCCAGCCGGTCCAATACGTTAAAAAACCTACGCCATGGGGCTTAAATAAAGCTAAGACCATTTAGCAACACACATCCAATAATTATCAAGAGCTACAGGCAGTGCAGACAGTTAGGAGAGTTTTAAAAAGACAAATACAGGTGAATGGACAACGGGTAGACAGATACAAATGCCCCAGAATAGAGGGAAAAACCCACCCTGTGGCGCTGACCAGGGTGACCCTGGGAACTAAAAAGTAGTTAACCCAACCCAAGTCCCCCAGGGCAGACCCGGGTGGGGTCAGAGAGAGAGGTTGGTTGATTGATTGATTCATTGTACATTGCTTAACGTCCCGACAGCAACAAGACTTTCTCAGGACGTGCCTTCACTGCTTGTGAAAAGAAACCAAACAGAATATTGAATCTATGTCGCCAGCCGGTCCAATACGTTAAATAAACCTACATGGGGCCTAAATAAAGCCAAGACCATTTAGCAACACACATCCAATATCAAGAGCTACAGGCAGTGCAGACAGTAGGGAGAGTTTAAAAAAGGAAAATACAGGTGAATGGACCAAGGGTAGGCAGAAACACATGCCCCAGAATAGAGAGGAAAACCCACCATGTGGTGTGACCAGGGTGACCCTGGGAACTAAAAAGTAGTTAACCCCACCCAAGTCCCCCAGGGCAGACCCGGATGGGGGTCAGAGAGAGAGAGAGAGAGAGAGAGAGAGAGAGAGAGAGAGAGAGAGAGAGAGAGAGAGAGAGAGAGAGAGAGAGAGAGAGAGAGAGAGAGAGAATGACGTCATATTTCGAGTATTATGTCAGTGTCTGCGTGGTGACGGAGTTGCCTCTTTTACGTCACCGCCACTGTCTGATTTTCTCTAGAAGTCAAGCTTTTTTTAGTGTTTTAATTTTTATGAAAAGAATTAATTTTTACTAAAGAAGTTGAAAGGATACAAAGCTGGCTAACGAACTCATCTAATGTCTTTCTCCAAACTAGCTATATACAAACGTTCAAGAAAATATGACAAAAATGACCGACTCTAATCTGGGTCAACCGACTTCCTATAAACGGTTGTTTCAATGAGACATTCAATTACAATATGCTCGCAGGCTCTCTTAGCCACCCACTTAAGAAAGTATTTCGCCAAGTTCAGTTCAAGCTTGTGGGTACAGAAATATCGGAGATTCTCTTGTTTACATACATACGCTCACACATACATACGCACATACATACGCACATACGGCGCTTTGCGCCAAATGTACGTTCAGCAGCGAGGTTAGTGTAACTAGACATGACGTAATTTTTTAAAAATTACTTCAACTGTTAGAGGTTTAGGCTGTCCGCCTTTGACATGCTATTAAATTCGCCCCACCGCGACCCGTCCTAAAAAGTCCCTAAGGGACTTAAAAACAAACAAACCTTAACTTACTGACGCGCACCTTTGGACCGTTTCACCAGCGGTTGCGGACTATAGTCGTCCCACGTGATTAGCATGTTTTGTTTATGTGATAAAACGGCTTCCTGATTAACCCATTCAGCCCCAAATCAGTCCCTATAGCAGAAGACGCATGGACCATGATAGTCATGGTCGATCCATCTCCTGCAACAGGTACATAGTCTTAATAGTACATCCACAATTTGGGAAATGTTGTCTTGGAGTTAAATGGGTTAAAACGGCCTCTTGATCTGTATATCATAAACGTTTTTGGTCTGCGACTTAACCGTCGGAGCACAAGCACCAACACCAAAACACATGAGACATAGATCACCATGAACCCCCGCAGACACGGAGGTTCACGAGGATCTATGACTCTTTGACTTTCTGGGCTAATTTCATATTTCTGTGCCTCGGGCACATGACGTCGCCCTCACATTTCAGAGAGTTTTTTTTTTTTTTAATTTATTTTTGAACATTTTTTCCAAGATTAGTGACATGAGCACATATGGACCGCAAACAAGTACAACACAAATACAAAAGAAATAAAAGTCGTACATACACAAACTGAGAATAAATTATATTAAAAAAATAAATTTAATTAAATTATTGCGTGTTTGTGGAAAGAGAGAGAGAGAGAGAGAGAGAGAGAGAGAGAGAGAGAGAGAGAGAGAGAGAGAGAGAGAGAGAGAGAGAGAGAGAGAGAGAGAGAGAGAGAGAGAGAGAGAGAGAGAGAGAGAGAGAGAGAGAGATATGATGATGATGATGATGATGATGATGATGATGAAACTTTATTTTTCAACGGTAAAAAGTTTTGACAGGAAACAAATCGTCATTTTACAAACTTGCCGCTGCTAACATCTACAGCATAAGATTAAGGAAACTA
This sequence comes from Semisulcospira habei, assembly GCA_036245525.1. Classification (NCBI taxonomy): domain Eukaryota; kingdom Metazoa; phylum Mollusca; class Gastropoda; family Semisulcospiridae; genus Semisulcospira; species Semisulcospira habei. Next base: position 144,816,072 of record BTPG01000003.1, read on the forward strand.
TATAAAAAATATAATAATAATAATTTTAAAATAAAAATATATTTACATACAAAACCCAAAAGCATCATTATATACAGAAAAAATAATAAACTCATCACCCAAACATGCACATACGCACGCACACACATACACTAACACACACACACACACACACACACACACACACACACACACACACACACACACACACACACACACACACACACACACACAAACACGAGCACACACACACACACATGCGCGCATACACACATACCAACCATTTGCATGAAATACACAAGGTACAAGAAATATTGCAGTGCCTGAGAAGTACTAAGTTTGACTCATCAGGTAATCATAAAGTTTTGTTTTAAAAATTCCTGGCGAGGTTATAGTTTTCAAGTGTGCAGGGATAGAATTCCAAGCATATGGACCAGAGAATGACATACTAGTTTTAAAGAGGTGGTAGTGGTAGGGGTAAGGTATTGTTTTTTGAGGCCCGTTCACGTTCTTGCTGAGGTATAAATTTAGTGATTAGATACTGGGGTGTCATATTATTCAGTATCTTATGCATAAAGACGCATTTGTTTAAAGTAAGTTGCTGACGCAGACCGAGAATGTTTAAATGTCTAAATTTGTCTGTGTCTATCTATCATTTTTACAGCTCTTTTGTATATGGAGTTTAACCTCTTCATGTGGACATCACTGCAGCCGCCCCACACTGTGCAGACATAATCAACTGAGACTTTATATGAGCATGAAAAAACAACTTACGGGTATTTGTATCCGTTACATGTCTAAGCTGGGACAATAGGAAAGTGTTTTTAGCAATGGTCTTACAAACAGCATTTATATGGGTTTCCCAGCTCAGTTGTTCGTCAACATGTATTCCTACGAATTTACGCTCAGTGACTTGTTCAACAGGTTCAGCGTTTAATTGTAATTGTAATGGTTGCAGTCGGCGTTGATGTTTTTGTCGCGTGGCGATTAAGATACTCTTTGTTTTAGCTGGATGAAGAACCATATGGTTCTGTCTACACCAGTCAGATATCTCATTGAGACCGCGCTGTAAACTATGGCTAATGTCCGTCGTCTTTTTACCAGAAACATGAAGACGCGTATCGTCAGCAAATAAATTACAATTAACGTCAGAATTAGTAATATGCAACGGTAAATCATTGATAAATAGTATGAATAAAAGAGGTCCCAAAATAGATCCCTGGGGGACGCCGTATTTTACATTTCCTTGATAAGAGTATCTTCCACGGGCGTACACCATTTGTTTTCTGTCTTCAGTCGAGATATGATCGGAAGAATGCTATAGCTGTTGCGTTCAAGTGATAAACTGTTAGCTTATTTAGGAGAATGTCATGGTTCACAAGGTCAAACGCCTTTTTAAGGTCTAAGAAAACAGCTCCTGACATCAGGCTTTTATTGATTGCTTCCAGCCAGCTGTCTACAATATGTGTCAGTGCCAACTGACAAGAATGTTTTGGTCTAAATCCAGACTGGTGAATATTAAGTAATTTACCTTTTTCTAGAAAATCAAGGAGATGTTTTTGAATGTGCTTTTCAAGGGGCTTTGACAAAGCTGAGAGAGAGAGAGAGAGAGAGAGAGAGAGAGAGAGAGAGAGAGAGAGAGAGAGAGAGAGAGAGAGAGAGAGAGAGAGAGAGAGAGAGAGAGAGAGAGAGAGAGAGAGAGAGAGAGAGAGAGAGAGAGAGAGAGAGAGAGAGAGAGAGAGAGAGACTGTTCCTGGAATTTTTGTGTGTGAGTGGGTCTGCATGCACGTATTGGTAAACGGATAGTTGTCAAAATTCAGCAGGAAGAAACTGTGAATCATAGCAGGCCAAACCGAACCCAACTGCAGTCTACACAGATTAACAAAATAGGTGACAGAAATTAATTTTTCTACACAAAGTCCAAATAAGGCAGCCACAGACGTGTAAAAAGGCTAAGTTTGTTTCTGACAGTAAATACATATTTTTCTGTACAGTATCTGTTTTTGAACTCTGCCAAAAAAACTGAAAGGTTTAGTTGGCTTATTCAAACAACGGCAGCGGTAAATAAAAAACTTTGCCATTAATAAGAGCAAATCAAGAACTGGGTCTGTCCGCAGCCCATTTTTCACCCCGAACACAACTAATTCTGTACAGAGTTCAAAATTGTCACAATGAGCACATTTTTCTTTCAGTCTGCTCAGTAATTTGTCCCAGAAAACACGCACCACTATGCACTCAAAAAATAAGTGTTCAATAGACTCTTTAGAGAGTGAACAAAAGGTACAAAGGTTTGAATCCTTTAACTGTCTATAGCGCAGGTAAACATTGGTTGCCAGTATTGTATGGACATTTCTATACTGAAACCAGCGTAATTTGGTGTCTTGTGTCACTGTTATAGGATGCACAAATATAGCTTTCCACTTTAGGTCATTATATTTGTTTTCCCATTTTTCAATACACGTAGGTGGTGTCATTTTATTTAAGAAAACGTTGTATATATCTTTTGTACCCTTCTTATGTTTAAAGACAACACCCAAAGGTGTACCCAAATCAGTTACATCAACTGCATCGGTCCATATTCGTAACATTTTTCTTTTGTATTTTCGTTTAGCACTTGTTCTACTATAGTATTCGAGAAAAGAAACATATGCACCAAAAATTTCACACAAAATTCGAAACTAATAATGTCCCCATTATCATCAAAAACATCACCAATTGTAAAAATATTTTTCAAAATCCACTTGTCGACAGATTTCGAAGTATCCTTTTTCAGAAGTCGTGGGTTAAAAAAACAAATGGTTCGCTTTTGAATGCATCAATACTTGCGGGACAGAAAAGATTATGATATTTTTAAAAAATTGAAGCCACTTCTTTCCAGAAGGGTTTTTTTTCATCTCTAAACTTTCTAGGAAGTAACCACCAAAAACCTCACACTGTTTGATATTACCATACAAAGATGCGAGTAAAAGGTTCCAGTTAGTGCCCGATGACAGCACTCTCCGAATCCAGGTGACCTTAAGTGATTTGTAAAAAGCTTCAATATCAATTACCTTGAGCCCTCCTTCTTCATACTGTCTGAAAACTGTGGTTCTTTTCACTTTATCTCTCTTCCCTCCCCAGATGAAGTTAAACATCGCACTATTAATTTCTTTGAGAATTACACTCCCTGGAGAGGGCAGAGAGATGAAGAGGTGAGTAAAATTTGAAAGAATTAAGGACTTGAAAACAACATTTCTTCCAACAGGGGTTAGATTTCGCAATTTCCACTGCTTTACAATTTTCTTTATTTATACAAGTTTCTGTTTATAATTCAGGAGTATGATATCAGACAGTTCTGTAGAGAAGGTCACTCCCAGCACTGTGAAGTTATCTGGATTCCAGGAGATATTTAGATGTGGGGCATAGCGTTTAAGACAAAACCTATTAGTGCCAATCCAAACAGCAATAGTCTTCTCAAAATTAATTTTTAGCCAAGAAATAACTGCAAAAAGTTCCAATTCTAGGATGACAGAATCAAATGATTTTTGTGACCCATCCAAAAACAATGACATATCATCAGCAAACAGTGAGACTAAGAATTCATGTTCTTTGCATTTTATACCTGAAATGTTCTTATTATTCCTCAACTTTATAGCCAACAGTTCAACACATATTAAAAAGATGTAAGGTGAGAGGGGGTCCCTTGTCTACAACCACGATCCACAGAAAAGCGACCAGACACCTGGCTGTTCACAATCAGGCAAGATTCACTGTTCTTATAAAACATTTCCACCTATTTTGTGATGCTACATCCAAAATTAAACATTTTTAAAGCTTTCTGAATAAATGAGTGAGAAACAGAGTCAAACGCTTTTTCGAAGTCGATGAGCAACAACAATCCAGATTTCTTAAATGTCTCTGCATAATGAAGTACATCATACAGAAGTCTAATATTGTCGGAGATTGATCTACCGGAGATGAAACCACTCTGGTCCTCATGAATTATACAAGGGAGAACCTGTTTTATTCTATTGGCGATACATGCGGATGCAATTTTATAACTGACATTAAGCAGGGATATTGGGCGCCAATTTTTAAAAAATATTATTTAGGTTTTTCCCCTTTAGGAATAAGGGTTATCATTCCATGTCTTTGTGTGACTGACAAAGACCCATGGTCGTAACCCTCGTTGATAGACCTCACTAAGACCCTAGGTCCTTCCAAACAAAATAGAAAAATTCCGTTGGGAAGCCGTCACTTCCTGGGGTTTTCCCATTTTCAATATTCTTTAAAGCTCGTAAAGCCTCCTCCTCCGTTATATAGCCTTCTAAGTTGTCTCTCTGTTCGTCTGACAACTTTCTAAAAAGACAGCTGTCAAAATCTGAAGAGTCAGCCTTATGTAAATCTGAATCTCTGTTTTATATAATGCCCTATAGTACTCCTCCACTTCTCTCACAATTTCTACCTGATCTGTTATCTTTTCGCCATTGTTGTTTTCTATAACCTTCATAAATTTACTTGTGTAATGTCTTTTTTCTAGCCCGCAAAAGTATTTTGAGTTTTTTCTCCGTCTCCTATCCATCTTGCTTTCGCTCTAATTCGAACCCCGTCCATCCTCCGTTCCCTAATGTTATATAACTCCTGCTGTAAAGTCTCTAAAACTCCCTGATTATGCTGGCTCAGACTATTTTCCATAGCTTCAATTTTGTAAAGCAACCATTTTTCTCGTTCGTTTTCTACCTTCTTCTTGTGACAAGCATAAGCTATTGTAGTTCCCCTAATATGAACAAGAAGAGTTTCAAAAAAATAACTGATCATTAATTACAAGCTGCAGATCGGGAGAAGGGATGTGATCGATAACTTCATGCCGGTACAACAGATGTGCGTACTGACATTTTGTTTCATAAATACACTTTTTCACTGATGTTACATACTCTGCATTCTTTAACAAGGAGGTATTAAACTTCCAAAAAGTACGGCCATGCCTACTATAAGAATATAAACTTCCATTTCCCGACTGGATAGCAAAAGAGATAACAGAGTGATCGGATCTGTATGATGCATTGATCCCTGATGCCACTACCGTATGTGCAGTTGTGTCCGATATAAGAAAAAAGTCCAGGCGTGCCTGCTGAAGGGGGTTTCTTCTCCTCCACGTAAATATTGTATCATTAGGATGCATTTCTCTCCAAATATCTATCAAGTTAAATTCTTCAATTACCTGGTGTAGTATTTCTCTGGCAAGTGGATTATTTGTGCGCTTGTAATTATGATAATCAAGCTTAGGGTCCAAGACCATATTCCAGTCACCTCCCAGAATCATAGGAACATCCCCATATTCGCATAATTTGCTTTTCAACTGTTCATACAAAAATGGACAATCATTGTTTGGCCCGTGCACATTAACCAGCAAGTACACAGTTTCATTAACAAGCGCTTTAAGAATCATGTAGTTTCCCTCAGGGTCATTATACAAGCCAAGGTGTTTAAAACCAAAATTATTGTTAATTAGAACAGCCAGACCCTTTGCATTTGATGCATAAGAATTAAAAAATGCTTCATAGCCCCATTTCGCCCTGATGATATGCTATTGTTTCTCCGTAAAGTGTGTTTCTTGTAGAAAGCATATGCTATATTCTTTTTCCTCTCAAAAGATGCAACACGTCATCCCGTTTGTTCGGATCTCCGAGGCCTCTACAATTCATCCTACAAAAAGATACTCTCCTATCCATAAAATATATGTAAAGTACAGGCATGCATTCCACATGGCGGGCTATAGTAAGCCCTTAGACACTTTCTATCAATATAGACAAGAACAATACAGCCTGAAAGTATATATGACAACCTGTCTCTCTCAACAGAAAAGACAATACAAAAGCAAGGACAATATTTACAAAAACGCACAAGGAACACCAAAAAAAAAAAAAAGAACACCACAAGTCATTATAAGGAAGTATGCACAGAAACAACAAAAATTGGCAAAGTAGCCCAGTCTGGCCACTTCTGTCTGCCATGGACAATGTTCAAAATGGCGAGGGTATTGGAATATCTACCTCAGACTCACGTGAATTGATTTAAAATATTATTGGGACTGACATCCTAATTAGCTATTGAAACACAATTGTTTCATTAAATCTAACAATTTACATATATGTGTGACAAAAAAGTACACACAAAATCCCAGAAAATTGCTTTTAAGAAAGTGTGCACAGTGTGACACATATGCATCTGCAGGCACATGTGCACACAGAGCAAGAGCAAGACTCTCTCTGGTACTGACAGTGTATACTATCTAAGAGATCTACATTCCCTAATCCAAGATAAAGCCAGATTTCAGAGAGTTCATTTGCTGGCTTCAATTGTTCTGGCGCCACCCTTGAGACTTCATTTGCTATCCGCTGGCAGTAAAAGGTTAGTGTGAGATCGCGGTCGCAATTTTAGGCGAAATGTTTAGATCTTACCAATGACCGCTACTCCCATGTCGTGTCGCGGGGTACGGAGTGTCTGGATCCGGTCCCACCTGTAAACCAACAAACAATGCACAGTATATGTAAATAAACAGACGACCCAACCCAACCCTACCTAATGCGTAAAAGGCCATCGGGCCAACGGCCTTTGCGCACTGGGTACCCTTCCCCTCCACCTTCCGTTGTCGTAGTCACCGTCATCAGCATCATCACTCATGCCCATCATCGCCAGTCACCATCACCAAACAGTCAAAAACGCGATACACCCGACTTCCCTCAATCTGAGGACGTAATGGCCGGGGTCAGATCATAAGAGGCACAGATTCTCATGAGCATGCTGCGGAGGCTCTTAAGGAGCTATCCCAGCGCGCAAAGGCCATCGGGTCGACGTCGGCCCGATGGCCTTGTGCGCATTGGGATGCCTCTCGCCTGAGGAACAGGCACGCAACCGAAAGATGATGATCCGTGTCTACTCTGACCTGTCATCCACTTCCTCGTAGCGGAGCACGGAGGCGAGGCTGCAGACGGCTGCACTGTCCAGAGGGAAGGTGGAGCCCCCTACCAGATACAGCTTGCCGGTACACACCGCCAGCCCCGCGTGGCAGCGAGGGGTGGGCAGCGGGGTCCGGGTCTTCCACCTGAAGCACGTGAAGCGCGGGGGTCACCCGACTATTTGCTTTCTCAGTCTAGTGGCGGGCCTACGCGCGCATCCCAATTGTATATACTCTACGAAGGTGCGTACGTAGGGTCTGCTAAAGGAGACTAGCCTCCCAATGCGCAAAAGGCCATCGCGGCCGACGTCGGCCCGATGGCCTTTTGCGCACTGGGCTACTTTCTTGAAAAGTCCGGAGCGATAGTACTTGAACGGCCATGCGTTGTGTGATAAGTAGAAAGCTTGGGGCCACGTTTGGCTAAATCCTAACCAGGCACTAGCCTTGAGTTATAGCGGCGCGAATGAAAGAAGCCGTCTAAGGCAGGACGACAGACTGAGGTTGACACAACAGTGATTTGGAATTGACTTGTTAGGTTTCGTCTGACTTCATGGAAGTCAGACGAAACCTCAGCTAAACTCAATTCCGAATCAGTTGACCATCCTCCAATTATAGAGAGGTAACTTCGAGGGATCTGGCCGACTCACCTCCTCGATCTGTGGTCGTACACCTCCACCGTCCCTCGCACAACATGCTCGTTCTGCGTCTCCAGGAAACCCCCGACCGCGAACAGCAAACCCTGGAACACGGCCACAGCCACCCCGATACGGGCCTCTCCAACTTCGCTACCCGTCTCCCACTCATCAACGTCGGCACGGTAATATTCCACGGACGTCAGATGTCTGACAACACAAGAGATCCGTCATTGTGAACTCAGGTTTGTTCATGAGCAGACCCAGGCTAAATCTGTCTACGCGCGCTGCAACTCCCTTGCAATATGCCCCATGCAGTATGTCTCATGCAAGACAGTTTCTAATGTGTGTTGTCACACAGACAAGAAATACAGATTTACGTAACCTTCTCATAGAAGAAAAAAGCTTAGCCTCTGTCTTTGTTTCTATACATATAATGTCCACGTTGAAATAAAATTCTTACTCCCAACTTGTAAACTATTTTGTCGTTATTCCGAAGCGAGTTCCCCCCCCCCCTCCCCCTCCCCGCCCCCCCCCCCCCCCCCCCCCCCCCCCCCCCCCCCCCCCCCGCTTAGTTATTTCCTTAGTCTAAGACATGCACACGACGTCCTCTGAGGCCGAAGGAGAGTTGTAAGTACGAACACGAAGCTCCACCGGCAAGAAACGCTAAACATCAGAAAATTGACTGATGAGCCAAAGGTCATTGGGCCGATGACAGTCGACCGACCGTCGCTGATCTGCCCACGGGCCCACTGCTGGGCAGATGTCGGCCCGAGGGTATTTTTGTTTTGTTTAGGGAGACGTATAACTCTTGCAGGAGGTGCTTCCTGTGGAACTGCAAGGTGAAGTGTTATGAAAACTTGGTCAATTTTACATTAAATCTCCGTGACGTGGCACGCGAACTCCTCACCGTATATGATACTGGCAAAAGGTATAGATTCTCATGAGCCAGTACAGTCAGCAATGGCTCATGAAAATCTGCGCCTCTTGTAGACGTAAGCCTTTTTTTATTTTCCAAATTTTAATTGTCATTATTTTCACTTGGAATGGTGAGTCTGGCCAGCCACAACGAATATGAGCCCGTTTAGCACGGCCGTAGCGTGGTACATGCGGGCTACGTTCAGTGGTGCTATCGCACTCCATTGCCCGCTGACGATCTGGTAGCGGTAACAACTGGCCGTCGGGTTGCACAGATGGCTGGGATTCAGCTCGTCCAGAACGGAACCACCTGCACAGAAACTGACTCAGAACCTCCTCGTGCATGCCGTCACAGGTACTGTATAACGGCACTCGTTCATGCAGCCACCGGTTTTGTATACAGTACCTGTGGCGGCATGCACGAGGCACTGAGTTTATGAAGGGCGTAAAAAAGATGTAGTCTTTCAGTAGCATGTGGCGACACACATTTCTGACATGCACGCAAACGGTTGTGATGGCATGTGACCTGACTACTGCCGTATGTGAAATGCGATTTATTCAAAGTCAATTGCCTAGCCGGAAACTGCCTCAGCTCAAAATGCCAACGCCTATGAAAACACGAAGAAAGCCCAGGTGTGTTTTCAGTTTTGCTGATCGAACACGGCTGCAAATTTTCTTTCGGACCGACATCAAAATATACCCTCTACTTCCACTTACGCCTAGTCGTACAGGGTTTTCATTCACTATACGCTCAGCTTTGTTTACACTGTGTATGCTTTCAACTTCTGTACAATAACCGTGTGTGCCTAAGGAAACGAAACATAGTCACTCCAAAATCAGAGGTAGGCCAGACAATGCATGAAGTTCACACTCTCAGCCATCCCGCTCCATCTGCAAAACACATGCTAAAAATTCTCATGTACGCCTGCAGCCAGCATTCTCAAGAGCACCTCGTGCACAGCCCCGTTCTTTCCCCGGGCTCAGTGGCATGAGGGAGCTTAGTCCTGCGCAAGCCACTAAACAAGGTGCTCTGCGTTAACGGAGCAAACTTGCTTAGTGGCTGGCGAAGAACTAGGATCACTCATGCAACTGGCACGCAGGGAAGTGTATGGAGCGTGCCACGGCAGCGGTGGAAAAGTTGGGGCTGTGCTAGAGGTGAGACTGAGCCAGGCTCCTGCACTGAGCCGTGAGGTTTGATCTGGGGGCAAGCGTACGTCTGTTACGTGGATGGCGCAAACCGGCGACGAAGCGAAAGGGTTACTGTGTAATAATTGCAATGTTATATCTTTCATAGTCAATATTTACATTTCAGCACAGCCTCAGTGTTACGCCGCGCAGCATCCCAAAACCTGCATTAACTCATTCAGCCCCGACAAACAACAGCGAGACATGGATCGAGCATGATAGTTCAAGGGTGGTGGGCTCCACCCTTGAACTATCATGCTCGATTTGTCTCTACAATTGTAATACAGTCCTTCCCAGAGGGCAATTTTAAAATTTGCAGATTTCGGTCCTAGGATAGAATGTGTTAACGCGGTCAAGCTTGTCCGTGGCTCTCAAACCGATGCCCATTGAGGAAAAAGTCATCTGGCCGACGTCAGCCATAACCCAAAACATCCTGAGGCTGATTTTTTAAAAGTGCTTTTTGTCCTATGAAGGCCACATTGCAGATGAGATAGATCAACCATTTTATTTCAAGGGTGGTGCCAGCGGAATAGATTGGCGTCTCAGGCACCTTGAACTGGCACCACCCTTGAACCTGTTGTATGGAACTCGCTACCCATAGACATTCTCCCTTATTTACTGCCTTTACATCTACCCTTGAGACCCACCTGTTCGATACTGATGTAGCTCAGTTCTTCGTGATTATGTACCTGTGTGTTTGTCTGTGTGTGTGTGTGTGTGTGTGTGTGTGTGTGTGTGTGTGTGTGTGTGTGTGTGTGCGTGTGTATTGCAGAATCCTTTGTTTCTCTGGCTTTATGATCCCCTCCAATGCCACTCTATGTGTAAAGCGCGTATAGCTTATATTAGGATAAGCGCTATAAAAGTAGCCATTGTTATTATTATTATTATCATAGTTATAATGAACTACCATGGCCCGTGCGCGGGCCATCTAAGGCTGGTATCGGCCAGAGGCTGTTTTGCGTACTGGCCCCCCCCCCCCCCTCCCCCCCAGCCACCACCATAAGCCAATGTAAATTTAGCACCACACTAATATGACCGCTAGTAACGCGGTCTGACTGGTGTGGCTCCCAGGCTTGGCGATATAATGAGGCCGACTCGTACTTTCCCTGACCTGAATTACGCTGATCAATGTGAGGAACGACTCCTATAGTGACCTGTACCTATGACGTAGACGGCACCGCCCACGAGCACCGCCCCGTGGTGGTGACGTCCGTCCGGCAGGCGCGTCAGCGTGGACCAGTGGTTGCTGCGAGGGTTAAACTGCTCCACCTGCCGCACCTGCACCTCCACCTCGGGCTGGAAGGGATTCACGCCGCCAATGGCCAGGAGGACGTCAGGGCGGGGAGGGACGGGTGGAGGGGCTGCGGGCGCCGTGACACATTGGTGCTGAGGCTGGAGCTGGCTGCTGGAAGTAACTGGCAGCTGCACAGGAAAAAAACCCACAAAAAAACACCAAGTCGTGTAATCAGTGGTCCACAGCCACCCAATGCGCAAAAGGTCATCGGGCCGACTTCGGCCGCGGTTGGCCCGCGCACGGCCGTGCGCGGGTCAACGGCGGCCGACGTCGGCCCGATGGCCTTTTGCGCAATGGACAGGAAAACCGGTCTATATTGTAATAATATCCTAAATTCGAAAGAAAAAAAAATTGAAAAGAAAACTAAGGAACTCATTCAAATTGGCCAAATCAACAAACCGCAAACCCAACCGCATGAGGAATACATCATCGTGAGCCCCTCAGCCGCGGTGGGCCCATGAGGGTCTATGTCTCTTGCTGACTCTACTATCTGCGCATTCTTCAAGCAATAGGGTTACGAGGCTTTCAGTTTGTGTGTGTGTGTGTGTGTGTGTGTGTGTGTGTGTGTGTGTGTGTGTGTGTGTGTGTGTGTATGTGTGTGTGTGTGTGTGTTGTGGGGTGGGGTGGGGGGGGGGGGGGTGCGTATGTGGTGGTCTCAAATAGAATTCATGTCGTGTCCGCTTGCAGTAAAGGGGTTACAAACTCACCGTCCTCGTAAACGCCGCCGAGGTGTTGATGTTGCCTGTGTCGGGCGTAGGGGACGGGACGTACTTGCGTCGCTGGAGTCTATGCAGCCGCTTCCCGTGCTTACACCCACAGGTCTGCAGAGCGTGGTGCCTGCAACAAATGTCCCGAAATCGACGTGGGCAAGTCAGTCAGACACATGCACATGGACTCCGGCTGTGGACTGATTCCGCCAGGCTCCACGGATCCGTCTGTAAGCGGCGTATCAGTGCGCAAAGGCCATCGGGCCGACGTCGGCCGCCGTTCTGTGCGCGGGCCGACTGCGGCCGACAGCCTTTTGTGCATTGGGATATTAGTGAGGTTTCGTTTCAGTGCAACGAACCACCTCCAACAACGAAACGACAGCCGAGCAAACTGGCACGACGGATAGCGGCACGCTTGTGCCATAAGCATTACAAGCAGTATTCCAAACATCTCCAAGAGGCATAAAATGCCAACGGCGTCCGACGTCGGCCCGATGGCCTTTTGCGCATTGGGCGGCCCCTGCATGTTTCTTGTTAGCAGATGCCCTACATTCGGGATGCGTGATTGGCGTGTTTTAAGTTTCTGGTTCTCGTGATTGCAATTTTGTCAGTATCAGTCCTCGTGATCCGTGAAAAAAGAGTTCATAATGAATCGCGAGATGGCCTAAATAAGATCTTCGTGATATGTGAAAACGTCCTGGTCATTTCACGAAACTTGAAAAGTCTGTTGCCACTCACAAATATCCACTCAGAAATGTTGTTATACAATAAAAAATCTAACTTTTGCCAAATAACGGCAGAGTGCAAATGACAGAACTGACCTGTAGATACAGAGCAGCAATTCTTTTCCCTGGTCACCTTGGAAGAGAAACTGTTTGGTCTCCACGTGCTTGGCAATCTCATCAGGCAGGATGAAGACAAACCGAACACACCCAATCAGGTCAGCGGCAAACGCAAGTCTGTTAGTCAAGACAAATCATCAGAGTACGTCAGAAATTGCACTGATTTCACACATTCAGTGAATTCAGCCGACAATGATACAAAATATTTTAAAGTACTGGAGCACGGTAAGCAAGACGATTCTCGGGCCGGCGCCCGCCTAAGCTGGCCCGCGCAGAGCAGTGCGCAGGCCAGTCGAGGCAGACGTCGGCTTGAGAACCTTATGCGTACTTGATAGCCATTGTCTTTCTTCTGCAGGCGCTCGACGGTCGGTCGGCATGACAGACGGAATGAAAGGGAATTTCAATCATTGCACAGGGTATGATCATTCTACGATTCTCAGCCGCCAAGCACATGTGCTTTGCAAATTCTGTGACTAGTAATAACAATAATAATAATGATGGCTCACTTGTGTGACCAGTCCACATAATAAGTATGACCTTTGTGACCTTGACCTTTCCACAGGGCACTAAAATGAGCAAGTGATCAAGAGTCTAAACATAAGTAAACGGTTGGCTTTTGAACCAGCGAAATCTGAGTTTTCTCAAAATGTATGCATTTTTTTTTACAAATTTGTCCACTTTCCGTGACCCTTGACCTTTGTGTGAGCAAACTATTTAGTATGGATAGAAATATAAATAGGTCCACTCAATTCTTTTTCTAGAAACTGCCACCAAACAAATGCACCACTCGGATGTACACGTTCAAAGAAGTGTACATGCAAAAAATCAGAACTTTATGTTGGTTTCCGAGAGATGTGTATTTGAAAATGACCTAAAAAGACCTCTTTTTTGCATTATTAAGAACGTGCTATGTTTAGACACCTATAAAATCATAACGTGAAGATAGAATTGTGTGGTTTTTACCGTCACGGATCAAAACAACATGTAGTTTTCCTGATTTTTTTTAAATTTAGCCCCACACATTGATACGTTTGCAATTATAGCACGCCTAAAATGACCAAAAATGCAATTTGGACATGTGTCATAATGAGGGTTTACATGGATTTTACACCCTTCACTAAAAACATTACATATTAGGTAGTTTTCATCGTAGGCATGTAAATCAGATAATAAAATGAACACCAAAAAACCCAAATCCCCTTCTGTGTGATAATTTCCCATTAAATCAAGCACATTTCAGATATGAACACAACAATGTGACAATATCTTGCATTCTAGCGCTATATCTCATACATGGAATTCTAAATGCATTTCCATCATTTTTCAAATTTACCAGCTGCAAGACGTCTGTTGGCTATGGAAACAAGCAAAGTGGTTATCTGTCTCGTGTTCCTTGTTTATAAGATACCTCTTCTTCCCCCTCCCCTGTTTCTGAGAGGGGTCTACTGGAATCATCCTATGTGAAACTGTAGCTGGGTGTCTGTCTGGGTTTTTTTGCAGGTGATTTCTCCAGAAGCAACCAACAGAATTGTTCTAATTTTCATATCTGGTCAGTATTAGATTAGAAGATAATAATAATAATAATGTACATTTATATAGCACGTAACCTCCAAATGAATGGTGCTCTAAGCACTTTACAAGATCAAAAATCATAGAACACAAAGTACAAGAAAGAAAACGCTACGATAAATGTTTAAAAAAAACTAAAGTGACAAATATCAAAAGCTCACACTCACACATGCACACACACCGTGACAACAACAGTTACTGCCCAAGATTGCTAAAGCACTGAAAATGCATCTGACTATGCAAAAAAAAAAAAAAAACATCCAGATAGGTCTTGAGCGGTGATTTAAATGCAGAAAGAGTTGGGGCATGTCTGACATGGGCTGGAAGGTCGTTCCAGGCGACGGGACCGAAATAAGAAAAGGCATGCTGGCCCTGGCTAGACTTCTTTCGCCTTGGAACCCTGAAAATACGCGTGTCTGATGCTGAACGGGGAGACCTTGAAGGTGTGTAAATATGAACCAGGTCGGACAAATATGGGGGAGCAGAACTGGTAATAGCATTGTAACAAATGACAGAAACCTTGTACACAATTCTTTGAGATACAGGAAGCCAGTGCAGGTCAACAAGTAAGGGTGTTATGTGCTCACGTTTCGGTACTCTGTAAATTAGTCGGGCAGAGCATTTCATAACTCAGTCTTTGAAGATGCGTCTTGTAATAAAGCCGACGTCAAGGTCAAGGTCACAGCAGAGATATAAAGGGTTTGTACACTAAAGGTAACTTAATATCACAAAAAGGACGGCTCATTTGATTTAAATTGTTGTTAAAGTAAAGGTACCCCGAAGAAAGCTGCGCAAAGGAAAATTATCTGACATACCGAGTGTAAAGGCCCTGGCAAGCCATAGGTGTTTTCAGTGCTTCAGTTTTTGTCAGTGCGATATCTCTGGAACCACTCTACCGATTTTCGTCAAGTTTTAGTATTTGGTAGCCTTTAGTGTGAGAAATGGTCATAAGCAAAAACGGAGTTGATACTTTTGTGTTAGGTTCACGTGCAAAACGTAAATCTATGTAATGGGCCAGTGGTCGTCCGTCCGTCCTTCGTCCGTCGCAAACCAAGTTCAACGTTGGCACTTTCTCGGAGACTATTCAATCCACACTCTTCAAACTTGGGCCAAAGATATAATGGTGTGCTATGACCTTTCTACACATACCAAATTTAGAACCTCTCTCAAGGTCAAATTCACAGGGGATTAGAAAATAGATTAAACAAATACACATTTTAACCCCCCAAAAATGCTTTTCTGAAATACTGTTAACGGAGTAACGAAGGGGGAGGGGGTGAGGTGGAAACGGGGGCTCACATGCTTCAGAGAGATGCTATTCGATACGAGTGGGAGCGGAAGTGGGGGGGGGGCGGGGGGGGGGGTAGGGAGTAGAGACAGAGGCTCATCGGTCCCTCAGAGAGGTGCTGTCCGTTGGGGGGCGCGAAGGGCGGGTGGGGGGGGGGGGGGTAAAGATTCTGGATTCGGTGTAGGTCTTGTTTCAACCGCGTAACCATTTTCTAGGGTTTGCTTACGTCAGCAAAAGCTAGAAAGGGCAAACATTTTGCACCCATCGTTTCAGTTTAGTGCTCACTGAGGGGCACACCTTCTTTACACCTTATGGATGCTAGCTTCAGTCGTACAGGCATGAATCTGCTATGACTGCAAAAGAAGAAAAAGATGCAGTCGTTGTTTGACTAAGTTGCTGGTCGCCTGAGAAAGATAGGGAAGAATGGACTGAGAGGATAAGTGGTCTGGGACGGTAGCACTCATTCCGTGGTCAGGATATTCATGTCTTTCGTCAAGTTTAACTTTTCTCATTTGACGGATACGCGTATGTGTCATAGAAAGTACTGGATCAGTAGCGGATCCAGGGCGGGGGCCTAGGGGGCCTCCCCCCCCCCACGTCAGCCCTGACCAACAATTTTTTTTTTGATGGTTATTTGTGGATGCTGTGTTTTACTAGTCGATGGTTCTTCTTTTCTTGTGCGGTGTATTTCACAATTACCTCACGGGATCGGTGGTTGGGCCTAGTGTGTTCATGGGCCTATTGTCAATTATCGTCATTTGGCACTGCTGACTGCACCTGTCACAGTGCTTCACCCAGATATAGAGTGCCATGTGCCCCTGCACTCACATGGGCTCATGTAAATCAGTGCCACTTGCTGTGTGATACAATCCTCACTGCATCCTTAGACAGAGGCAGCCATCTGGCAATAAACCGCTGACTGCTGGTCAACCCCAGCGATGGGAAAGTGTCCAGTTATTGCTCATCTGGGGCCCAACTCCGTTCCTCCGCCAGGCATAGAGTTTCATGTGCCCCTTCAGTCACAGGTGCTCATGAAAAGCATTACCTCTTTCTGTGCGATACCATTTGTATTGCATCCTCATACATGGCAGTCATCTAGGTTTACGTCTACGACTATGGACACGCCAACTGTGATCAGAAAGCGAGAAATCAACTGAGCTGTGAGTGTCTCCCCGGGTGTCACAGATGATTGCTAATCCCCTAATCCCGTCACACATCACTCTCTGAGCACAGTGGGTCTCCAGTCTCACTCAGATTGCGTAGCTTTGTCTTTTGAGGTATTGTATGTGGACATGCACCAGTGCCCATCAGAGTAGCAATGTAGTCATTGATGCGTGTCCCCAGAGGAGAGGTGTGAAATGTCTTGATTTTGATCACTAACTAACCCTTAAGTAATCGTCAGCCAGTGTAAGAGGTACACATCATGGGTGATCATGTCTATTTCTCTGATCCGATCCTGTGTTCCTCATATGGAGGAGATTTGTGGGTGTATAGAGCATTGTCACAATTTTCACAAATGGCTGCGTTGTTCCTCAGACGGAGGAGTAATTGGTAGTGTAGTGTTGTTGTCAAACACAAGGTGATTGCTCCTGCAGAAGCTCCAGGTAGAACATTCTTTTCAGTAAGAAAATTAACACCATATAAGAATCAGAAGTGCCCGATTAATCTTGTTTTGTTAGAGAGGTGGGGTGGAGGTGTGGGGGTGGACAAGAGCATGTAGATATGATTAGCCCTTCCTTTTTCAAAAAGTGCCAAAAGCGGTGCTGTGTCCTGAGATAGAAGAAAAACAGTTTTAACAAATAAAAATCGTAACCTCTGAAAACTCTAAATATTTCTGAGACCCCCCCCCAAAAAAAAAAACAACAACAAACAAACAAACAAACAAAAAAACCACCCAAACAAACAAACAAAAAAATTAAAAAAGTAAAATAATAAAAAATTGAAATAAAATAAAATAAATAAAATAAAATAAAATAAAATAAATAAAAATAAATAATAATAATAAATAATAAATAAATAAATAAATAAAAGAACGGTTACTACACGATAGTATAAATTAATTTTAAGGACAATCCGAAAAAAAGAAGCACCAAGAAAGAAAAATTTCAACACAAATTCTTTGTAATTGTTTTTTTTAAGCGTGTTTCTTCTTTGAGTCACTGTTTTGGTCTGATTTTTTTTGTATGACACAGTTTGGAAAACGGGGGAGTGGGAGGGGGACGGGGGGGGGGGGTAGCGCTGTTGCCCCCCCCCTTCCCGTCGAGACACCATCTGGATCCGCCCCTGAGGATGGACAGGCAAACTTTCAGAGTAGCAAGCATCATTAAATAAAGTCTGAGTTGAATATTTGGGGTTGTTTGCCGTCTTTGTGTCATATATTCAGCTGTAAGAAAAGTATGTTGATCCGCGAGGGTTTGGTTCTCCTCGTTTCCTCTGCTGAATTTTGTCTGACAGCATCCTGAAGTGTTTGTCTAAATAAATTAAAAGCAACCGAAATCATCTGTTGTTCAATGTGATTTTCTTTTATCTATAGTCAGAAACTGACAAAAAGAGTAAAACTTCAATAATAATAATAATAATAATAATAATGTGTGTTCGTATCGTTTGCTTTGTTTACAAGTGCGTCGCGACGACCAGAAAAACATACAACACAACAAAACATTATATTTTTTTCATAGTTTAGGCAGTCAAAACCATACGAGTTGGCATTCTGAAAAATTCGTCTACTAATTGGCAAAGAGTTGTCGTTCTTGTTGTCGACTAAAAACGGTTACTTCAAAGAAACCGTCGAACATATTTGTCTAAGAAAAATTCATGTGCAATTTTTAAGTATTGCAGTAATTATGGCGTGCATTTCAGTGGGACTAGACTTGCCAAAGCTGTAATTTAGGTCAACAGAAATTATACCCCACGAGGAGGGCGTGAACTTCAGGCTGGAAATCGACTACACACAGTAAAAATTAAACTGTTGGTCCAAATAATCAATTATGTCAATCAGTGTTAGTTAATAATGCTGAAAATTTCTTTGCCTATCATTAATCATAAACATTTGTGTACTTGCGCATTGTTTTCTGCAAGTCACAAGCACAATTTGCGTCATCGTTGACGAAAGAAGCTTCTATCGCGGGCGCTATTGTGAAGTCGTGTTCGCGCGTTGGGGTGTCAGTTTCAAAGCCACTGAGCAAATCCAAGATTTGATCGTCCGTGTCAGATGATATATCGATCGAAAAGATTTTGAATGAGCTTTTCATCGGTAGTTGGCGCCGCATGCGCGCGCAATCATTCCCGGATAACATATCTCATGAGTTAAAAAACCCCGAAAATTTCACGTCAAAATCTAATGCAGTTTTGTTTTGAATTCAAACATGCGCCAGTCACCGTGATAAAGGGCAGGAAAGGCTCTTTCCAACGATACCAAATATAGCGCTGTGCTTTTTATCTTGGATTTGCGCAAGCGGTTTTGCTAACACCACTGTAGCACGGCTCTGTGCGGGGCGCTCACGGACAGCTGACCCAAGTTATTTTTAACGCTTACCCCTGCTCCACATTCGGCGGTGCTACAAATACATCTTTCTTTCCAGAACAAAACAAACACGACAGAACTGTAGTTCGGATGATGCTTTATTCGCCATGTTTTTATTTTTTGTTATGCGTGCTATAAATTACGTTGAGAGCAGTTCTGGTTGCAAAATAGCTCAATATTGATCTACGGCACTAAAGTTACCCACTTTTTGTATAGATGCCAAATTTGATTGAAAAGTTTGCAAAAACGTTGATAACAACTACAATTCTATCAAAAGCTAGTATTTTTTCGCACACACTTGCCGACCTCCTGTGACCTTTGACTTTCCGAGGGGTCATCCAAATAGTATGCATAGAAAGGCCTTACCATCGGTTTGGGTTTGAAGTTTAAATAGTATTTGAGAGAAAAAAGGTTTTGGTTAAAATATGGCTAGATTTTACCTATTTCTGGACCACCACCACCCATGACCTTTGCGAGGGGATCACTAACTTAGTATGCTATGCATAGAAAGGTCTTATCGTCTGCAACCTTTGTGCAGAAACTTTGATTAAAACAACAATTCTATCCCCCCAAAAATGACATTTTTCACACATTTGCCCACCTCTTGTGATCCTTGAACTTTCCGAGGGGTCATCCAAATTTGTATGCATAGAAATGTCTTACCATCAGGTACCTCTGTACCAAGTTTGGGTTTGAAGTTGAAAACAGTATTTAAGGAGAAACAATTGGTGTCAAAATATGGCTATTCTGACCCACTTCTGGACCCCCTGTCACCTTGACCTTTAAGAAAGGTCACTGAAATTGGTTTGTTTAGAAAGTTTTACCACAAAATGTCCTTGGGACAAGTTTGAAGTCTCAGACTTGAATAGTCTGCGAGAAAATGCTAACATTAAAAGCCGGTTTACGACAAACGGAGGCCGGATGGTCCATTACATAGACTCGCTTCTGCTGTCGCGCATGAGCCAATAATAATAATAATAATAATAATAATAATAATAATAATAATAATAATAATAATAATAATAAAAATCATCATCATCCTCATCATTATCATCATCATTAGCAGCACCATCATCATCATCATCATCATCATCATCATCAGCAGCAGCAGCAGCAGCAGCAGCAGCAGCAGTAGCCGCGTGACGCCAGGTTGACAGGGAACATAATTTATGCCAGCATGTATAACTATAAGCGCACATAATCATTTTCATCACAAATCATAAGCGTTTGGTCTCCACATCTGTGACAGTGCTTGTCTGTGATTTTTTATCATCTCAGTTGGCAAAGGCCATCGTGCAGACGTCGGCCTGATGGCCTTTTGCGCATTGGGACACGGCCGCTCTTGTAAAAAAACAACAACAAAAAACAAAGAAAGGCAAAGCCGTTATGGCTTACGTGTTACGTGTATGACCTATTTACATATGTGTGATATTTGTGACAATAAGTAAAGGGCTGGCTTCTGCACCAGCAAAAGCCATGATATCTCAAGATGTAAGCATTTTTCACATATCTGTCAACCCCCCGTGACCCTTGACCTTTGCGACGAGTCGACTAAATTAGTATGCATAGGAAGGTCTTATCATCAGCTACCTCTGTGCCAAATGTGATTGAAATATTTGCAAAAATGTTGATAATACCTACAATTTTATCAAAAATTGGCATTTACAGACATTTGTCGGCTTCTTGTGACCCTTGACCTTTCCGATGGGTCATCCAAATTAGTATGCATAGATAGGTCTTACCATCACAAATCGGTCCGTGGCTCAGTGGTTAAGGCGCCTGCCACCAATGCCAAAGGTGCGAGGTTCGAAAACGGGCTCCGGCGTCGGACTTTTCTCCTCTGGTAAGTGTCACCGTTAATTCGGGCGGACCGTCGGGGGTTCTTTCTCCGGGTACTTCGGTTCTTTCACCCCCCCCCCCCCCACCCACCCCCCACCCCCCACAATTTGGTACCGGTTTCAGGCCACTTTACAAATTTCAAATACAAGCGATCAAAAATCTCTGTAACTTCAGTAGCTGAACTGGCCCTTCGTCTGTCTTGTACTGTGTTTGTCTTAAATGGCGTAAATCTGTGTTTGCTACGTGAGTGTGCGTGTTGGGTTTCAGTTTGCGGCGCTTTGAGTCGATTTGCCCAAAAATTGAGAAAAAGCGCCTATATAATAAGGGTATTATTATCATGTATCTATGTACTAAATGTGGGTTTTAAGTTGTGATTAATATTTGAGAACAAACATTTTTTGTCCAAATATGGCTATTTTTTTTTACCTATTTCCTGAGCTCGTGTGACCCTTGGCCTTTCCGATGGATCAACCAAATTAGTATGCATAGAAAGGTCTTCCCATCAGGTATCTTTGTACCAAGTTTGGGTTTGAAGTTGTGAATAGTATTTGAGTAAAAACATCTTTTGTAAAAAATATAGCTATTTTGGACCTATTTCCTGAGCTCTGTACCAAGTGTGGGTTTGAAGTTGTGAATAGTATTTGATTAAAAAAAAATTAAAAAATGTCAAAATATAGCTATTTCTTTTAACTATTTCCGATTTCATGTGACCTTGACCTTGCGAGAGGTCACTCAAACTGGTATGTTTAGAAAGGTCTTGCCACAAAGTATCCTCAGGCCAAGTTTGAAGACTGTGGCTTGAAAAGTCTCCGAGGAAATGCCAACGTTAATGTTTACCACGGATAACGGACGACGGCGGACGGTCGACGGACGACAGACGACGGACGATGGACGGACGACCACTCGCCCAAAACATAGACTCACTTTTGCTTCGCACGTGAGCCAAAAATCGCAGACCAGCACACACTCTTACCTGTGCGCTTTGTCCGCTTCAATCCAGGCCACGGCTGCTTGGAACACATCCAGCTCTCTCTCCACATTCAAGTTGTCGTCGCTGAGGATGTCGAACACCTGGTTAAAAGCCAGACTTCGCCATGCACGCGTCCGTGCCACACGCAGGAAATGTTCGCAGATGAAGTCGTAGAAACGGTTGGCATCGTCCACCAGGCGGTACTTGTCTGCCAGCTGACTGTACTGGATCACCGTATCAATATCTGGCTGGAGCAACACCTGAAAAATTATATGGACATTATATAGACATCAGTATAATTAACAAACAAATGAAACAAACAAAAACAACAAGCAACCAAAAGCCAACCCAACAAACAAAACACTGATGAAAAAATAAATAAATAAATAAACAAAAATGGCAAAGCCCTTATGGCTCACGTGTATGAGATACATATTGTCACCTTTGTGACTTTCACCGTTTACATCAGTAAAGGGACGGCTTCTGTACCTGCAAAATCCACGTTTTCTCAAAATTTATGTATTTTTCACACATCTGTCAACCCCCCTGACTCTTGACCTTTGAGATAGGTCAACTAAATAAGTATGCATAGAAAGGTCTGGTCATTGGCAACCTTTACGCCAAATTTAATTGAAAAGCTTGCAAACACTTTGATAAAAACTTTACATTTTTCACACCCTTGACCTCTTGTGACCTTGACCTTTTCAATGGATCATCCAAATTAATATGTATAGAAAGGTCATATTACCAGATATCTCTGTACCACGTTTGGGTGGATCACCCCCTGACCCTTGCTCTTTGTGATAGGTTAACTAAATTAGTATGCGTTGGAAGGTCTATCATCAGCCACCCTTGTGCCAAATTTGATTGATAAGTTTGATAAAAACTACAATTCTATCCAAAATTGTAATTTTTCACAACATTAAAATTAGTATGTACAGATAGGTTGTACCATAAGGTATCTCTGTACCACGTTTTGGTTTGAAGTTGAAAATAGTATTTGAGGAGAAAACAAGATGAGATGAACCATAACCCACAAAGTCCGATCTATATGAGAGCTGTCCTCGCCGTCAAGGGTCTCTACTTTTTGTCTTTGATCTGATGTTGAAATATCTAATATTGAACAAGATGAGGATTTCATCCCAAAGTTTACCATATTGTTTGGAGCTCACATGCGTTTTTCTTTTAGGAACATTCACAGTTGTTCGTATTTGCTAGCTTATCTGATCCATTTCCCTCCTCTCTAAGCCAACATGATCAACACACACGCCGGCACACACAAATAAAGATGGACACACGGCGCTTCCCGCCATTAGTACGCTCTGTGGGCTGGAGTAGCGACAGGAATTCTGAAGAAAAATAGGACGAGCAGCAAAATGACGTCACTTTACGCTTGACGTCATGGCATTGCTAGTCTCACGACACCGCGTACACTGTGACGAAATTGATGTTTCACGTCACTCATCCGAAAGGCACGCAGCCTCTTCCAGGGCTGACTGTTTTGTTCCACACAACCTCTTTCATGGCTGACTGTTTGATGGGGTATATAAGTGGATCGAGAACTTGAAAAAATGAATTAATTATTATTCCAAAAGTTGACGAGGTACAAAGCTGGCTAACGAACTCATCTAATGTCTTTCTCCAAACTAGCCGATACAAAATTTCAAGTAAATGTGACAACAAGAAAGGCAAAGCTCTTGAAGCTCACGTGTATGACCTATCCACACATGTCTGACAATAAGTAAAGGGACGGCTTATGCACTAACAAAATCCATGTTTTCTCAAATTTTAATCAGTTTTACACATCTGTGAAACCCCAGTGACCCTTGGCCTTTTCGATGAGTTGACTAAATTATGATACATAGGAAGGTCTTATCGTCATCTACCTTTGTGCCAAATTTGATTGAAAAGTTGGCAAAATTGTTGATAATAACTACAATTATTGGCATTTTATACACATTTGTCGACCTTTTGTGACCCTTGACCTTTTCCGAGGAGTCATCCAAATTAGTATGCATAGATAGGTCTTACTATCAGGTATCTCTGTACCAAGTTTGCGTTTGAAGTTGTCAACAGTAATTGAGATAAAAACATTTCTTGTCAAAATATGGCTTTTTTTTACCTATTGCCTGAGCTCTTGTGACCCTTGACCTTTCCGAGGGTCATCCAAATTAGTATGCATATATAGGTCTTTACCATCAGGTATCTCTGTAGCAAGTTTGGGTTTGGAGTTGTGAATAGTAATTGAGAAAAAAACATTTTGTTTTGGTCAAAATATGGCTATTTTTTTAAAACCTTTTCCCCGAGCTCTTGTGACGCGTGAACTTTCCGAGGGGTCATCCAAATTAGTATGCATAGATAGGTCTTACCATCAGGTATCTCTGTAGCAAGTTTGGGTTTGAAGTTGTGAATAATATTTGAGAAAAAACACATTAAATGTCACATTTTTGTCAAAATCTGGCTATTTTGGACCCATTTCTTGAGCTCTTGTGACCCTTGACCTTTCCTAGGTATCAATCAAACTAGTATGCAAGAAAGGTCTTACCATCAGGTATTTTTTTTTTTTTACCAAGTTTGGGTTTGAAGTTGTGAATAGTATTTGAGAAAAACATCTTTTGTAAAATATGGCTATTTGGGGCCTATTTCCTGAGCTCTTGTGACCCTTGACCTTTCCCAGGATTCAACCAAATTAGTGTGCGTATAAAGGTCTTACCATCAGGTATTTTTGTACCAAGTTTGGCTTTGAAGTTGTGAATAGTATTTGAGAACAAAATAAATGATGTCCCAAAATAGCTATTTTTGATATGTTTCTTGATCCCTAGTGACCTTGACCTTTGTGAGAGGTCACTGAAATTGGTATGTTTAGAATAGTCTTGCCACAAAGTATCCTTGGGCCAAATTTGAAGACTGTAGGTTGAATAGTCTCCGAGAAAATGCCAACGTTAAAATTTACCACGGACGACGGCGGACGGACAACCACTCAGAACATACTCATTTTTGCTTCGCACGTGAGCCAAAAATTACTCTAATCTGGGTCAACCGACTTTCTATAAATGGTCTTTTATGTCTTCAATGAGACATCCAGTTACAACATGCTCGGAGGTTCTCTTAGCCACCCCTTAAATAAATTATTTCGCTAAGTTTCAAGCCTGTGCGTACAGCAATATCTGAGATTCTCGTGTCTACACACACACACACACACACACATGCGCGCGCGCGCGCCCTTTCGCGCTAAATGTGTGTTCAGCAGCGAGGTTAGCGTAATGACGTAATTTGTGTCTTGTTATTTCAGTTGTCTGAGGTTTAGGCCAGCCAGCCTTTGACATCATGGTCATGCTATTAAACTCGCGCCACCGCGACCCATCCTAAAAAGTCCCTTTTATAAAAAAGAAGGGACTTAAAAAATAAATATGGCTATTTGTAGTCCCTTTTTAATTATAGAAGGAACTTTTTCTTAGGATGGGTCGTGGTGGAGCTGAACTGAACTGAGTAACCAAAAAAACAAACAACAACAAACAAACAAAAAAAAAAAACAACAACTAAATTTCTTACTCCAGCGGTAATAATCTCGGGTACTAATTTCCTCTCCCCTTTCCGTGGTACTGAGTAATGTAAAGTGAACATTTGTCACTAAATGTCAAATAAATTTTCCATAAACTTTAGTGAAAAAGAGTGCGATCCATGGTAAACGGAGTTCCTTGGAAAAAAAAAAAAAAAAAAAAAAATCACTCGATAAGCAGTACGCATGAGCGAATGAAAGCACCTTGTGGCATCAGTGTTTCCTCAGGAGTGCACGTTTTGAATTCCTAAACCTATTACGGTTAGTGATACAGTGTACACGCAAAAAGGGATATTCGTATTACTTAAGAAATACCAAATGATACAGATCTAGCTTTTCCGATAGCTCTATCAACCGCAAATAATGGAAAAAAAACTTTCAAATCTATTTCAAGTTTTTTCGCGGTCGCGCCATCAGCACCAGATCGTGCTGACAGTGAAAGGGCTTTTGTTGTTGTTTTGAAACAAAATAGACCTTTCACTTTAAGCACTACGGGTGGTTTAGTGATCACAGTGAAGCTCAAACTGGCGTTACTTTTAGTACCATCTGTAGCAGGGGCGGGGGGGGGGGGGGGGAGGTTCCAACTTTTTGTTTCGGACCTTCATCCTGATACAAAAGGCCTCCCCGACGCTAGACCTTGCTTCCAGACGCCGAAAAACGAAAAATAAAAAAGCGGCGGGGTGGAGGGTGGGGGTTCGGAACCGCTGGACCACCCTCCCCCCTCCCCTCTCCCCTCCCTGTGTAGGTTATGAAACGACAACAGCATAATGAATTTACTCCACTGACAGCAGCCTCACCTCCTTACAAAGAGCAACGACTTGGTGAATGTGCAAGAAAGCAGCGGCCCCAAGCACATCTCCCACGTTGTCCGGCCCGATAGTGATGTGGCCCATGTACACGAAGCGAAGCACTTGCTGCAGACCGGCAGGGCTCGTGTCTGGTATGTCTATGTGTTGTGGTGTGTTCGCGGGCTCGCCCTCGCAGTACCGGCGGGCAAAGGCGCTGCTGAACGCAGCGATGGCAAGCTTGTGCACCGGAAACTCGTGGCCATTCACGTGCAGCACGGCGTCACAGAGGCGATGACGTTTCCACAGCTCGCAGAGATTGGTCATCAAGAGCGCAGTTTGCTGACCTGAAGTGTTTGCAAAATGTATGAGGCTATAATCCAGTCCGCAAAAGGCCATCGGGCCGACATCGGCCGCCAATGGCCCGCGTACGGACGTGCGTGGGACAACGGCGGCTGATGTCGTCAGCGCCCGATGGCCTTTTGCGCAATGGGCAGAGATTATTGCAGTCGCCCGCCCTCCTATTGCCTCGCGCGGATAGCGGGTCGTCAACAGGACACCGTGACGTTTACACGACCCGCTGTCCGCGCGAAAGAGGGAGAGCGGAAGGTTGTAAAAGTTCCCAATTACTATTCCCAGAAATATGTTGTCTGTGAAAATTTCGTGCGGGATTTTGGCATTTTTATATATGGGCGGTGATGATTGGGAATCCCTCCACATGTACAACATATACAGAATTAACCCTTTGACTGTCGGTAGGGGTTTTTGTCGCGATGCTTCCTACAAAAATCCGGCGACAAAAACCGCTACCAACAGCCACAGGGTTAATAACCTTCGGAAAATATGGCAAATTCTGACCTGGTTCAGCACGTTTCGACATGTCCCTGGCCGGAATATCTTCCTCTGCTTCGTTGTCTGAGGTATGCGGCACACTTTCCGTGGACTCCACTTGTGTGGAGTTGGAGATGCTTTTGGCGTAGTCACCTGAACTTCGCCGGCGCTGTCCGTTTGCGGCTTGATTAGAAGGTGAGTCGTTCGGGGTGCACCGAGACTGCCTCGTTGATGATGGATCCCACAAAAAGCACGTGTTGTCTGCTTCACAGTTAGCAGCATGCGCTTGGCGCTTCGCGCAGGCTGGTCCGGGATCACTGAACCTTCTAGGTCGTCCGAGGAGGTCTTGACTCTCGTAGCAGCTGGTCTGGCTCTTGCGACGCCGGTTTTCATTCACATTAGCCATCCGGGTAAGGGTCTCGTCGTCTGCATGAGGTGCCCGGCTGTTCTCGGCTTTTGGGACTGATTCACTGAAATCCACGAACTTCTGTTTCTCCCGGGCCAAACCCTCCCTGCCAACGAACTCGTCAGCGAATTCATCGGATCGTCTTCTCGTGGCTCCGCTGCATTCGTGGTTCTTTGCAGTGGAATTATACTTGTTCCCAGGTCTGCAGCTCTTTTCAGGCGAGTGCCCTCTTCCGTCGTTCCTTTCCCCGTCAGTGGAAAAGTCCGTGCCGTCGTCAAAGTCTGAGGACCATTTCTGTTTTGGCGGTCTTCTGGTCCTGTCACCCACCGGGCGAAATGCAGTAGAATGGCACTTACCATTTCCACAATCACATTCATCATCTGTGGTCTCTCTGCCGCAGGGACTGAAGCCGTCAGAACATCGCCTACGCGAGGTGAGGTTGCAGCTGCGGCATCTGTCTGAGAGTTTTCGCACTGAGCCAGTGAGTGCTGAAAAGGGCTTATTTCGTCTCCGGAGAGAAGGTGGCGGCGCATCATAGCCGGCACTGAGAGCTGCAGACTCGGACGAGTGCCGTTGGTGTATCTTGGTCTGAGGCAAGTTGTCTGATGGCAGCGAGTCTTTCCCACAGTGCAGACTATCCAGGAGAGTTTCCGATACAGAGGTGAATCGTTTTCGTTCAGAACTGACTAGTTTCTCTTCTTGCCTGCCACTGTTCTGTTCTTTTCTTCCGTCCTGAACAGAGCTGTTGGGCGGTTGTTCAAACGTCGAGTAACTCGATTCTGCGTCACAAACAGCCGCCGGCCCTGGAATAAAGTATCTTTTGCCTGAAGCCCTTTTGCTAATGGGTGTACACAGGCTGCATTTGCATCGAGACGTCCAGTCACCGCGGCAAGTCATGCATGAATCCATCGCTTTTGACTGTGACATGATGCTCCCGGCTGCCGGTTATCGGCCAGTGGTCACTGGCAATGGATGACCAACGAGCACTATTATACTTGGACTGTGTTGCGGCTCCTTTGCAGAAAATTAGTGCATTTGTGATGATTTCTGCCCATTTTCATGGCTAGGCCTTGGTTTTTTTCCACAGCATATTAGATGATGATTTTATCGACCTTGACTGGATATTTCTCAGCAAATAAATCAAAATAAAGTCGTCAGTGTTGATGTGCGCAGCCTATTCCGTACATAACGTCTTCGATGTAATGATTCTACCAGACTTGTGTACGTCATTTGCAGAAACAATATACTACACACGTCATCCGAGCAGTGACGTCACTACTGGACTGAATAACGGAATGTAACTGACTTTACTGACTGACGTCAGTCGGTTGTGTTCTTTAAAATATTAATAATAATAATAATAATACTAATAATAATAAATAAACATAAATATCGGCAGTTTTCGTTTGTTATTTCCTTCAAGGGTCGATTAGCTTTTGAATAAATTGAATAAGTGACTCGGCATTTTGTCCCATGTGTTTCTCGTTCCATATTTTGCTTAATGTTTTTTTCTTTTGGGGGGAGGGGGAGGGGGTGTTATTCCAGATTTTTTAGAAACTGGTTCATGATGTCAACAACAATGGCGGACAACCCCGAGCCCACAGAACCGTGAGTATTTTTGTTTCGCTACTGTCGCTGTGTTTTTATGTACTTCAAGAGAGCATTGTATAAAGACAAATGTCTAGGATAAAGTTGAATGAAATTGTCGTTTGTCTTTGTGTTTTTGTTTTAGAAGCTGAAATATTGAATACTTTTAGAGTGGGAAATGAAAATGCTGTGCTTAGTATAGATCTTGAGTATTACAGGTATGTCTACACACGAAACAATTTGTAAAAATAGTGTTGATTTTAGTCATATAATTTAATTAAATAATAAGAAGTGTCAACACATTCCATACAAGGAACATAGATTTCCACGAGCCCCCACAGACTGTGGTCCCATTTAACTTCTCTTTCCCCGATCACTCTGACACACTAACTTTGCATTGTTCATGACATAAGTCAATTACTAAATATAGATTCTTACGTCGGTGTTTAAGTGATACTGAGAATTTCACTCGAGTGGTTTTAAAACCTTATCCTTCGAGCGAAAGCGAGCAGGATAAGGTTTTAAAACCAGGAGAGTGAGATTCTCAGTATCACCTAAGGCTGATGTAAGAATCAATTTCTTGCTCACCTTTTCTCTGCAATAAACAGATGCGAGTTAGTTTTCGGCACACGCCTAGTCACAACACAGCCACCATTGTGTCTCGGCAAAGATCTTGATGTAATTTACTTTGTAGTGTTGCGTCAATATTTGGGATGCCAGTCAAATGTTCCTACATGGTGACTTAATAGCCCAACATGTGACGCTCGAGTGCCAGTCGTCTCTATAAAATTATGTCATTGCACATGAGCTAAAAGTAGGTCTAGTTTCAATATCGCATGTGCCCATACCTTTTTGCAGACCAGATTTTCTACAAGACAATTTTGTGCACATGTGGCCGTTCACACACCAGAGTTGCATCACACACGTGATATGCTCAAGCTGTCACATGTGTGATACAGCTTTTCCGCCCAAAGGCAGCAAAGAAGGAGGTGTGTAAGAAAGCATGCAGCACGCCGACCGCACATTTAGTAAAATGTTGTAACTTTAGTCGACGCATAATGTTCAATCGACCTAGCTTAAAGTTTCCTTAGTGACGTAAAAAACAAGTACGTAGACTTCAAAGAACAAAAATCAGGCCAGCTTTATAGGAAGGTTGCGCAGAAATTCCTGATACTACATAACTGTCTTAGGCACGATGATGTAATCAGATAGTATGCAACATGGCGATAAATGCAGTCATTCAGTTTGCATGAAATTTTCTGAAAAGGATCAAAGGTGAAGAGAAACAATGTGTTAAATGTACCTTGACAGTAACATTTTTTTTGTCTGATAATTATGAGACCAGCCTTGGGTAGGATTTTTGTTTGCTTTGTTACATCTGTACAGGTGCAGAAAAAAATTAAAAGCTTTCCTTTTGTCATCTCATGCAGACATTCGCCATTCCCTCCTGCCCCCTCCCCTTGCCACACACACACACATTATCACCACCACCACCACCCCACACACATACACACCATGCAAAATCCTGCACGGTTCAACAAAAGTATTCTTTCAACATTGCTTAGAACATTACAATCATGACTACATGCCAATACGTCATATGAAGAACATTTCATTATGTGAAAGATTCCTGTGTATCTGGCTCATGTATTTCTTTTTTTTTTTACCAGTGTTTTCTCGACACCCTGTCTTAAAATAGACACTTGGAAAATATCTGTTCAAACGTATGTTGCCAGTGACACTGTATGTTGACTTTTTTGATAGGTATTGCACGCTTATAGTAATAGACTTGTGTTGATGATGAATGAGTGGAGAGTAAATCTACTATGTTCATTTGGAAAAGCTGACATGCAGTGTGAAGTTATCTGTGTTTTTTTCTAGTGCCTTGCACACCACACAGCTTTACGTTGATGTCCAAGCGACTCAGTGGCCATTAGTGTACTCCTCTGAGTACAACATCAGTTTCTGTGGCTTGGAGAAGATCCACCCATTTGATGCAGGAAAATGGGGACACATCATTGAATTTCTGAAAGGTTTGTTAAATTATATCTACATGTTCAGATAGTTTGGATGGGGCCATCATCTGTAACTTTCAGCTACCATTTGAATTCAGTGGTTTCATAGTTAATTAAATGTATCTAGCGATGTATCTAGCTTAATACCACCTCCCAGAGAGCCAGTGTGGCTTCAGAGCCAACAGGAGCACTACTGACATGGTCTTTGTGCTGAGACAGCTTCAGGAGAAGTGCCGCAAACAGAACACAGGGCTATACGTAACATTTGTTCAACCTAACAAAGGTGTTCGACACTGTGAGCAGGCAAGGCATGTGGCAGATCCTGGAGTGACTTGGCTGTCCCCCAAAGTTCCTCAGCATGATCGTCCAGCTACACAAGGACCAGCAAGGCCAGGTCAGACTTAACAATGACCTCTCAGAACCATTCCCCATTCTCAACGGTGTGAAGCAGGGCAGCGTGCTGGCGCAGACCCTCTTTACCATCTTTTTTAGCATGGTGTTGAAGCAGGCCACAGTGGACCTCGACTATGACGATGCAGTGTACATCAGGTATTGTCTCGATGGCAGCCTGTTCAACCTCAGACGACTGCAGGCCCACACCAAAACCCTAGACCAACTGATTCGTGAGCTGCTCTTTGCTGATGACTGTTACGATTGTGGTTGTGTTATCCTGTGAGAGCATACATGTGTTATTCGTAGGAAACGATCCAATATTTTATTTGAGGTATCATGATTATGATTCACGTATCTTTTTAGTAAAATTTTCTTTCAGTCGTGCAGAGCGGATTTCACTTCATTGATACGTTAGTTTAGTCCAGAACGTTCTAGGAAGGTCGCACTGTCTAGTTACCTCGGTTTGTATGACGTCGGTAAATACGGAACAGTTCGTAACAGTTCGCTACATTTTGTTTTTCTGTGCGCGTGAATTGAGCAGCCTTTTTTTTGTTTTGTGAAAGGTCGAGAACATTCTAGACCTGATATACAACGTGGTGATAGGGCTACCATACTTTTATGTCTTCATTATACATTAGGATTTAGAGCTGAAGTTAGCAGCCGAATTTTTGTAGCCTATTTTAGTGATTCCAGAAAATTCTTATTTATGAGTTTCAGTTGCGTATTTTGTTCCGATTTGTTGCATTGTATTATTTCCGTAGATGTTTCTGGAAATTGGTGGTATATATAAGGAGGGCGCTGGGAAAGCCCGTTCGTACATTGTCTTGCTTTGTCAGTGATAGACACGCAGTTTATCGTAGGTACGTGGCCCGTATTGGGTGTACATTGTGTGAGACGCTGTGTATAAGAAGATTTGAGTTGCAAGTGCGGACATTGCAGAAGAGACTTTGTATCAGTGTTTGTGCATTTGGAAATGCATTGTGTGGTGATCACATCACTGAATTAAAATATTGTTGGAACTGTTACTCCAGTATTGTCTACATCCTTAAGCCACGTGTGACGGATTGCAGCTGAACGAGGTTTATTTTAAAGAACCTTACGTGCGTGCGTCTGGTGTGTTTATCATACCACGACTACAACTCCACCACGTAACATTTTGGCACCTTCGACGGGACCTCTTCAGTTGATTCAGTGGAAAGGGTAGCAGGAGAAAACAGCCAGCAGTGAAAAGCAGAGATGGCAACATCGGAAATGGAGACATTCCTGAAAATTGGAAAGGAATGTGGACTCGAAGGAGCTCAACTTCTCGAATTTGTAAAGGAGAGAGAGATTAGAGAGAGAAGAAAAGAAACGAAAGAAGAAAAGGAGAGACTGGAGAGAGAAGAGAAAGAAGAAAAGAGATGAGAGAGAGAAGAAAAGGAGAGATGGGAAGGAGAAGAAAGAGCCAAAGAACGTGAAATCAGGAGACTCGAAATCCAAGCAGAAGAAGCAGAGAAACAGCGAAGAGAGGCAGAGAAACAACGAGAAGAGGAGCGAGAGGAGGCGGAGAGGCAGCGTCAACACGAAATTCATCTAAAGCAGATGGAGATTGAGGCACAGAGCCAGAGGGTTTCTGAAGCAACAGTATTAGCCAGCACAGAACAAACAGCCCGTGCACCAAAACTTCCACCTTTCATTGAAAATTCAGATAAGATGGACGCTTATCTGGAGCGATTTGAGCGCTTCGCAGATAGCAACAATTGGAAACAAGAGACTTGGGCTATTAAACTGAGCGCACTTCTAACCGGCAAAGCGCTTGAATTTTACACTCGCTTACCAAGAAAAGAAGCCGAAGATTATACGCAGTTGAAAGCCGCATTGGGTGTACATTGTGTGAGAAGATTTGAGTTGCAAGTGTGGACATTGCAGAAGAGACTTTGTATCAGTGTTTGTGCACTTGGAAATGCATTGTGTGGTGATTGCATCGCTGAATTAAAATATTGTTGGAACTGTTACTCCAGTATTGTCTACATCCTTAAGCCACGTGTGACGGATTGCAGCTGAACGAGGTTTATTTTAAAGAACCTTACGTGCGTGCGTCTGGTGTGTTTATCATACCACGACTACAACTCCACCACGTAACAATGACGCTACCCTCGTTGCACACACAGAGAGAGCCCTGCAGCGCATCACATCCTGCTTCGCAAACGCTGCCAAGCTCTTTGGACTCGAGGTCAGTCTGAAAAAGACAGAGATCCTCCATCAGCCGGCACCCAAGGAAGAGCATCGCCCTCCCCACATCACCATCGGCGAGTCTGAACTGAAGTCAGTGCGCCAGTTTACCTACCTTGGCTGCATCATCACGTCAGACGCCAAGCTGGACAAGGAGCTGGACAGTAGGCTGGCAAAAGCGAACAGCACGTTGTGGCAGAATCAACAGCTGAAAATAGGCACCAAGATCAGCATGTACAGAGCTGTTGTCCTCATCACCCTGCTGTATGGTTCCGAATCCTGGGCCCTCTACTGCAGCCAACTTCGACTCCTCGAACGCTTCCACCAGCGCTGCCTGCGTACCATCCTCAGCATTCACTGGAGTGACTATGTCACTAACGTCGAGGTCCTTGAACAGGCAGAAACTGTGAGCACCGAGGCTTTGTTGCTGCGGGCACAGCTCCGCTGGGTGGGGCACGTCTCCAGGATGGAGGATCATCGCCTACCCAAGATCACCCTGTTCAGCGAGCACGACACAGAGACAGAGGGGCACCAAAGAAGAGATACAAAGACTGTCTCAAGAAGTCTCAAGAAGTCACTTAGTGCCTGCCAAATCGACCACAGCCAGTGGTCTTCGCCTGCCAGACCTCCCCCTGCAGCCACTGCGGTCGAACCTGCCAGTAATGGATTGGCCTCCGCAGCCACGAGCATGCCTGCAGACGTCGTGGGCAACCCCTATAGAATCTTCGTTCGCGAAGTCAAAGCCAAGAAGAAATGTATCTAGCACAATTGCAACCAGTGTACTTTTAGTTTTACCCAGCAAGTTACTTCCTGTAGCTTTTTTTGGGATGGCACTGGTTGTGGGTTTTGTTCCCATCTTGTGCAGGTAATCGAGTGATCCTTACAACAACTTAGTCTTATTATTTATATTTTATGTAAATGGTCGCAAGTGTGTTTACACTCAATAACTTTTAGATATAATTTGTAAATGTTTCCGAACTCAGTTCTTGATACAGAAACATCACATGCCTGAGTGGGATTCTCTGGAAGTAACTCTCTGGGTACAAATTTAAGTGCATACCTACTGGGTACACCTATGAGTAAAACCACCAAGCTCTACCCATCAGTGAAAGTTGGGTACATATTTGCTCTCACCACTGAAGTTTTTTACAAGTTATCCCATTACATCCTGAAGCTGATTTTGTAAAATTTGCTCATGGTCCTATGAAGGCTACATTACAGATTAGGAGATAGATCAACTGTTTTAGTTCAAGGGTGGTGCCAGAATAGCTTGGCGCCAGAGGCTATTCTGGCACCACCCTTGAACTATCAGTCAGATTTATTTCAAGCAATGGGTGTATCAGGATGAAAAGAGTTAAACACTGCTCAGCTTGTTTCTGGGTGAGAAGTAATAGGATTTGTGCAACTTTAATAATGACAGTGATGTACTTGTTTCTAAATGTTTTATAAAATACTATATACATATACTCATCACAAAATGTCATGGAACACTTTCAAGACTTTGCAAAACTCCAACACATGTTGTAATCTTGTACACTGGCAGAATGCTTGTTTATAAGGTGGAACAAGTAGTGTTCCAGTGTTTCCCATAGACATTATATCCCAGGGATTTCTAAGGATCCCTTTGCCAGTTTTATCACATCCCGGACGGGCCGCACCTCGAGTCGTGGCAGCCTAGCATCGCGCACAGGTGGGCCGCGCTTTGAGTCGTTTTAGTGATACAAGGTAAAAAACTCATGTTTGCTCCCCCGTTTTGAAGCTTGCCGAAAATTGAGTTGTTTCTCTTGATACAGAATTGCAGCCACATCCGCTCGTCATATCAGCGAAGGTTTGTGGCAAATTTAGATTAAAAAATGAATCGAAGGTGACCTATGTCAAGAGACAAGATTCTCCGGATGCTGGATCTTGACGATCCTGCAGATAGGGATTCTGAGGCGTCTTTTTCGCCCCACAAAAGCAAAAATAGCAGTGACTGACAGTGATGAAAAAAGCAGTACAGAAACAGTGCCAGTATCAGAGCCTGTGGTGGTAGCAAGTATGAAAAACTCCCTTAAAAAACCCAAATTATCCCCCTTTTTTGAAGATGGCAGCTTATACGAATCCCGCGACAAATCTTATAAATAGCACGGCTGAACTGGGCATTCTTTTTTCATTTAGTCCACAAAATTTGGTGGTGATTGGACTTAATGCTTGCTAGGCAGATTTGTTTACAGTTCCTGGTTTTCTGGAAGTGTCTTGGCGGCAGGCTCAGGCTGGCAGTAAATACCCTGAAAGTCCACAGCAGATGCACAAGACAATACACAACAATGTAACGATACAAATTTTGCCTCAAGTTTTATAGAATACTCACAAACCAGATAGGTGAGGCTAGCGTTGTTTGTCTTCAACAATCAGCAGTCTACTTATAATCAGTCTGTGTATAAGTGAATGCGTGCACTAAATAGAGTAGTCAGTCATACGGGAAAACTGGGCAAAAAGCAAATGGTATGAAAACAGGTGTTAACCCATTACATTCTGAGGCTGCTTTTGTAAAATTTGCTCAGTCCTATGAAGGCTACATTACAGATTAGGAGATAGATCAACTGTTTTAGTTCAAGGGTGGTGCCAGAATGGCTTGGCACCAGATGCACCAAGCTATTCTGGCACCACCCTTGAACTATCGCTGTCAAATTCATTTCAAGCAATGTGTGTATCAGGATGATAAGGCTTACATTATGCAGACGCAGGTATGGTGCGAGATGACACTCTGGTTGAGCCACAGGAAGCATCGGAAGTGGACCTACTGGTGGTGCACACTCGTCGCTACCTGTCCAGTTTGAAGGTACGTATTCCTCCTGGTCACATCACACTCACAGGCAGTTGATGGTGATCGACATTCTGGAGCATTCATTGATGCCACCCAGAACCCTTTGGTTGTTATTCAATAACCAAGGTGAACATCACCCAAAGGCCTGAAACTTCTTCTGGAACAGCACAAGCTTGCTTTTACATGAAAAGGCAAGCTTGTGCTGCTCCAGAAGAAGTATTTTGTTGCACTTTATTCTCACCATTGCATCTGACTTCCAACGAAACTGTGGTCAGCAGCTGTTCTCCTTGTCTATTGAATACCCTGGAAATAGTTCTAGACAGAAGTTTCCATCTGTTTTGTTCTGCTTGTGAGCATTTGTCTTCAAGTAGTTTTTGTTTACGTTAAGTTTATTCCACTGTGTACAATATACGAGCCACTACCTCTGTCTCTGTTGTGTTGATGGTCTGCTTGGCAGTTATTCTGAAAGTGTATGATGTATTCTGCCGTTCAGGACATTTGATGGCGTCAAGTGTCATACTGTTTAGGCATTAACATGGGTGACAGTCTTCAGCTCCAGAGACTGATTCAGCTTTCTCAGAATCCCAGAAAGTTTAATTTCAGTGTTTTGGTTCAGACGCAATGCAATCCTTAGACAGCTCGTTTCATCTGCCAGAGACATAATTATGTAGTATCACATGAGCCACCGCAGTTGCAGGGGCTCATGAAAATGTAGGCCGAGTTGCTCATACTCTGCAGCTGATTAGCCCTTTACCCCCAGCCCTCTACAGCAGGAGATGGATCGACCGTGATAATTCAAGGGTATTGCCAGATTACCTTGGCGCCATCAGGCGCCAAGCTAGTCTGGCACCACCCTTGAATTATGGATGATCCATCTTCTGCAACTGGTGCAAAGTCATAAGGTGACACCTGCAAAAGTTGGGAAAAGCAGCTGTGGGGTTAGATGGGTTTGAGCACTTGTACTAATTGTATCTGTAGACCTATTTTTTCAGTCATGAAGGATTGTTGGACTGTTACCCATGCATTCACTTTTGCAGTAGGATGCTTTTGTTGATCAGTGTGTCAGTCTGTAACTGTAAACAGTAGAGATAGTTATGAGCTTGCCTTTTCATTACTAATTCTGCCGCATAGTTAGCCCTGAGTCCCTACAGCAGGAGATGGATTGACCATGATGATTCAAGGGTAGTGCCAGATTAGCTTGGTGCCTTCAGGCGTCAAGCTAATCTGGCACTATCCTTTAATCATCACAGTCAATCCATCTCCTGCAACTGGTACATAGTTATTAGGCAACACCTCCAAAATTTGAGAAATGGGACCTTGGGGGTAATTACTTAAAGGGTTAAACTTTAAAGCAAACTCTGTGATGATTGTCTGATTGGTCGGAGTCATAATACATAGGTTGAGATAAACAGAGTCGTTTCTGCTGCTGTAGATGCGTATAAACAGAAAAGTTACACATTCTTACATTGTGGTGATTCACGTGTATTAGCCTCTTCCCTGCCTAAATACCTGGTACAACCCGACTGTGATAGACATACTGGTAGACCCTCATTAGCCCCTGCAGTAATAGGGGCTCAAGAGTGTCTGTGCCTCTTGCTGTCTATTTTCATATTTGCCCTCCTCACCCAGAACAGCTGCATTTGGGGCGTTCAGTCTCGCATAGTTTCAGTGAAGGTGTTAAAATCAACACCAACCAACCATACTGTAATTCAGTAGTGAAAGAAACATGCTGATATTTGGTGCTAATGAACTATCGGCATCTGAAAATCTTTGCATGCAGTTGTAAACAAGACCAAAAGGGGTGACTGCCAGCACTTTTCAACAAGGATAAGATGGCCGATATGTAGGGAAAAGCACTGATAAAGAGGAGAACTGTGCATTGTCTAGCTGGTCCAAGCACGCAAAAACAACAATAACATAATAGGAAAGATTTGGGAGTGGGGTGGGGGAGGAATGCAGTATTTGTGTGTTATGCACCAGAATGAGGTTTCCGCAGATATTGCTTCCAGTTGCATGTTCTTACTAAGCAACCTCTCCTTTCATATCACTTTTTGTGTATGTGCTTAGGCCAGCTAGATCTATGCTAATTGGTCACAGTTCTCTCCCTTATCAAGTTTTTCTCCTTCTTACTAACAGGTAAGCAAGGGTCCTTGTGCCCACGACGGCCACAGTGGGCCCACGCAAGACTATGCGCGGGCCCACTATGGCTATCGTGGGCCCGAAGACGTTTTCCTACTAGGGTGGTATATGGTGGTACATCAATACGTACTTGTTATTAATTAACCTTGCAGCTCTTGTGTGTTTCTCCATCCTTTACTCACAGCTAACCAGTATTGTGGAAGGACTGAGTGAGGTATTGTTGTGTGTTTGTTATTGTAAAGTGGATGACAAATTCAAGTCTTTCTTTGTCACTGGTTCATGTTTGTCTCATTAACCCATTGAGCCCTGACATCCCACAGCAGGGAGATGGCCTGACCATGATAATTCAAGGGTAGTGCCAGATTAGCTTGGCGCCAAGCTAATCTGGCACTACCCTTGAATTATGGTCAGGCCATCTCCTGCAACAGGTACATAGTCCTCAAGTAACACTTCCAAAAATTTGGGAATTGCACCTGTGGGGCTAAATGAGTTAACCTTTTCGGTGTTGGTAACTGTTTTTGTCACGATGATTTCTTTATTGGACAAAAACTGATACTGACACCCAAAGGGTTAACCTCTTCCCCCCTACTCTTAGGATCTTCCTTACATCAACAGGGCGTGGCTAACATGACTGTAGAGATAATGGGTAGGCTGGTTTTAAAGTAAAGCTGGTGCAGTGTTGACCCTTTGGCTTCCAATAACACTCTTTGTTGTGGTGACTTCTGCAGGATTCACCTCAACAAGAAGCGCTACCAATAGCCAAAGAGTTAATGAAGAGGTTTGAAAAACACATAGGCAGCCAGGATAGGGTATTTGAAATCAGTTTGGCTTCGCAACATTACTGTGAGTGTCGGTGGTTTGTAATATTGTGCTAACATAATTTTACCCCTCATTGTTCATCACGGTTTTATTTATGTCAGAGTAACAGTCCCACAACCAGCCCCCGCTAGTGTATATGCAAGAGATGTAGATTCGCATCAGTCCCTGCATTCGCAGGGTCTGATGTGAATCCATACCTCTTGTACATCACGCTCAGCTCCTGCCATTTAGCGGATTTGGCCGGATTTAGGCGTATGACTGTTGAATGGTTGTCTATGGGTGTGTCACTCCAGTTTCTGTAAGTATAGTACATGTAATATGCCTGTACCAGTGCAGGTATGTTCTTTTTAGCTGCTATAAGATTTAAGCAGTGCTCATTTAGATCTTGGTTTTTTTTTCCCCTTTTCATTGGGAGAGCTCATAGCTTAACCCATTTAACCCCACAGCCGCATTTACCCGATTTTGGAGGTGTCAACTAATGACAATATACAATTTGCAGGAGATGGATCGACCATGATAATTCAAGGGTAGTGCCAGATTAGCTTGGCGCCTGATGGTGCCAAGCTAATCTGGCACTGCCCTTGAATTATCATGGTCAATCCAGCTGTAGTGCATTGGGGCTAAATGGGTTAATTACAATAATTGGGAAGACTGAGTTATAGATTATTACAAAGTAAAACTAACTAAACGTATGCGTCTGAGGTGACTGTCCAAACCTGTTACACGGATTCCTGAGCAGAACTGCATGTTTCACTCATGGACAGATTAATTAAGACACCTGACTGCGATATAGCCCCACAAAGGTCCCTTTATCAGATCGCCATTACTTTCTGTTATGCTCGATACTGACAGCTGTGTATAGTTCTTAATTATGGGTGCCTGGGTGTATGATGTGTGCATATGTCCATCTTACCCATTTTTTTTTTTTTTACTTCACTTGATATATTTATTATCTCCCATCCAAACTGGTATTGCCCCTTGTGGGATAAATAAAGTTTTTTGACTTGACTGGAGTTTAGAGCTATAAATATCTCTTACCCTTGGTGGAGTTGAGCGGTGCATATGCTTCAGCGTTAAAACAGACACAAAGTGGTGTAATCACGCCATTATAAACAAAATAACCATAGCCACTCGTTAGGAGGCATTACAATACATTATGTATATATATGGTGTTGATATTTGTCAGTTTTATGCAATGTTGAGAATGCTTTGGGAGCGCTTAG
This sequence comes from Semisulcospira habei, assembly GCA_036245525.1. NCBI lineage: Eukaryota > Metazoa > Mollusca > Gastropoda > Semisulcospiridae > Semisulcospira > Semisulcospira habei. Next base: position 144,856,529 of record BTPG01000003.1, read on the forward strand.
GGTCTTTAACTCTTTCGCTATTGGTAGCGATTTTTGTCTCAGCAAAAATTGTTGCTGACAGCCAAAGTTTGAACTCTCCAGTATATCAGTGCACATTGTCACACATATCAAATAGTGGATATCATTGTTGTTAATTTATGCAACAGACAGAAGTTAGAATGTATGTCAATACTTTGAACAGTCAGCAAATAAAGAGTACATAGTTCGTAGTTGAGTATACATCTAATTATTTCCGTAATAGTGCGTTTATTAGTGTTTTATATTGTGTTTTGATATTTCTTTTAGTGTAGATCTTATTAATGTGGCAACACTTCAGCATTTTATACAAGAGTGAGTGCGTATTGTGTTACTATTGTAATGCACAGCATTTGATTTTAGTTACAAAGTTAGTGACTCTCTGTGAATCAACACATATACATGGTCACAATTCTGTAACTGTGTGTAGATCTGTTGTTATAGGTGATGCACATTATGGACACACACATTTTGTATATGTTGGTTCACTTTTCATAGGATTAGCCTCTTCACTGCCAGCAGTTATCAGGCAGGTTTATGAAACCTTCATATATGTGTGTTGATGGCATTGGCAGGCACTCACAGTAGTGGCAGAAGTGTCTCAGGGAAGACCAGATCCACTGGCCCTTCACCAAATGCGATGAGTTTTTTTCTTGTCGGGTGAGGCAGTCATGTTTCTTGTCGGAACAAAAAAATGCAATTTTGATTAACCCTTTTCATCCTGATACACTGCTGCTTGAAATTAGTTTGACTATGGTAGTTCAAGGGTGGTGCCAGAATAGCTTTTCGCCTCAGGAACCTATGTACTCTGGCACCATCTTTGAACTAAAATGATTGGTCTACATCCTAATCTGTAATGTAGCCTTCATGGGACAATAAGCAAATTAAATTAAAAAAAAAAAATTTAGCCTCAGGATGTAATGGATTAATGAGCTCCCAGGAAAAGATTTGGGTTCACAAATTTCACTTGCCTGATAGCCCGAATGGCTCCCTGTGTCTTTACTTTGGGTCCTTCTTGTTCGTGCTTGAGGCACATATACAAAGGTTGCTGGCAGGAGGTATATATCTGCATGAGTGACAGTATTAAGCTCTGGAGAGGCTGATTCAGCATTTTCAAAAGCCCGAGAGCGGAATTTCAGTTATCTTATTCAGACAGAACAGCCCTCCAGCCATCTCGTTCCATCTGCAAGAGGCATAAATTCTCATGAGCCCCTGCGTTCACGAGAATTTATGTCTTATGACGGCCATGGATCATAGGGCACAATTAGTCTGTGGACCATTTTCAGTCATTTAAATTTTTGTTCACACTGTCACCCATGCATCTGTATAAGCCCTTGCATTTGCCAGGACTTCTGAGTAATCAGTGTGTATGCCTCATGCGCTTGGGTGTCGTTCACTGTGTTTTGGCAGTGAAGGAGTTAAAAGTCGCATGTGCGTTGATGGCATTGGCAGGCACTCACAGTAGTGGCAGAAGTGTTTCAGTAGAAGTAGTTGCAGAACTAAGTGTTTTTTTCTAACCTTTATTGGATGTTTCTGTAGTTTCCCACTTGACATGGATTGTATGTTGTCTTTGTCCTGGCGGCTTGCTACCATTGTTTTCTTGTAAATTGATGTTGGCAGACCAGAAGCGGGTCCAAATGGCAGGTGTTTTGATGAAAACGGTTGATTGAAAGCCTGCTTGTTTGTCCGGGTTTTTGATCCACTGTGTGTGTCAAAAGACGCACAATTTTTTTAACCTGCGTCTGATTGACAGGTATTTGGTAATATTCTGCAGATCGTTCGTTGCTTTAATGTGCATCTTTGTTGTTCTTTTTCCTGTGTAAGCATCGTGAAAGAGAAATGCAGTACTAATGTATTGTATCGTATTGTGTTCCTGTGTTGTGATTGACATTTTCACTGCTTACCTATTAACCTATTTAGGCCCAACACACTACAGCAGGAGATGTTCGACCATTATAATTCAAGGGTAGTGCCACATAAGCTTTGCACCTAAGGCGCCAAGCTCATCTGACACTACCCTTGAATTATCATGGTTGATCCATCCCCTGCAGCTGGCACACAGTCGTTGGGCAACACCTCAAAAATTTGGGAAATCTGGCCATGGGGTTAAATGGGTTAATACATTACTCTGTAAGAAAGAACTATAGTAGATGGCTCATCATTTTTGTTTTATAGATATATATAATATTGCATAATAAAATTATGCACACAAACCAACACCATGAAAAAAATACACACACACGCTTGGTGAGAAAGAAAGTGAAGGAAACTCCAAGTGATTTCAGAGGAACATATGTTTGGCAGATCTCATTCATCGGTGAAAATTGATAGTATGTATTTCACATTGAAAGACAGTTTTTCTTAATTTGGAAATGATATCAGATTTTATTCTTCATCTCTGCATCATACTCTGTGGCTAATGATTCCCAGCCCAGTGCATAAGGGCCTTTTTCTTATTACACTGTACTTGAATAACAACAATGTTAAGAGGAGACCTGGATTATTTCATTTATACAACTTGCATGCTTTTCCCGACAAGGCTGTCTCGGTTCACGTGTGGTTATGTGTGTTGTGTGGTCTCCGCCGTACCCCTGACTGTTTTGTTGCAATGTTACATAATGATCAGCAACAAGGATGGAGCAAAGTACCGTAAAAAAGCGACACAACTGTGGCACCACACCACTTCGAAGGCAAAAGAAAATGTAGATTCTGATGTTGAAACCCTTAAAAAGTCATATAAAGAAATTAAATTATGCCTGGCCTCCCGTAAAACCTGCTTGTTCAGTTTGACCAATAAAATATGTGCTAAAGTTTGCATTTTATTGGTTGAACTGAGCACCAGTACTTTTTATTTTGCACGAATGGAGGTGAAGCATATTTTAATTTCTATATATGTATCTCAGTAAGTGTGGTCGGGGCCTCTGAAATAACGTTTCATGTTTGACTTCTAAATGTTCAGCATTGTGTATAAGCAAACTTTCGTGAGTACATTCATGAATATATGACTATTTCTGACCTTTCAGTTGGTGACACTTTCTTTAGTGAGTGTTATTTGCTGTTTTTATTTGTGTGTGCAGTGGAGCATAACTGTGGCAGGCATCACAGAGATCCCACCTGTGGCGCTGTTGCCCAACTTTCTGGTGCAGAGGAAAGTCCTCAGACCATTCCGCTTTCACACTGGTGGCACAATATTGGTAAGAAAGTGTCACTCGTTAAACCCAAGGGATGAAATTATCAGATTTTGGAGATAGTTTCTGAGTACTTCTTAACAGTTCTGGAGACAGATTGACCATGTTAGTTCAAGGGTGGTGTCAGAATAGCTTGATGCCTACAGGTGCCAAGCTATTCCGACACCACCCTTTGAACTATCATGGTCAATCCACATCCTGTCATAGCATGTCAGGGCTTTAAGGGTTAAGAATAAATTTCTCTACTTGGTAAAACTCATTCTCATTTTTGTAAAATATTTGGGTAGAATGCACCAGACCTGTCCTTTCAGTAGTTTGTGGATTACAGGTCAGCCACAGTATATAGTGGTCCCCAGGAGCTGTAAAGGCCTACCCTGCTATTGCAACCACATTATTGTAGTGCTGAATTCGTTTGGATTTGTGAAGACAAAACACTCAGTAAGCAAAAGGTCCTCAGGCCAGCATAGGCGACCGTCAACCCGAGACCCTTACGCTCACCGGGCATATCTTGTGGGAGCCAGAAACCTGTGTGCGTTGTATCTGATACTGCAACATATGGCATAGAATAAGAATAAGAGTACTTTATTATCTCGAAAAGAGAAATTCGGTTGTGGTACATTTATAACAAATAGTACAAACAAGACATAAAAACATTATAGCATAATTATGAACATTTTCTCCCTGCACTTGCACAGCTACAAATTCCAAATGGATATAAAGTAAACACTACAAAATCTTTACACATAACTCTCACACATCTTACACAAACATCTTTTATGGACTGAACTGAGCGGCACTTATACATTCACGTAGTTTGTACGGGAGGTATTTTGTATGGTCTCCCTGTTGGAAATTAGCCTCCTTTTTCAGTTTATTAGCAGACCAGCATGCACATATTTGTTATGATTTGTAACTTGTGTAAAAGTAGAAGTTACACTGATGCAGGGTATGGGTATGTGTCTTTGTGTGTGTGTGTGTAAACAGAAGTGTGTGCTGCTCTGTGATTTTGACCCTTGTGGCTAAGCAGTACAAAGACTAGCACACATGCATTCTTTTGCTCCTGTCTACAGGCTGGAAAACTGGCGATGGAGCGAGGCTGGGCTATCAACGTGGGAGGGGGGTTCCACCACTGTTCATCTGACAAAGGGGGAGGGTTCTGTGCGTACGCTGACATTACCCTGGCTTTGCGCTTTCTCTTTGAGCGTGTGGAGGGCGTGGCGCGAGCCATGATCGTGGATCTGGACGCTCATCAGGTACACAGTCATTATCCCTTTCACTGCCACCCAACTGGAATGGTGCAGAGTCCGAAATGATCCTGGGTGGACAGTTTTGTAACTAGGGCTTTCTAAATTCCAGTGTGTGCACGAGGTCGGCAAGAGGCCTGGATGCTCATGAAGCCCCTTGTGAATGTAGGGGGCTCAGAGGATGAGCTACACTCTTGCAGCTGTGTGGTTTACACTAAGTTTACAATTTTGAGTGATTAACCCATTTAATGCTAACACCCTACGGCAGGAGGTGGACTGACCGTGATAATTCAAGGGTAGTGCCAGATTAGCTTTTTGCCTTCAGGCGCCAAGCTAATCTGACACTACCCTTGAATTCTCACGGTCAGTCCATCTCCTGCAAGTGGTACAAAGCCGTTAGGTGACACCTCCAGAATTTGGGAAACGCGGCTGTGGGGTTAAATGGGTTAAGGGATAGGGAGTATGTGAGGTATGCGTTATCGACAGGGTGTAGACTCGTTTGTGACCAAGAAAAGCTGAGCTTGACTGTCAAGGCGTGGCGGGTAACACATCAAAGCAAAAGGCCGAGATCCTCGTGGGCCCCCGCTGATGTTGGGACTCGTAAAAATCGATGCATCTTGGTCTACAAAGAACGGCTGACATTTTCTTTGATAATTATGAGTCATCAGCTGATCATTTCTGATATCAGTGTCCATGAAAGGATGCATGCACGATCAGAAAATTATTGTCATGCTGTCTGAAAAAGTGTTCATTGTGTGTTTTATTCACTGGTAACTCCATTGTTTTCATGGGAGTAATGATTTGGTCTTTTGACTTTAAAAACCCCCAACAACAACCCAAAATATGTTAATTTGTTATCTGTTTTGCAGATTAACCCACATCATACTGAGGCTAAAAGCTTCAAATTGTACACTGCCATATGCAAGCTACATTATAGTACTTACAGATAAGGATATAGACCAATGGCTTTAGTTCAAGGGTGGTGCCAGAATAGCTTGGTGCCTAGAGGCGCCAAGCTATTCTGGCACTACCCTTGAACTATTTTAGTCCAACTTATTTCACACACTGGTGTATTCCGAATGATAGGGGTTTATGTGTTCATTACATGATTTTTTTTTGCAGGGTAACGGCCATGAACGAGACTTTATGAATGATAACCGTGTGTACATAATGGATGTCTACAACAGAGGCATCTACCCGCATGATGGTTTTGCTAAACGTAAGTGCATGCTAAACATGTATTGTGTGTTACTGTATCACTACGAAGTGGAAGACCAACCACACCTAGTCTACCAAAAACAGAATTCAAATCCAAGGATTTATGGGTGCCATTGATCAATCAAAGTGGATATTTTAGTACAAAATGAAGAACTTGGAGTCTTCCTAGGTGCCCAGCTTATCTGGCACTACCCTTGAACTATCAAGTCCAACCCATCCTCTGCAGCTGGTACACAGTCTTTACTGTCTGGCTGTCAGTAGCACTTTTTGTCAAGATGATTCATGCAGGAATCTCCTGAACGAAAAGCACTGCCAACTGCCAAAGGGTTTTAACCACAATCTTGTGAGTGTCCAGGAGATTATTTTTTGTTGTTACTTGTAGATTACTTAGGCCCACCACTCCATATGGAACATCCCAGTAAGCGAAGGTCCTCGTGCCCACGACGGCCGCAATGGACCCGCGCATAGCTGTGCGCAGGCCCACTGCAGCTGTCGTGGGCCCGAAGACGTTTTGCTACTGGGGATAGACCATCAGGGACACTGAGCCAGCAAACAGGACTCAGGGTTGTCCTCTCAGTAGGTTATTTTTGGCTTATGTGCAAAGCAAAAGTGAGCATGTTCTTAGCCAGTGGTCATCCGTGGTAAACTTTAACCTTGGCATTTTCTTGGAGACTATTCAAGCTACAGTCTTCAAACTTGGCCCAAGGATACTTTGTGGCAAGACCTTTCTAGGCATACCAATTTCATTTTCAGTGACCTCTCACAAAGGTCAAGGTCATAGGGGACCAGGAAATATATAAAAAATAGCTATATTTACATTATTTACTTTTCTCAAATACTATTCACAACTTCAAACCCAAACTTGGTACAAAGATACCTGATGGGAAGACCTTTCTATGCATACTAATTTGGTTGATCCCTTGGAAAGGTCAAGGGTCACAAGAACTCAGGAAATAGGTAACAAAAAAAAAAGCCATATTTTGACCAAAAGATGTTTTTTTCTCAATTACAAGAGCTCAGGAAATAGGTCCGAAATAGCCATATTTTGACAAGAAATGTTTTTCTCAATTACTATTCCCAACTTCAAACCCAAATTTGGTACAGAGATACCTGATCATAAGACCTATCTATGCATACTAATTTGGATGACCCCTTCAAAGGTCAAGGGTCACAAGAAGTTGGCAAATGTGTGCAAAATGCCAGGTTTTGATAGAATTGTAGTTATTATCAACATTTTTGCAAACTTTTCAATCAAATTTGGCACAAAGGTAGCTGATGATAAGACCTTCCTATATATACTAATTTAACAGACTCATCGCAAAGGTCAAAGGGTTTCACAGATGTGTGAAAACTGACTAAATTTGGAGAAAACGTGGATTTTGTTGGTGCAGAAGCCTTGACTTTACTTATTGTCACATGTGTGGATCGGCCATACACGTGAATCATAAGGGCTTTGACTTTCTTGTTGTGTAAATGAGTCGATGCTTTGACTGCCAAGAAAAAGTGACGATCCAACCGCAAGAGGTACAGATCATCATGACCCCCCCCCCTCCCCCCCTGGCAGGGGGGGGGGGGGGGTCATGATGATCTTTACCTCTTGCTGATGTCACTTTTAACCCATGTTCCTGGGTCTCCTAGGGCTCATTGGCATTGAATTGGTGAAGAATTCAGAAACACAGTCTGCATCAGCTGTCAGTGAGGGGGTTAAATTTGCGTCTAGTTCGCAAGCTGTGGCATCTTACGATGGCCATCTTTAGGGCAATTTCTTTTCAAAGTTTCCTGGTTCAAACCTCAGGGGCGATCAAGAGGCGGGTGGAACTGCAACACTTTACAGAAGACGACGAGTACCTAGCTTTGGTGCGCAAGCACTTAGACCTTGCACTCAACGAGTTTACACCAGACATCTTATTGTACAACGCGGGAACAGACATTTTGGAGGGCGATCCGCTGGGGGCTCTTTCCATCTCACCACAGGTATTGGACATTGTCTCTTTTAATTATTAGGAGCCATGAGAGACTTGCTGGTTTTCTTATTTATTGATTGAGAGATGTAGGTATGTGATGGGGTGGGGTTGGGTGGGTGGGTGGATGGATGGATGGATCAATCAATTGATGGAATGTTTGCTTATTTGCTTATTTAAAATTTTTCGCTGGCCTCAAGACAGCATTTAACCCTTTCTTTTCCTGGGCCAAGTTATTCATGTTTCAGAATTATTGGAGTTCACGTGCTTTGTAATTCAGCAGATTTGAAGTCACCATACCATGATTTGTACCATTGCAACAGGGTATCATCGAGCGGGACCAGATCGTGTTCCAGAAGGCACGGACGCGGGGCATTCCTGTGCTGATGGTGACGAGTGGGGGCTACCTGCGAGAGACTGCACGCATCATCGCAAACTCCATCCTCAATCTCAGGGAAGTGGGCCTCATCCGATGTGACGAGGCGGAAAACTGCCTTCCCCCTGTGCCATTAGGTGAGGAAAATGGTAAAGTTAATCCCTTGGACTCCAAAGAAAGTTACTCTTCACTTCAAGAACGCAGATGCAATGCCTAAAATACAAGAGGCATAGATTCTCATGAGAATCTGTGCCTCTTATATATTTTTGCTTCATGCTCAGCACCAAGACAGATTATGAGTTGTGACATGTGGCAATAAAATGAACTCGTGTTAGCTTTAATCTGTGTATCCATACTTCATAAAGGCCTTGTCAGACTGTACAGTTTCTGAAAACAGTTTTCTAAAACAAGAGTTTTCGAAAACTGTTTTGCTTCGAGCATGTCAGACAGAGAAACAGTGTTGTTGTGTTGCATGTATACATTTTCCATACTAGTAGTTGTTTCCCTTTGGCGATCTTTTGGTAAAGGGAGTTGTGAAAGGTCCTTGTTGTGTATCAAAATCAAGTTCTGACGATGCCATTTTGATTCAAGCAACACAAATAGTCCTTGAAAGGCGAAAGAGAAGAGAAAGAGATGGTGGGTGCGACCGTGGGTTGATAGAAGACGCGTGCATGATGTGTACCACGCACCATGCGGCTTTGGTTGCCACCATTTTTACGTATTGGTCATCATGTGATCTTTTGTTTCATTTAAGCAGCTGTGTTTTCCAAAACAGTTGCGAGATTTTAGGATCGGTTCTAAATTTGGGAAGCAGTAGGAAACTGTTTTCAAAAAACAGTTTTGTGTGCCATGTCACACGGCGTATTTTCAAAACAGCTGTGTTTTTGTTTTTGAAAACTGTTTTCAGCCCCCGTCTGACATGGCCTCAAACTCTTTGGCTGTTTTAGCGTTTTTTAGCGTCTGTGGGCAGCAGTTACCTTGACAAAAAGTGCTGTTTGACGGCCAAAATGTTGAGATATTGTTTTGTGTGGTGATAAGTCTGAGTGTTGTTTTTTCAAAACAACATTACCGATGACATTACTGTTAGGAATACTGTTCTCGCTAGCCTAATTTTAGCCCAAAAATGAATTTTTCAATTAAAATGCATTTTTTTGAAAAATACTTACCGATGGTATTACACTTAGGAAATGGCTCTTAGCTGGCCTAATTTTAGCCAAATTTTGGTTGTGTCCGTATAAGGGGGTGTTGGCAGGAGTGGGGCGCCATAGCCCATGCCAAACCCGAATAGCCTCCCCTTACTCACATCCGGTACAAGATTACCCAGCATACCCCAGTTTAGTTCTTAGCGAACTGCGGCAAGCGGGGCCGGAGGGAGGGACCTTCGAGTAATACCATCGGTAAGTATTTTTCAAAAAAATGCATTTTAATTGAAAAATTCATTTGTTTTCTCAAAACACATTACCGATGGTATTACACTTAGGAAGAATCACAAAGAGGAGGTGGGTGCCGCTATAGCGCCCCTACTGCCAACCCCATTGCCCACAAACTCGCCCTCCTGCAGCACACTCCCGATAATTTTAGCTAAGATACCTGCGGCGCCTAGGGCGCCGGGAGGGAGTGTTGCGCTGCTGCGGTGTCTCCCACCAGCGAGAGGATCTGTCGCTGGGAGGAGAGGTCCCTCAGGTAGCAGCGGGCGAAAGTGGACTCCGCTCGCCATCTCATAGCCGCCACAAGACTTTGACTGCACCGGTGCTGTCGCAGCGGAACTTGCGGCCATGGCTCTGACCTTGTGCGCCGCGTTGTGCAACATGTGGCATCAACAGGTCAACGTCCTGGCAGGCCGGCCGGATAACTCCCCGGAACCAGGAGGAGCAGGTCTGGCTGAGATACCACGTCTACCTGTGGACAGAGGGAGAAAACAGGTGTGTGCGTCCCCCTGCGCCAGCTTGGACCGGCGCAGGTACCCACGGAAGACTCTCACCGGTTCTTATTGTCTGGGCTACTGAGTGGAATCTGACACTCGTACGGGCAGACAGACATAGACTGTTTGGCAGCCAAGGCGACCACGACTTGGCCCTGAAGGCTGGTACCGTAGTAGTTGCACGGCGCCTTCCGTCCGTAACAGCCAGCCATCTGTGTGTGTGTGACGACAGCGCGTACGGATACTGACCCTGGAAGAGGTAAGGCTGTCACCGGGTTTTGAAGTCTGTTCTCCCGGGTGGCACCCAACACGCGCAGGGCGAAACAACTGTCGCCGTCATGTAGGCCGCGTCTCGTCCAGGCAGATGTGTCAGGTAGCTGTAGCATGAACCGGTCGACTGGCACTGCCAGCCACCCGGGTGTGTGGACAGCGTGCATAGTACTGAGCCTGGAGGTTGAGTCAAGGACTGCCCTGAAGCTCTCCTCCTTGAAACATCCGTCAGGCGCGTCGTGTGCCGGGTTCCAACAGACGAGGTTGAGATCCCGTAAGCCCCCAAGGTAGAACTTGGTCCCTGCGCAGCACAGCGGGGCATTCCAAGCGAAGGGAGCCTCTGAAGTGAGGTTTTGCCGCTACCCGGGTCTGATGAGCGAAATCGCCTGTAGGAGTCGGCGATCCTGGTGAGATAGTCCTGAACGGTGAAAGGGGGCCGTCCTTAGGAGATGAAAACCCCCGAGGAAGCACCCTGCCAGCTGGGGCTTCGTCCAGTTCGGAAGGAAGAAGGTTGTCATTCCCGTCACACAGCGCTCGTCATCTACCCTCGCAACTCGACTGGTTGATGGTCTGCGGGTTGTCTCGGTAGCACCTATGGCCGCCGTAGGAAGCCTCTGTGGAAGAGGGCTTGCTGCCCAATCTCCGGGTGCGCACCTACATCCACCAAGCTGCAACACAAGTAATGGCGGACAACCAAGCGTACAATTCGGCATGCAATCTCGATGGCGAGCAGTGGAGCTGGAAGATCTGGCCACAGCGACGCCTCCCCGCGCGGCAGGCCTCCAGCGCACTAGCCTCTCCCCATTACGCCCTCCTTCTCCAAGCAGAGGAGGTGGCAGGTTGAACGGTGATCCCCTAGTAAGTCATCCGTCCTAAGAGCTGAAGAAGGGACTGAGAGTCCCTCCTACACTGCCCTGCACCCGTCTACTGGGAGTCCCACTCGAACAGGACGACCACGCACTCCATCCTCGACGGAATCCCGGCGAAGAAAACACGTAGTACCTGTCCCGTAGCGTCGGCCCTCTAGTCGACGGCGAAGTGGGCATGATCCCAGCCTACCGCCCGGCTTGCCAACTGGTTACGACTTCGAAACTCGAGTTGTCCCAGGTCCTGGAGGCGCACCGCTGCTCTCAGGTCTTTGTCTGGTATCTGCCGAGATGACGAGGCACTTGTGTCGAGTCGAAGGACGAAGATCGTGCTCCAATCTACCGTCTAGTGTAAGAGCTGCGTCGACCCTACTGCCACAGGCCCGAGCGCAACGACCTCTCAGGAACTAAAACCTGCCAAGTTGTCCCGTCTAACTCCCTGTACTTGCGCCCCCGGCCGCAGGATCCACCGCGCCGAATGGGTAACTCCCTGAAGGCGCTACCGAGGGTAAGTCCATCCGCTCCGGTCCGGCGCTGCAGCCTGCCGGAACTCCAAGTTGCCGCCACCCAGGGAAGCGAACGCTTCCGCTAGGTCCCGACGCTGTCGTCTAAGGAGGCGACAAGCGTGCCTGGTCACCGCTGACTACGGCCAGGCCCAAGCGAAGAGTAGCACCCCGTCGGGGAAAGGAAGCGACTAGCCGCAAGTCATCTCAGGCGGAGCTAATCTGAACTGTGTGCATACCCCCGAAGAAGACGTCGTCCGCAGTGAAGTCTGTCGGACCAGTCCGCCACCCGCGCTGACCTCTATCCCTCGCGCGCCTGGAGTATGCTGTCCCTGACGTTCACAGGAGAGTGCCGTTGGCGTCCCGTCGCCGCCTCCGTCTCTCGGATGTAAGTCGCCCAATCCGGTGCATCGGACGAACCGCGCCTCCGCGGAAGAGTGGTCCCTGCCAATCCTGTCTGACGGTCCACAGTGTTTTAAGAAGGCTGCTACATCCGGCGGCGCCCGCAGCGTGAATCAGCTGAGTGACAGGCCTTGCAAGCCTCCTTGTCGGTCTGTCCAGGGGGCCAAGAAGTTCTCCACAGCGCGGTGCCCTGCGTGGCCGACTCTCCACTCAGCCGCGCGTAATCGATCAGGACGGACGCAGCAACCGTTGGCAGCAGAAGAAGTAGTATCCAGCTGAAGCCACCAGCGCCTCCCCCGGCGCCCTGAAGCGGAGACAGAAGCCGACCAGAAGGGGCAGGGACTTGAATGCTTGGACGCGATGAGGGGACCTGCGTAGCCCCCGGCTCGAGTAGACTCTCCTGTAAATCTTCGCAGTAGACGGCAAACGCAAGACCTCTCGGAACCGCGAGCGTAGCGACGTAGAGAAGCTAACCTCGTCCAGCCACGGCGAATGACGTCCTCTGGCGTCCAGCGGGAACCGTATGTTCCGCCCGCAGGCGAAGGGATGTCCAACCCCTCCGAAGTCCGGGGAACTCCGGCCGGCGGCGATCCAACGAAGGCGGACCCCGCACTTGGAAGGAACAACGTAGTCTCAGGGGGCCGCTCCCCCGAACGGTGGCGAAAACTCGGAGAGCCCGTCTTTCCCTTGCGTAGCGAGCCATGGAACTGGGACGGCGTCTCCTGTTCCTCTCGTACCCCTGGCTTCTGTGAGGCGAGTCCCTGCTTCCGAAGGGGAACTGAAGATCATGAGCGAACGCCGGAACCCGGATCCCATCGTGAGGTCGTCTCTTCTGCACTGCATCTAGAGCGGCTCTCGTCTGCATGGTCGGCGCGAGGCGTGGCCCAACATCACCGAGCCGGGATCCTGCAGTGCGAAGTGCAGTGGTCCTGTAGCCCTTGCGGTCGCCACAAGCCATAAAAAACTGGTGAGCAGCCCGGGCGAGGGCGCCCAACCTAATAATAAGAAGAATTAAATTAATCAATGCTTAATGCATGAGTACAATTTGATTGTAATAGCCCTTAAGGGATAATCAAGTTATTGAATTAGATTAAAATATGGGAGACAGAATACCCCTCTGTTTTCTCATCTCTATTGCCCAAAGCAAAGAATCGGATTAGAGGTTCCAGGAACCTAACCTTGGAAGGATAAGAGGTGTCGCGCCCCAGCGGCCTGGCGAACCGCTGAGCCGCTGGGAAAGCAACCTTTTAACCCCTGTGTCGCGCACCACGATAAACGTACATACTCATACGTGTTTGCTACCGCGCCCACATGCTCTCACCGACACTAGACACTGTCCAGCGCCTGAGAAGCCGAGCAGTCACTTCTGCCTGTCCGTTTACGACTTGTCGTCTGGCCCGGGACTGGAAGCATCGTAGGTACGGTAGCCGACGCCAGCCCTCCGCAGTCAGTGACTACAAGCTTACTGGGCCGGGGCGCCTAGGTCACTGCCGTTGACATGGGCCCCACCTTAATGCTCTGGCCACTTGCTGTTTGTCCACTCTGGCCTGCGGAAGGACAGTGGAGCGGGTCACTCTTGAGGCCGGATCCCGGGCCGGTGGAAGAATCATTGGTTTAGCCATGCCAGTAGAGGTTGTCAGCTACCTCTCCTGCTGACCAGAGCCCAGAACAAGGTATCTTGTGCTTTACAGGTCCGGGACCACCTTGGGTCCCACCTTAAAACACTTGGGCGTCTCTGTCCGGCGATCTCTGACAGACGACCTACTCTCTCTGTGGGACAGCAAGGCACTGCTTCTGATTGGGGTCCCCATTGTTACTCTTGGGCGTCTCTGACAGGCGAGCTCTGAAAGACGCCGACCGCTCTGAGTGACAACTTGCCGACCTGGTTACCCCCTGGGTGCAGTCAGTGTACTTTCAACTGACTAAAAGTGTACTTTGGACTCCCATGTGTATTATTCACAAGCCAGTGAGTAGTCAGTTTCTCCAAAATGTGTATTTGTGTATAACGTGCACCTGTACGTGTACCCCAAGCAAAATAGTGTACTTCAATACGCCGAATGTGTATGGTAAACAGGTCTGGGCAACCCAGCCACTAAGGAAGCAACGCAATTTAGTAATATTTAGGTAAATACCCAATGTCAATAGACAAACAGAGAATCAGCCACGACTTATTACTTTCATATGAGGGAAGTGGCAACCCAGCCACTGCTTCCGTGGCCACGATCTCCGATAGGCGTCGCACGCTCTCTGTGGGACAGCAAGGCCACTGCTTGTGCCCTGGGTCCGACCTTGTGGCTGTCAGGCGTCTCTGCCCGGTATCTGATAGGCGTGGTACGCTCTCTGTGGGGAACAAAGCCACTGCTCTGACTTGGGTCCCAGCTTTCCCTGCCAGGTGTCACTGCCCGGCGATCTGATAGGCGTGGTACGCTCTCTGTGGGACCACGAAGTCCCTGCTTCGGACTTGGGTTTCGCCTTGTTACACTCTGATATCAGTGTCCGGCGATCTCTGATAGGCAACGTACGCTCTCTGCGGGACAACGAAGTCCCTGCCTCAGACTTGGGACCCACCTTGTTCATCTCGGACATCAATGCCCGGCGGCCTCTGATAGGCGTCGTACGCTCTCTGCGGGACAACGAAGTCCCTATCTCTGTGCGGGACAACGAAGCCCCTGTTCCTGACCTGAGGCGTCGTACGCTCTTTGCGGGACAACGAAGTCCCTATCTCTGTGCGTGACCACGAAGGCCCTGTTCCTGCCTTGAGGCGTCGTACGCTCTCTGCGGGACAACGAAGTCCCTATCTCTGTGCGGGTCAACGAAGTCCCTGTTTCTGACTTGAGGCGTCGTACGTACTCTGCGGGACAACGAAGTCCCTATCTCTGTGCGGGTCAACGAAGTCCCTGTTTCTGACTTGAGGCGTCGTACATACTCTGCAGGACAACCAAGTCCCTATCTCTGTGCGGGTCAACGAAGTCCCTGTTTCTGACTTGAGGCGTCGTACGTTCTCTGCGGGACAACGAAGTCCCTATCTCTGTGCGGGACAACGAAGTCCCTGTTCCTGACGTGGGTCCCTCCTTGTTAGCTTGGACATCACTGTCGGCTGACCTCTGATAGAGTAGGACGCAAACGGAGGTAAGCCCCCCCGCGTTAACCATCTCTCTTCCAGTCATGAGGCGGACACCTCACCAGTGCAGGTCGACTCGCCTCCTGCTCAGGGAAGGCCCTCCGCATGCTCGTCCGAGGGGCCCTGAAAGTCGCCACACATCGTGCAGATCCGAACCTAGTTACTGCAACAAGAGGGTACAAGATGAAAGAGCGAGCGTGGCCTCTAAGGTCACGCAATAACAACGCGCGCGCGCTGGCGAATCGGACATAATTGAATATGTAGTCGAATCAAACGAGTGTACAGCGCGTGCCGACGCTCGGCGCTCCTTCCCACCCAAGGGCGCCGGTCGAGGGCATTCACCGAGATATTACCTGGCCATCTAAAACTATGTACCATTTGCAGGAGATGCATCGACCATGATAATTCAAGGGTATTGCCAGATTAGCTTGGCGCCTGACGGCGCCAAGCTAACCTGGCACTACGCTTGAATTATCATGGTCGATCTATTTCCTGCCTGGGCAGTGGGCAGATGTTCACATCTGCACGGGACATAGACGACCCCGCCCTCCACGAGTCGCCTGCTGCCTTGCAGGCCTGGCCGCTTGGCTGCGGAAAGGCTAAGGGAGGAAACCCCTGACATCAAAGCCCCCGTGTCTCCGGGGAAGGCTTTTGAGCCAGAGACTAGGACAAGGACAGTCTGATATAAAACCTACGACCCGAGCACCTCGATGCCATCGTCCCAGCTTGCTAGGCCATGGCAGATGAACCAAGGGTTTAAAGGGTGGGGCCAGTACTGCGCACACTGCACTCCACCAAAAAGCTCCACCGCGCAGGCTTTAGGAAACGTCCACGGACCATGACACTGACCATTCCAAGTCCTGTAGCGACGGGCGAGGGGCGAAACGGCAGGTGAAAGATGTCACTGGAAGCCGCAGTCTCAAACCTGCATGCAGGCGGTTCAGGATATTGGTCGCTTGATGTTGACCTGGGGATGACAACATCACTCGGCACACCCTGAACGACCAAGCAGCCTTCTCTAGGGACAGCACTGCTTGCTCCACACGGAGAGGGGCCTAGAAAAGGTGGCCTAACCAAAGCTCGTCCCCTCGCAACCCCAGTTGGCTAGCCGCGGTCAACGGGCATCTTCTCCTGCGGTCAAAAAACAAGAAAGAATAACGGATCCACTCTCATGACGACCACGACCGGACTCAACGTAGCATGCTGGAACGTCCGAACCATGCTCGACAAAGCAGACAGCGGACGCCCTGAACGTCGCTCCGCCCTCATTGCCCATGAATTGCGGAGATTAAACATCGACATCGCCGCGCTCAGCGAAGTACGCCTTCCGGACGAAGGCAGCCTCCAAGAACTTGGTGCTGGGTACACCCTCTACTGGTCAGGCAGGCCTGCATCAGAAAGACGGCTCTCAGGCGTGGGTTTCATGGTCAAGACATCCATTGCGACTAAGCTGGAAAACCTACCAACGGGCCACTCAGACCGCATCATGTCCATGCGCCTCCCACTGAGACACCAGCAGCACGTCACCCTTCTCAGTGTGTACTCCCCAACCCTCCTGGCAGAGCCTGCTGAAAAGGACAAGTTTTACACTGACCTGCGCAGCCTCCTACAGAGTACCCCTGCAGACGACAAAGTCATCATCCTTGGCGACTTCAACGCCAGAGTGGGCCAGGACTCTGAAGCCTGGAAAGGAGTCCTCGGCAAGCATGGCGTGGGGAACTGCAATGACAATGGCCGCCTACTATTGGAGTTCTGTGCGGAGCAGCAACTGGTCATCACCAACACTACTTTTCAGCAAAAGGACAGTCGAAAGACCACCTGGATGCATCCTCGCTCCAAGCACTGGCACCTTATCGACTATGTCCTAGTGCGTCAGAGGGACCGCAGTGACGTCCTCCTCACCAGAGTGATGCCCAGCGCAGAGTGCCACACTGACCACCGCCTTGTCCGCTGCAAACTCAGGCTCCACTTCAAGCCAAAACCCAAGAAATGGGGGCCCCCGAAGAAAAAGCTTGATGTTGCCAGCCTTCAGCGTGACGATGTGAAAGCTGCCTTTCAGACAGATTTACAGCGCAGGCTCAAAGACACAGCGGACCCAGTAGACTCCTCCCCTGAAACACTTTGGGAACAACTGAAAACTGCTATTGCAAAATCCTCTGCAGAAGTCTTGGGTTTCGCCAGAAAGAAGAACAAAGACTGGTTTGACGAAAACGATGTAGAGATCCAGGAACACCTAGCAAAAAAAAGAGCCGCCCATCAGGCCCACCTAGCCCAGCCTTCCTGCCCTGTGAAGAAGTCTGCCTTCCGCCTCGTCTGCAGCAGTCTCCAGCGCAAGCTCAGAGATCTCCAGAATGAGTGGTGGACCAGACTTGCACAGAGGACCCAGCTTTGTGCTGACAATGGTGACTACAGGGGCTTCTACGAAGCACTGAAAGCAGTGTATGGCCCCAGGCACCTGGTACAAAGTCCCCTGCGAAGCGCGAATGGCCAGGCACTCCTCACAGATAATACCTCCATCTTGAACCGCTGGTCGGAATACTTTCAGAGCCTCTTCAGCGCTGAGCGCACTGTTCAGGAAGCAGTCAGGCTGGCAAAAGCGAACAGCGCTTCTCGGGCGACTTTTCAAGCGGGGTGTGGCACAATCAACAGCTGAAAACAGGCACCAAGATCAGCGTGTACAGAGCTGTGGTCCTCACCACCCTGCTGTATGGTTCCGAGTCCTGGGCCCTCTACCGCAGCCAACTACGACTCCTCGAACGCTTCCACCAGCGCTGCCTGCGTACCATCCTGGGCATTCACTGGAGTGACTATGTCACCAACGTCGAGGTCCTTGAACAGGCTGAAACTGTGAGCATCGAGGCTTTGCTGCTGCGGACACAGCTCCGCTGGGCGGGGCATGTCTCCAGGATGGAGGATCATCGCCTACCAAAGATCACCCTGTTCGGCGAGCTTGCTACTGGACACCGTGACAGAGGGGCACCAAAGAAGAGATACAAAGACTGTCTCAAGAAGTCACTTAGTGCCTGCCAAATCGACCACCACCAGTGGTCTTCGCTTGCTGCGGACCGTGACACCTGGCGCTCCACCATTTACAAGGCAGCTGTCTCCTTTGAGGACTCTCGCAGAGCTAGCCTTAAGGACAAGCGGCTCAGGAGAAAAAACAGAGATGCCGCAGCTCAGAACCCTGGCCAGACCTTCCCCTGCAGCCACTGCGGTCGAACCTGCCTGTCTCGGATTGGCCTCCGCAGCCACGAACAAGCCTGCAGACGTCGTGGGCAACTCCTATAAAATCTTCGTTCGCGAAGTCAAGCCAAGGCTACCTGGCCATGGCGGAAAAAAGGAGCAAACCCACGCATCACCATATCGTAAACAGCACGCCACACAGCCCGACCGGTTCGGAGCGCAGGCCGAAGCAGCGTCCGGAAGCCGCCAGTCACAGTCTCCATGGTACAAGCCGTAGGCCCGTAGAACACACAGGTCGACGAGGCGGCCCAGCGTGAGCACTACTACCCCCAGTCACGCCACCATCTCCACAGTTCAAGTCCCAACGAACGAACAGTCAAGGTCGAAAACGACCGGCCAAGAACCAAAGCGGAGCTCGAACAGACACAACCTACTTCTGCCAGCTAAGAACTAAAACTGGGGTATGCTGGGTAATCTTGTACCGGATGTGAGTAAGGGGAGGCTATTCGGGTTTGGCATGGGCTATGGCGCCCCACTCCTGCCAACACCCCCTTATACGGACACAACCAAAATTTGGCTAAAATTAGGCCAGCTAAGAGCCATTTCCTAAGTGTAATACCATCGGTAATGTGTTTTGAGAAAACAATTGAGGTTGTGTGCCTTTAAGGAGGGAAGGTATCAAGGGGCGTTATAAACGAGGGAGAGCCACGGTAGCCTCCCTTCCCTCTACATCCGGCACGCGGTCACCTGATTCGGCATTCTGTTTCTTCGCTGAGCCGTGGAAGGTTGTGTGCCCTACCTAGCTCCGTTCAGACTTCGTTTGCCTTGAGACCTGTGCCTTTTTCTTGCTCTTGGTTCGTGGACCGACGCTCTACTTCTGACTTGTGAGCTGCCTTCTCCCGGGTTGGTGTCTGCTCTGCTGTTGTGGCGCCGACCGGGCTGGGCCTGTTCGTCCCTGGTGAACTTCCCAGCGCTACCTCGCTGGTCCCTCATCCTCTGTTTTCTTACGGTGGTAACCTCCTTCTTTCTATCATGACCAGGTAAGCAGAGTAGCTTTGGTTAGTGCCCTCGGCCGGGGCTACGGGGAGTAGCGCCGGGCAGAGGCACTCGTCGTGTGACACTTCGTTCGAATTCGTTCACGCGGGACCGGTTATGAGCACGTGGCGACCTTTTTCTCTTAGTGAAAACTTGTCTTTTTTTCGTCCTCTCTCTGTTGCAGTTGGCAAGTTCGTACCTGCACGAGATGCGCAGACTTTCAGTGGCCGAGTGACGCCCACGACGTCTGCCTACCGTGCTCTGGCTGTTCCTCCACCCACCCTTGCAGCGTCTGCACCCCCTGGAGGGAGGAGCAGTGGTCGCAGCTTTGGCGGTTCTACCGGCGGGAACGTCCTTAGCAGTCCCTTCCTGCCACCCTGTCCGCTGAGCTGGAGGAAGCGCCACGGACTCTCACGATGCGGGACGCACGCGCGGATCCGGAGCCACGGGCTCTTGCCGGAGGGTTCGTCAGCTCGCTGGCATTACATGACACCGAGCCTGGCCAACGAAGTACTCCGACACCTGTGTTTGTCAGCTCGCTGGCCAAATCTCACCCAGAGCTTGGCCAACACCGGGCGCCTACAGCGTTTGTCGGCTCACTGGGTTCCACCGAGTCTGACCGACAACGCCCACGGGACCGCAGCACGTCTACCACCGTGAAGAGCTCGACTGACAAGCGCAAGTCTTCTGGTGCGGAGGTCAGTACGCTAATTAGCGTTAAGAGTAAAAGTACACCCAAGTGCCCCCGTTCGGGCATAGTTGATACCCCTGTTTTGGCCCCCTCGGCCCTGTCCCAGGCGCAAGGGGATGTGTCTCTTTTTCAGAAACCACGCGGTCGAAGCTCCCCCGCTTCTAGCGTTTCCCGTGACTCTCACTTCTCTCAATCTCCCGCGCGCCGCCATCCTTCACGCTCGGAGGACAGGCCTACCCGCTCGCGCTCTGGTTCCAGGAATCGCCGGGCTACGCGGATGCACAGACCCTCCCCCAACCGGCGCGCCTCGTCGCCTCGCCGTACTAGGGGTTTCCACCCTCGTTTGCCGCACTGCTCGTCCCACCGACCTCGCTCCCGTACGCCCACCCCCACCCGGAGCCAGGGATCCTGCTACCGCCGCCCGTACTCCCACCGACGCTCTCGTTCTCCGCAGCACCGCTCCTCTCATCACCGCTCTGTTTCGACGCGTTCTGCGACAAGATTTTCGCCGGCGGCTCGCTCCTCGCCCGTGGCCTTGCGGATGGTTTGTTCCCCTCCCAGCGCTACGGTGACGCGTCGAGGGGCGGATGACGACGCGACTGGAGATGGTGTCGGCCCTACTCCCCTCCAAGGACTGGATCCTGTGGTGGAGGACGATGCTCTCAGCCTTGTACCCGAAGGTTCTATGTCGGTTTTACTGCGCGGCGATGTTTCCGACGTTTCCGGACACTCGCCCCCCACGGACGACGCTGACGGTCGACAGCCTTCCCTCAGTCATAAGATGGAGACCCTCCGGGCCTTGGATGAAGCGGCTCGCCTCATCGCTGCCTCCCTGCCTCCGGAGGATTTCCCGCCTTCACCGTCGATCAAGAGGAAGGCCTCTGCCTTTGTGGATGTGGCCAGCCTGACCAAGAGGTTTAAGTCGCTACCTCAACCTCCGGGTTTCCGAGACCTGCGCAACGCCCTTTCGTCGCATCTGCTTACGAATTCCTTCGGAGACGTGGGTTTCTTCTCGGACGCCAGGTGGCCCTCTGATCTTCAGATCGCCTTTCAGCAACGTTGGTACACGGGTCATTCGCAATCCTTCTCCTGCCCCCTGCCGGAGCTGGATGCCCCAGCCCTGGCCTTTGCAGGTTCCCCTCGCCCGGGCCTCGTTATCCCGGTCCTCGACAAGACTGCCACCCTCGTGCGGAATGCCCTTGCTTCTGCGGGATTCCTCGATTTGGTGATCCAGACCATCGTTCGCTGTGTGGAGGAAGCCTGGAACCCCGTGACCTCCCCCTTCTTGGCTGACATCCTGACCTTGGCGTCCAATTACGACCTGATGTGGCGGGATGCTCTTCTCCGCTCCTGTGATCTCCCCCCCGGACTTGAAGAAGCAGCTGCGACAAGCGCCACTTGGCGGGGAACTGCTGTCACCCACCTGTCAGGCGGTCAAGGAAGCCAACAAGGACTCGTGGCCCAGCCGACCGACGCCCCCCCCCCCCCCCCCCTGCTTTCGGATTCCCCGCAAGGCCGCGGGTCGGGCCCTGCGGTCCTCTAGACCCGCCCCCCGCCCTCCGACCGTGCGCGGACGTCTTCCTCCGCGTGCCCCGGCCTTTGGGCGCGTTCGACAACGTCCCGACTCGACTCTCGCCCCTGCCCCCACCTCCTCCTGGCCCCAGCCTACTCGTCGCCCGGGGTGAGGCAGGGCCCGCTGACTCTTCGCCTCCTCCGCTGACCGCTGCCCGCTCTCCTCTACGCGGGAGGCTGGCGCGCCACAGCCGGGCGTGGCGTGTGCTGATTCCGGACGACCCCTGGGTGCTTTCCACCGTCTCCGACGGGCTCCGGATCTCCTTTCGGTCGCCGCCCCCCCCTGCGTCGCTCCCTCGTTTGGACCCCCGTCCCGACCGACCCAGACAGAGCCGATGCCCTACGGGACGAAGTGACTTCCTTGCTTTAGAAGGCGGCGACGGAAGTGGTTTCACGGCCCGACTCCCCTGCCTTCTACAGCCGCCTCTTTGTCGTGCCCAAGCCAGGTGGCAAGTGGAGACCCGTTATCGATCTGTCTGCCTTAAACAAGTTCATCGTCGCTCCCCCCTTCCGCATGGAGACGGCCCGAGCGCTTCGTGCCGCGGTGCAGCCGATGGACTTTGCCGTCAGCCTGGACCTGTCGGATGCCTACCTACACGTGCCCATGCACCCCTCTTCCCGACGGTACCTGCGGTTTGCCTTCTGCGGAGTGATTTACCAGTTCCGAGTGTTTCCCCTCCTTCTCAACCTCAGCCCCTGGGTGTTCACATGGGTCATAGATGCGGTCATCGCCCGGACCAGACGGATGTCCTCCAGCCCGACTTCGAACTACCTCGATGATCTCCTCCTGCGGAACCAGTCGGAGGCCTCCTTGGCGACGGATCGGGATGTGCTCCTGCACCTCCTCGACAGTCTCGGCTTCCTGTTGAACTGGGGCAAGTCCAACATGGTGCCCTCCCGCCACTTCGTCCATCTGGGTATGGAGTTTCGCACAGACTTCAACGAGGTACGACTGCCGGAACCACGCATACAGAAGTTGGCGGTCCTCGCCCTGCAGCTGATGCAGATGCAGACGGCTTCCGCCAGGATGTGGCTGCAGCTCCTTGGACTGATGAGTGCGGCGGCGGACTTGCTCCATCTGGGTCGACTGTACTACCGCCCCCTTCAGCTTCACCTCCTCTTCCACTGGCGACTGTCATCGGGTGACCTGGAGACGATGGTACCGGTTCCTTCGATGCTGCTCCTGCATCTTCGTCATTGGGCGGATCCTACCTGGCTGGCGTCAGGAGTCCCCCTCTACACACCGCCTCCCCGCCTGTCGTTTTGCGTCGACGCAAGCGGCTCCGGCTGGGGAGCTCACATGCTTTCGATGTTCACCACGGCCTCCGGCACCTGGCCCTCGGATCTCGCGACGCGACACATCAACTGGTTGGAGCTACAGGCGGTCTGGCAAGCGCTCAGCGCATGGGAATCCCGCCTGCATCACCAGGAGCTTCTCATTCTGTCCGACAACTCCACAGTCGTCGCCTACATTCAGAAGCAGGGCGGGACCCGCTCCCCGTCACTCTGCATTCTTCTCTACCATATACTTCGGTGGTGCGAAGACCGCGGCATTTCCCTCAGAGCCAGACACATCCCAGGCCATCTCAACGTCCTGGCAGATTCCCTCTCTCGACGCGGGCAGCTACTCCACACCGAGTGGACACTCCAGCCGGACATCTTTCGGATGATCTGCGACCACTGGGAGACGACCATGATCGACCTCTTTGCCACGAGGTGGAACCACCAGCTTCCGCTCTTCGTCTCCCCCATTCCAGATCCACGAGCCTGGGCAGTCGACACTCTATCCATTCCCTGGGACGGCCTCATCGTGTATGCCTACCCGCCGACGGTGCTCGTCCCCAAGGTCCTGCTCAAAGCTCAGAGGTTGCAACATGGTTCTTTTCCTAGTGACCCCCTTCTGTTGGTCCCGGTCTTGGACAACAGACCTCCTGAACCTGGCGTCGGCCCCCCCGCTGCGGCTACCCGCTCCGCCCTCGATGCTCAAGCAGCCCCACCAGGACCTGTTCCACCGGTGCCCCGAGCGCCTCCTACTACACGCCCGGAGATTGTGCGGCAAGCCCTCGCCAACAGAGGCTTCTCAAGTGCAGCGGTGGATGCGATCGCTGCAGCCCGCAGACGCTCGACTAGGCGAGTTTACGAGGGGAAATGGCGCGTCCTCTGCAACTGGTGTGACGCCGAACGACTCTCCCCCACGGACCTGACGGTTCCCCAGCTGGCGGAATTCTTCCTCTGGTTCTTCAACG
Organism: Semisulcospira habei; assembly: GCA_036245525.1. NCBI lineage: Eukaryota > Metazoa > Mollusca > Gastropoda > Semisulcospiridae > Semisulcospira > Semisulcospira habei. The sequence goes on from BTPG01000003.1 coordinate 144,880,341, forward strand.
ATCAGCTGTTGGCTCCCATTACCATTTGTGGCTATCTTGCTATGATCGCCGACACGTACCGGCACATGGGACGTCCTGACCCTGGCGCCTGCAAGGACCTGGCTGATCTTATGGCGCACTTCGGTCTTCATCGACCAACCTCCCGCTCCCTCGTGCCAAGATGGGACCTGCCATGGATACTGACGTGGCTCAACACTAGCCGCTTCGAGCCTTTGCAGCTGGCGCGACTGTTGTATGTGACGCAGAAGACTTGCTTCCTACTAGCCCTCGCCACAGCGGCCAGGGTCAGCGAGCTCCACGCCTTCTCGACCCATCCCTCGTGCCTACAGTTCCTGGCGGACGGTTCACTACACCTGCTGCCCGACCCGACCTTCCTGGCCAAGACCCGGGTCCCACTGGTCGCTCCACAGGTGGTCACCATCCAAACCCTGCGGGGACCTAGCTCTTCCCGAGACTTCAGGCAGCAAGATCCGGTGAGAGCTGTGTGTATCTACCTGCGCCGGACCAAGCCTCTGCGCAGGGGCCGCACCCACCTTTTCCTTCCTCTGTCTCCAGGTAGAAATGACATTACCACCCAGACGATCTCCTCCTGGCTTCGTTGGGTGATCCGCTCCGCCTACCACGACCTCGCCCCTGAAACGGCTGCACACATGAACATCAGGGCGCATGAGGTCCGAACCATGGCCGCGAGCCTTGCATTCGACTGCAACTGTGCGGTCAAAGACATTGTGGCGGCGGTGGGCTGGCGTTTCGGAGTCTACCTTCGCCAGATTCTGCCTGAGGGACCTCTCCGGCCAGCGTGAGAACCTGTCGCTGGTGGGGGATATCACGGCGGCACAACACTCCCTCCTGGCACCCCAGGTGCCATAGGTAATCTTCGCTAAAATTATCGGGAGGTCGTGCCTGGGAGGGCGGGTCTCGGGGACGTAATGGCTTGTTTAGGGACTTCTTAGCGGCACCCACCGCCTCTTCGACATTCTTCCTAACAGTAATGTCATCGGTAATGTTGTTTTGAGAAAACAAATGTATTTTTCTTTAAAATATATTTTTTGGAAAAATACTTACCGATGACATTACTCGGAGGACCCTCCCTCCTACCCCGCTGCCGCTGGCTCACTACAAAACAGAATGGCGAATCAGGTGACCGCGTGCCGGATGTAGAGGGAAGGGAGGATACCGTGGCTCTGCCTCATTTATAACGCCTCTTGATACCTTCCCTCCTTAAAGGCACACAACCTCAATTTTGGGCTAAAATTAGGCTAACGAGAACAGTATTCCTAACAGTATTCCTAACAGTAATGTCATCGGTAAGTATTTTTCAAAAAAATATATTTTAAAGAAAAATACATTTTTCAGAGATTTTGTTTGTGTCCTTGGGCTGTGAAGGGATTAACTGTTTTGTGATTGGTTTTGGCGTGCTTTCGTGAATTTGTGTCTTTTCTTGTATGCTTTCTCTCTACTTGCTTACTCACCCTTTCATGTATGCCTAGATGTGTGTTTTTAACCCATTAGATTGTGAGGCTGATTTTGTAAAATTTGCTTATTGCCCTATGAAGGCCTCATTACAGATAAGAGAGAGATCTAAAAATTTTAGTTAAAGGGTGGTGCCAGAATAGCTTTGCGCCTCAGGCGCCAAGCTATCCTGGCACCACCCTTGAACTATCAGTCAAGTTTATTTCAAGCAATGAGTGTATCAGGTTGAAAACGGTTAACTCTTTCCCATCGTAACATTCTCAGCGAGACAGTTCCCTGCAGATGTAGCAGGAAAAGGACGTGTGTTCCCTGGTGATGTACATTTTTGGGGTAGATTGAATCAATTTTCACAGCCTCCCAAGCTAACAACCATAGATAAACTGAGTATCATTGGAAAGAGCAGTAAAAGTACTTTTCAAAACTGCATGTGTTTGTGCATCAGTTTAGTTGGAAGTCGAACCAATTTGATTATTATGCAACAGAACAAACATGTCGGAGCAAAAAAATGAGAAACGCGGTTTTGGTAGCAACAGTGTAAGCACATGCAACGAAAAACCCAGATTTACTCACCAACATGGCAGAAAATTGTATTCCACAAGCAAAGAAATCACACAAGAGATCTGTCCCTTCTTGAATCACAATTTTACGAGCTAAAAATCACTGTTGAAACCGCGCTCATGAGGATCAAACAAGCTCGTAGTAGGAGACGATCCAAGGCACGTTATCGGCTACCATGGCCTTGTTCGGACACCATCCGACAAGGGCAATCACTTCTAGATATTTTAGAAATGGTTGGTGAAACATTATAGTGGTTGCTTCTCTTAGACCGATAGCTATGCTTCATGCGATTTTTTAAAATGCGCAACCCTAGAATACTAGTGACTCGTCTATAGACGTCACGAGCATAACGCTAAAACGTAAGCCTTTCGATGGCTAAGGGTTTGTTTGGACTAACGCTAAACCGGAAGTGTTCCGATTGGAAAGAGTTAATGCAGTGCTTTCGCCTTATCATTATTTGAAATAATTATATTGTATCATTTGTTTTTACTTAATTCTAGATTTTTCTATGTTTAGTTTGTAGTGTCAGTGTGGTTTCTGTTCATGTCTCAGATTGACTGGAGTCAGTGTGTTTGTGATGCACGTGCAGGCAAATTATGACTGACGGTGCTGCATGCTTTACAGACAGGCGGCCTTCAGGCAAGCAGTCACGACGATCAGTGCAAGTCTGATGCCATTAACCTGCCCTCTGTGAGTGGGGTGCGCTGTGCTTTTTGGCTATGTGCGAAGCAAAAGTGGGTCTATGTTCTGGGCCAGTGGTCGTCTGTCTGGCGCCTGTCCGGCGTCTGCTGTTGTCCGTGGTAAATTTGGCATTTTCTCGGAGACTATTTAAGCCACAGTCTTCAAACTTGACTCAAGGATACTTTGTGGCAAGACCTTTCTAAACATTGATCTCTCTCAAAGATCAAGGTCAAAGGGGATCAGGTAATAGGTAAAAAATAGCCATATGTGCCAATTTATTTTTCTTCTCAAATACTGTTCACAACTTCAAACCCAGACTTGGTACAAAGATACCTGAGGTTAAGATCTTTCTTTGCATACTAATTTGGATGACCCCTCAGAAAGGTAACGAGATCATGAAATGGGTAAAGAAGAAAAAAAAAAAAAATGGCCATGTTTTGACAAAAGATATGTTGTTTTTCCTCAAATACTATTCATAACTTCAGACCCAAACTTGGTACAGAGATGCCTGGTGGTAGGACCTGCCTATGCATACTAATTTGGATGACCCCTCAAAAAGGTCAAGGTCACAAGAGATTAGGAAATAGGTCACAAATATCTATTTTCTTGACAAAAATTGTTTTTTCTCAAATACTATTTACAACTTCAAACTCACAATTTAGTCTAGAGATACCTGATGGTAAGACATTTGTATGCATACTAATTTGGATGACCGCTTGGAAAGGCAAGATCGGCGGTTGGTGTGGAAAAAAAAATTGCTTTTATCAACACTTTTGCCAGACTTTTCAACCGAATTTGGCAGAAAGGTAGCTGACGAGACCTTCATATGCATACTATTTTGGTTGTCTTTTCGCAAATGTCAAGGGTCATGGGAGATTGACAAAAGCTTGAAAAATGCATACATTTTGAGAAATATGGATTATGCAGGTATAAGAGCCAACCCTTTGCTTATGTTAGAGCTGGATCGTTCATACACATGAGCCTTAAAGGCTTTGCAAAAAAAAAAAAAAATTTTTTTTACTTATCCCCTTTACTGCTGGAATTCAACAAACTACCAGGACACCCAAATGGAAGAGGCATAGATTTTCATACAAACTACCAGGACACCCAAATGGAAGAGGCATAGATTTTCATACAAACTACCAGGACACCCAAATGGAAGAGGCATAGATTTTCATACAAACTACCAGGACACCCAAATGGAAGAGGCATAGATTTTCATACAAACTACCAGGACACCCAAATGGAAGAGGCATAGATTTTCATACAAACTACCGCGACACCCAAATGGAAGAGGCATAGATTTTCATACAAACTACTGCGACACCCAAATGGAAGAGGCATAGATTTTCATACAAACTACCGCGACACCCAAATGGAAGAGGCATAGATTTTCATACAAACTACCGCGACACCCAAATGGAAGAGGCATAGATTTTCATACAAACTACCGCGACACCCAAATGGAAGAGGCATAGATTTTCATACAAACTACCAGGACACCCACATGGAAGAGGCATAGATTTTCAGGAGCCCCCGCAAATGCGGGGGCTCATGAAAATCTATGCCTCTTGTCATCTTCAGTTGTAATCTCAGGTAGAGGGTGGTATCCAATTTGCAGGGGCTCATGAGGATCACTTTCCACCTTCAGTCAGATTATTGCGACGCAGACCGAGGACGGTGCCCAACGGTGAATCTGCTATAGTTTGAGAGACATTCATTTTGGCCGTTGGCAGTGAAGGGGTTAATCTTGTATGCATTTGTTTTGTACTGATGTTTTGGCTAGGGTTCTAGTTTTCCAGTTGTTGGTGTTGTTTTGCCCTTGATTTTTTTTTTTTTTTTTTTGGGTGGTTGAGTATGCATGGGGCTGCTTTAAAACTGGAGTTGTCATATTTTGCAGTGTTGATCCATTCACTTTGATCTGCTTATTGCTTTTTTCTTAACACTAGAAAGTTAGGCCTTTGTCCAGATATTGAGCTGTTCACTCAGATTTGCTTGTCTATTTTTGTCTTGGACGCTAGCACATTTATTCTTTGCAGTGTTTTAATTTTTAGTCCATATTAATAGTAATTTGTATTTTGGTGAAAATATCTAGATAAAATAACAGCCTTCAGAACAAGTACATAATTTATCATTGTCCTGAAGGCTGTTATTTTTGCACCTTCCTCTGTAGACTGCCCCGAATAAACACAAGATCCTCAGGTTGATGTAGGCCTCAGTTGGCCTGTGTACAGACGCGCGTGCGCCAACTGCGGCTGACGTCGACCTACGGACCTTTTGTTTTTTCGGGGTAAATACTAGTACATTTTATTTTACATCAGACAATCCTGCTACCAACATTCCACGAAGCCGCAGTGAGGGGGGTCTGATGTCACGTCTGCGAAGCTGCATGTCTCGGTCATCAACTACTCAAGATTTCAGCAAGATTAATGAAACTGATGCAGCTCCAGGCAGCGGTTTAGCGAGAGCTGGTGACAGTTCCAATACTCCAAATGAGAAGGGTTGACATGTGTCTTTTGTCTCGTGTAGAATTTTGAATGAGTGAAGAGAAAAGTTTTGATTGTTTTGTGTATGTAAGAAAAAAGAAGAAGAAAGAACAACGAAAAAGAAACATGCTTTTGGAATTTTTAAAAAAAAGTTGCATATTGCCCTATGAAGGCCACATTACAGATTAGGTGATAGATCGACCATTTTATTTCAAGGGTGGTGCCAGAATAGCTTGGCACCTGAGGCGCCAAGCTATTCTGGCACCACCCTTGAGCTATCAGTCAAGTTTATTTCAAAATTAAGATATGACAGCTTTGAAACAACTGAGGAGAAAAAAATGTGCTTAGAAAAAAAAAACCAAAAGGGTGACAGAACAAGTTTGAAATGACCATCAAGAAACGTACTTTAGAAAAAATTAAGGACAGAACTTTTTTTTTTTTTTTTTTTTTTTTTTTTTTTTTTTTTTTTTTTTTTTGGGTTTCTTTTTAGAAAATGTTAAAGCATGTCATATTTCTTCTTCTTTTTTTTTTCCCCACCCGGGTCTGCCTTGGGGGACTTGGGTGGGGTTAGGTACTTTTTAGTTCCCAGGGTCACCCTGGTCAGCCCCACAGGGTGGGTTTTTCTCTCTATTCTGGGGCATGTGTTTCTGTCTACCCTTTGTCCATTCACCTGTATTTGCCTTTTTAAAACTCTCCCTACTGTCTGCACTGCCTGTAGCTCTTGATATTGGATGTGTGTTGCTAAATGGTCTTAGCTTTATTTAGGCCCCATGTTGTAGGTTTATTTAACGTATTTGACCGGCTGGCGACATACATTCAATTTTCTGTTTAGTTTTTTTTTTCACAAGCAGTGCAGGCACGTCCTGAGAAAGCCTTGTTGCTGTCGGGACGTTAAGCAATGTACAATCAATCTTCTTTTTTTGCCCCATGACATGATTAGTAGTTAGTGTTTGGGTCTTGCGTGTAGCTTGAATAAGTAAGTGTTCTAGTGATTTGTGGAGATATATGTGGTTTAAGTGGATGTGAAAATCATACTTCTGTTGTTACTTGCGTACTTTGACAGTTGTTTTTTTTTGTTGTTGTATGGTGGTGAAATTTCAGGTCATTGTGTAATTTGGAACACTTGGTGGTACACTTTTCGCAAACATAAAAGAATGGACCGAACTCGAGATGCCAGACTTGCTTGCCACCGCCCAAAATAGAACTCAGTGGAGAGCACTGTCTGTTGCTGCTGCCTTTCAGTCCCCCCAACGCCCAGTTCGGGCAAGGGACTGATGATGATGATGATGATGTAAGACTGTTTGTTCCATTTTATTTTTCTCCGGGGAGCTCTGTGTGTTTCTAAATCATTTCATGATCTAAACAAGTGTGTGTGTGCATGCGAGAGAAATAGAAAAGGTATGAGGTGTTTTTTTGTGTGCAGGCAATTCCAAGTTGTATATATATATATATATATATATATATATATATATATATATATATATATATATATATATATATATATATATATATATATATATATATATATATATATATATATATATGGTATGTTTACACATAGCAGTATATCACTTTATTATGATCGCCTGTATTATGTTTATATTGAAACTGCTCGTGTTTTACTTGTGATACTGATTATTGTGTTTAAATCATGTTTTTATGTTGGTTTTTTTTTTTTTTTTGGAAGACTTATTTTTTTTGAGAGACTTATTTTTACAGATAAATAGACTACTTATTGGATCTGTTTTAATTATTGTATTATAAATCTATGTTTGTTCTTATTTCTAGACATTCAAACTATATGTTACAGTATACATTTCATATTTACCTGTGTGTACTGTGTACATGTATTTTTTTATGGCCAAGTTAAACTCCTGAATTCTTGTTTTTGTGCTCACAACTTTTTTCCAGCGATGTTGTGGTAGATAGAATGCCAGTTTTAGTATTTTGTGTGTGTCCATATCTACCAATGTGCCTGAATCATTAAAAGCATGTTCAAACTTCTACATTTTCTCTTACACATACTCTTGTGTGAACTAACTTTTTGTCATGCTGTGCTTGAAACAAAGTTTTAGGTACTGGGGTACGATTTTCAATACCTTTTCAGGAACCTTTTTGCAAGAAAATGTGTCGGATCTCTGAAGACGTACACCCTTGAGACACCACTGGGGGAAATGGCATGGCTGTGATAGTTCAAGTGTGGTGCCTGGGAAGGCATCAGTCTTATCTGGCACTACCCTTGAACTGTCATGGTCGATTTTTTTAAAAATCCTGTCATGATGACCAATGGTTGAATGTGAAATGAGAGACTATTCTATATCCTTATCTGTAAGCACAATAATGTAGCTTGCATTTGGAACTGTACAAATTTGAAGCTTTTAGCTTCAGTATGGTATATGGATTTTTTTTAAAAAACTGCCTATTGTCCTATGATGGCTGTATTACAGATTAGGAGATAGATCAACCAATTTAGTTAAAGGGTGGTGCCAGAATAGCTTGGCGCCTGAGGTGCCAAGCTATTCTGGCGCCACACTTTAACTATCACGGTCAAATTCATTTCAAGCAAAAGTGTATGGGGATGAAAAGGGCTTGGCTAGCTCTGTGTATTGTTTCTGGCCAGTAGTGCTTTTAGTTGTTTGAAAATCATGTTTCCTCATTGGAAGGTATTTGGTTACAATCATGAACATGTATGGGCGGTCACATGAAATTTCATAAGCGGTGCGGTTCATATCCCTGCTGCCAAAAATTAAAAGAATGACGATGACAGATTAAATTCTACGCATAAAAAGGTGCAGCTTTTCATCTTCAAAGGGCTGCATAGTTTAAAAAACAAACAAACGAACCAAAAAAACTTTCACATTTTTTATCTGTAATTTTTATTTTTTATAACACTGCAACAGTTCTCAACTCACGTGTGAACATGATGTACCCACCCCCCCACCCCCCACACTTTGGTACCGGTTTCAGGCCACTTTACAAATTTCAAATACAAACCATCAAAAATCTCTAACTTCAGTAGCTGAACTGGCCCTTCGTCTGTCTTGTACTGTGTTTGTCTTAAATGGCATAAATCCGTGTCTGTTACATGAGTGTGCGTGTTGGGTTTCAGTTCGCGGCGCTTTGAGTCGATTCGCCCAAAATTGAGAAAAAGCGCCTATATAATAACGGTATTATTTTTATTATTTATGTACCATGCATTATCAAAGGCACCTTCTCACGGTCACATATCTTGAGAGAGATTAGCACCGCGTGATGCACGCCTAAAACCCCTGGAATTGTAAATTACTGTACCTGGGATATTAGGACTACATCATGCATGGTCATTCTGTCTTAAATCCCATTTAACCCTCTGGGTGCATTTCCCAAATTTTAGAAGTGTTGCTTATGACTGGGTACCATGTGCAGGAGATGGATTGACCAGGATAATTCAAGGGTAGTGCCAGATTTGCTTGGCGCCTTCAGGCTCCAAGCAAATCTGGCACTACCCATGAATTATGGTCAGTCCATCTCCTGCTGTTGGGGCGTTGGAGCTTAATGGGTTATATGTTCCTGTGTGACAATATTTTTTGTTATTCAGTTTACTTTAAGTTAAATTCACATTGTTGAGTAGTTAACGTTTTTCAAATATCAATGGTTTCATTTTGTTTGTTGGGTGTTGTACACATACCAAGGGGAATTACTCCACACTGGACAGACAAACAGCTAGATGGTGAATCTTTTTGTCAGTCCAGCGCCGAGTAATTCCCCTTGGTATGTGTACAGTTCTACCAGCGCTAGCCTCACCTATCTGGTTTGTGAGTTTGTTAGGTGTTGTCACCACAGTCGGAATCGTGGGCGTACGTATGTATTTCTGATATTACAACTTTCTCAGAGCCACTGAAGTCAAATGGTCACACAATTTGCCGGTCTATGATTTTGGACCTTATAGTTCAATGCCGTGTGGTCCAAAATCACAGATCAGCACAAAACAGGTCACAAATATTCATCGACTCTTGTTGGAAAAAAAAACATGCTTTGTTCTGTGATAATCTTTTTTGTATTCCAAGTTTATTCGAAGGTCGGTGAATTAAATTTTACTGCCTGTTTGTGAGATGCTTTGTGTAGTGTCAGCGCAATAATAAATGGGAAATTGTGATAAAAACTGTTGTTTTAGTGAAGAATGATTTGAAGAGTTAACAACCAAACTTGCACACTTTCATGTGCACTTGTATTTTCAGGTCAACTGCTGTCCGTGTGTTCACTGGTGAATGTTAATCCCTTCACTGCCATTGGACACAAACTAAAAAAAATGTAAATTGAAAATTAAAGGTCCCCAGTGGTCAAAAGAACATGGATTCAAAGTGTTACGCCAAGAGGTGTAGATCCTAATGTTCCCCACAACTGCGAAGGCTCATGTGGATCTATACCTCATGCAGTGGAGTGGTGTTGTGTTTTTCTTGGCAGTGAACGGGCTAACATCCAACACTACAGTAAAATTGTTTATTTTTGGGTCACATGTGATAGCAAAAGTGAGTCTATGTATTGAGCCATCACATTTGTTTGGTGTCCCCAGCAAACTTTAATGTTGGCTTTTTTTAAAAGACTATTTAAGCCTCAGACTTCAAACTTGGCCCAAGGACAACATACAGGTACCAATGCCAATGACCTCTCAAAGGTCAAGGTCAGAGGGTCCAGAATGGGGTCCAAAATAGTTTATCTCTATCAGTTTTTGCCAACTTTTCAGTCAGATTTAGCACAAAGGTAGCTGATGATAAGGCCTTTGTGTGCGTACTAATTTAGTGGTCCCCTCTCAATCTCAAGGGAGGGGGGGGGGGGGGGGGGGGGCCAAAAAAGAGAATTGTTATTAAAAGTTTGAGAATGGAGTTACGAGGTCTGTCTAGAAATAATATACGAACACTCCACTTTTATATTATATTTTATACAACCTTTCATAAAATAAATCCAGTACTGAAAATCTAACAAAGCAGACAACATTTAAAGTTTAGCTGTAGCCTGTTTGTCAGTTGCACAGGTCTGAACCACTATTTGCCGATTCTGTTGAGTTTGGCTGCTTTGTAGAGCAAATATTAACATTGGATATCTACAGCAGTGACGATGAATCATAAATGTTTGTGTTTCGCTTTGTTCTTTTTATCGCGTTCGTCACTGATGCTAGTGTAGACTAAGCCGTGGTTGATTTGCTGCCTAGAGGTATACTATGGATCCCAGAGAGCACCACGTGGTAAGACTAGGACATATGGCGTGGGGTTAGTTGCGATGTAAATATGGTCCTGAACGTTTCTTTTGTGTCATGTCAGCAACATTAATTAGGCACGTTAACCCTTTTAGCCCCTGCAGCAGCAGATGGATTGATCATGATAATTCAAGGATAGTGCCAGATGAGTTTGGTGCCTGAACGCGCCAAGCTCATCTGGCACTACCCTTGAATTATCATGATCAATCCATCTCCTACAACTGGTACATACGTTAGGCAACACCTCCAAAAATTTGAGAAATGGGACCTTGGGGGTAAAAGGGTTAAAACTCAAATGCACACACACCACACATCTGCAATCAAAAGAAGAAAATGGGTCTTTAGCAAGGTTTTCATTTTGATCAGAAGAGTGATTACACAATAAAAACAGATCATCAAATGCCACTCAAAATACTTTGCCGTCCCATACCATCTCACTAAAAACTGTGCAACAGCTCCAAGCAATGTTCCACAAGAAAAAAAAAAACATGACATGGATGTCAATTACATGGAAAAGAAATTGTTCACAAGAGGCAAGTCTGGAGAAGAGCAGCTAGGCAAGCCTCAACTGCATGTACCGGTAGCTCTTTCAGCGAATTTAGGCCCAACACCATACAGCAGGTAGATGGATTGAACATGATAATTCAAGGGTAGTGACAGATGAGTTTGGCGCCTTCAAGTGCCAAGCTCATCTGGCACTACCCTTGAATTACCGGTATCATGGTCAATCCATATCCTGCAGCCAGCACAGTCACTGAGTGACACCTCAACACATTTGGGAGTATGGCTATGGGGTTATAAGGGTTTAAACAAAAAGGAAAAATTCAGAGTATTTTTCTATGCACAAAATCAAATATAACCCATCCATATTTTCTGGATGCATTCTTTCATTTTTGCCGTACCTGCAGGAATCGCCTTGACACAAGCGCTTCCTACAGCCAAAGGGAAGTAACCAAGTAATGATCAATGCTGTCACACGTGTTGATGCATGGTCAGAATAGCATACCATTTCATTCTTTTCCAATTTTCTGACAGTGACATTTGCTGTGGCTTCATTTTGCAGTATATGTTGACGAATATTATACTGCCTGTATTTCGCTTAAATACAAATGTCTAAATGACCATGCTTCTACAAATACACACAAACAAAAACTATCTTACGGGCATTACATGTACTTCAACACAAAAAACAAGTCCTACATTTTAAAAGGTTTAGTAATATAATGTACAGTGCCCGCGGTTAGTGAACAATTTCCCCTCTACTGCATACAATAGACCATACAGTTAACCCATTTCATCCTGATACACTTGCTTGAAATAATTTTGACTTGGACAGTTCAAGTGTGGTGCCAGAATAGCTTGGTGCCTCAGACGCCAAGCTATTCTGGCACCACCCTTTTAACTAAATTTTGTTATTTATCTCTTAATCTGTAATGTTGCTTTCATAGGAAAATAAGCACATTTAAAAAAAAAAAAATTTGCCTCAGGATGCAATGGGTGAACGCTTCAACCCTTTAGCTGTCGGTGCCTTTTGTTCTGGCCTTTCCTGCCGGAATTGCCTGGATGAAACAGCGCGACCTACAGCCCAAGGGCTCATGAAAAAGACCACACTTCAAAGAATATACATGTATATATATAAAAAAAAAGTGATGAAGATTAGAGAAAGCAGGGAGGGCAAGGTTGTCATAAACGTTATTCATAACTCGATGGGGGAGGGGTGGGGGGGGGAACATCCACGCAGAAAAATGTGGAACGTTTTGCTTGATCGACAAGACAGCTTCCGATCATAACACAGGGAAAAAACAGACTGAAGTCTTTTTCCCGCAGTTAACTATGGGCAAAGACTTCAAACTAGGGATAAGCCCTCTGGCTGTCGGTCGTGCATTTCCTGCAGGAATCGCCTTGACAAAATGTGGGACAGGCGGCCAAAGGGTAAACCTTGTAAGCCCCGAGCTAAACATCACCAAACTGGGAAGCTCTCCTCTCAAGTCTACAAACCAGTTCAGGAGATAGATCGACCATGATAGTTCAAGGGTGGTACCAGAACAGCTCGGCGCCTGCTGGCGCCGAGCTGTTCTGGCACCACACTTGAACTATTGTAGTCGCACCTTCTCCTTGCGTAAATATCAGGGCGTAATGGGTTAAATAAGGCTACTCCTTAGCAAGAGGCATAAAACTTACAAAGCTCTGGCAGCAGCAGGGACTCGCGACAATATCATGCCTCTCGAGACGGAACGTGCCGACTGACCCACAATATCTGCGATACAGCCTGGCCTACTTTTGACACAGGGATTATATCTATTTGTGTGCTGTCAGCGAGTCTGGACTCTATGGTTCCAAGCTGAAAGGGGCAAATTCACACCTGCAGCATTAGCCCTTATCATTCGGAATACACCAGTGTGTAAAATAAGTTTGACTAAAATCATTCAAGGGTGGTGCAGGCACGCAGCTATTCTGGCACCACCCTTGAAACTAAAGCCATTGGTCTATATCCTTATCTGTAAGTACTATATTTAGCTTGCATATGGCAGTGTACAAATTTGAAGCTTTTTAGCCTCAGGATAATATGGGTTAGATAATTATATATGTATGTGTGGACCTAATCTTGGTAGAATTCTGAATTTTACTCCGAACCCTTCCACCGACGGTAGTGCTTTTCATAATGAGGCGCTACCGACAGCCATAACATAAAGGTGCCAAAGCCTTGTTACAGCAGAACCTGTTCTCAGCGACCACCCTTATGAGACCACCTGCCATTAGAGAACAGAGACCTCCATTTAGGTAGTTTTACCCAATTACTGGTAAATGATGGTCTTTGAGAATCTTCCTTTTTTTAAATTAAAAAAAAAATGGTGCAAAAAGGTGGCTGCTAAAAACAGAATCTACTGTACTTTTGAATTGAACACATTCTTTTATGACGATTCTTGCTGTTTCTAATGAACAAACATGGACCTGAAAAGACAACTTTTATTTTTCAGCGAATGATCCACGTGGTTACGAGTTCAATAAAATCTCGGAAGTTGGAATCATGACGACTAAAACTGCTACCGACACGCAAAGGGTTAAACATACACTAGATATGTGGAAACTGCCATTAGGAAAAATACTGCAAAGCATGACATGAATCACTGAGGGCCAAATGGTCTATGTCCCTTTTAGCCATTCAGATTTCAATCCAACTGAAATCTGGAGCCCAATTTTTTTTCTGGTAGCCCTTTGTTAAACTGGCACTTTTCTGTTGTTAAATTTTCATTCACCATTTGGGCTCCCAGAAAACCTGATTTTGCTTGCCCAACAAGAAATTTCCTCATATCTGGCGACATGGATTTTGTCCTCCCTGCATTAACTATGTTGACTCCAAAGAATCTGACAATTGTACACTTGAACAAAACAGTTCGCAAAGTTCTGCAGATCTGAAAAGATACAATATCATAATTCTGCCACATTTTTAACTCATCCTACCCCAGGCACACCACAGCAAGATAGGGATCGACCATGATAATTCAAGGGTGATGCCAGAATAGCTTGGCGCCTATGGGCGCCAAGCTATTCTGGCATCACCCTTGAACTATCATGGTCGATCTGTGTCCTGCGTTGCACTGCAGTCTTCAGACAAGGGCAAAATTTGGTGATTTCGGTCTTGGGGTATGAGCTAATCAACTGAGTGAAAGAAAAACAATGCGCAATAGTAACAAAATACATTTGTGTGCCAGTCTGTAATTTAAATGGATCTGATGGCCTCAAGCCGTATGGGTTAAAATCACAGAAGAGCCAACATTTGTACTTAACCATTTGGCTGTTGGTAGCGCTTTTTGTCGCGACGATTGCTACAGGAATCACAGTGACAAAAAAGCGCTACTGACAATCAGAGGGTGAAGGTGACATACGAACCTTGATGCACATGCAATTCCACAAAGAGGTACGCTCTACAAACTGAATGAATCAAACATCTAAACCAAGAAGAAACTGGACAGAACATTGCCATGTGAAGGCAAAAGACAGCATGTCCATTTTGTGCAAAGCAAGATTCCCATCGTTCTACAAAGAAAATCTACCATCAACAGAAACTGCAACGACAGTCCTGCTGACCCAACTCTTTGGCTGTCTGTAGCGCTTGTTGTCGACAACAAGCGCTACAGACAGCCAAAGGGTTAATGACTGTGTCCTGTGGATGATCCCCCACCCGGGTCTGCCCTGGGGGACTTTGGTGTGGTCAACTACTTGTTAGTTTCCAGGGTCACCCTGGTTAGTCCAACAGGGTGGCTTTTTCTCTTTTATCTGGGGCAAGTTTCTGTCTACCCTTGGTCCATTCACCTGTATTTTCCTTTCTTAAACTCTCCGTACCATATGTGCTGCCTGATACTGGATGCGTGTTGCTAAATGGTCTGCTGCATCTAAGAGATGATAAGTTATGTGTTTGCAGTTAATGCAGTTTTTATATATCATTTCCCTATTTCGTATCTGGAATGATTTTCTACTCTTTTGTAAACTGGGGCATGATAAATTAGCATGAAGGCGCAGTGTCCTTATTATGTCTTAGATTTATTTAGCATATAAGACCGGCTTGCGACGTATATTCAATGTTCTGTTTGGTTTTTTTTTTCACAAGCAGCGCAAGCACATCCTGAGAAAGTCTTGTTGCTGTCGGGACATTAAGCAATGTACAACTAACCAACCAACCCTGTGGATGATGCAAGAAATATATATATAGAAGGCCAATCTCTGCCAGCTACAGCAGCAGGGGCTCATGAGAATGGGAGGCATATCAGTTTTACATCAGTTCAATGTTGCAAAAATTACAACGTGTATTGCAGTGATCATAACAATAAATGTAGAAAAGCAATCCTTACGTGATTAGAGAAAGCTATAAAATCAAAAGTATTTAGCCATTTTTTTCAATAATGTTTTTGCACGATGCTGATAGGGACAATGGTTTTTATGGATCATTCTTACAACGTACACACCGTTAAATTTGCTGAAACTGGACTAGTGGGAAACTTAAAGTGATCTGCTCCATGACGGGCTCGGATTGCTAAAATTTGCTAATACAACAGGGTATCAATGTTATGTTGCCTCAACTAAGACTTTTCTACCGTTTTTTTCCACAATTCATGTGAGAGAAACTTATCAAAGTTCCAAAGTTCTATCTCAAATCTGCTGATGAACGCTCTTTCAGATGTACTGCTCCATTAATTTGACATTCCTTACCGAAATGCCTCCACCCTCACGCAGTTCAAAGTAAAGTTAAAAACGTACTTTTTCTCACAGACTTTCGTGTAATCTCTATGGTATTTCTGTACATACCCCCTGCAGACTCTGTGTGTGTGTGTGTGTGTGTGTGTGTGTGTGTGTGTGTGTGTGTGTGTGTGTGTGTGTGTGTGTGTGTGTGGTCTTCGCATTGAGTTAAATATGAGAAATGCGCCATATAAATACCATGCATTATTAGTAGTAGTAGTAGTAGTAGGTACATGTACCAGACGTTTTCCACTGCTTGAGTGTAGCACAAGAAACTCCTGCATACAAAGTTGAAGAAGAGCAGAAGAGTCTTCATTTCACGACATTTTAACTTCATAATTTTAGTTAGCCCATTGTAAGACATACATGTACTAAGAACATCACATCGGGGAGATATCGCGAACTGTTAACCCTTTACTGCGTAGGTCACTAGGTCACTTTATGGAGTAGGTCACTTCAACCCTTTTCATCCTGATAAACTAATGCTGCCTGAAATTAATTTGACTATGATAGTTCAAGGGTGGTGCCAGAATAGCTTGGCGCCTCATGCGCCAAGCTATTTTGGCACCACCCTTGAACTAAAATGCTTGATCTATCTCCTAATTTGTAATGTAACCTTCTTAGGACACTAAGCAAATTTACTACACAAAAATTCATTTTTCTCTAAAAGGTATTTTTTCGAAAAATACTTACCGATGACATGACTAATAGGAAGTGTCTACTTACACAATTTTAGCCTAGGAACCTGTTGTGCCCCTGCACAACCCAGGAGGCACTCGGGGAACCCCCAGAGGGGCTGAGAGTTGTCCCCCGTTACTGCCCATCCGGTTCCGAGTCATACGATGATTCCTCAGTCAGGATACTTAGCTCACCAGCGGCGAGCGGGGCAGGTGGGAGGGTGCTCCAAGTCATGTCATCGATAAGTATTTTTCGAAAAAATACCTTTTAGAGAAAAATGAATTTATTTCCTCAAAATACATTACCGATGACATGACTAATAGGAAGAATGGCGAAAAGGAGGAGGGTGCCGCGCCCAACACCGCTGCAGACGGGTTAAGTCAGAGCCATCCTCCCTGTCGTAAACTCCTGACAATTTTAGCAAAGTGTGCGCCTGTGGCGCCGGGAGGGAGTCTTGCGCTGCGGAGATGTTTCCCCACTCGTGCAAAATAGTCCCGCTGGCCTGCCCGATCCCAGAGGTAGAAGCGGGCGAAGGTCGATCCCGCTCGCCCGGCCACGGCTTCCGCAATGTCCTCGACAGCGCAGCTCCGGTCGAATGCGAGGCTAGTGGCCATGGGTCGTACCTCGTGTGCGCGAATCGTAAGCCGCTTCGCTCCCTGTGGGGAGAGTTCCCGGAGGGCGGACCTAGTGACCGAGTGTAGTCAGGAACGTCTGGGCTGTAAATCAGGTCCACCGGCTTTAGGGCCGAAGAGGCGTGAGCGTCCACGCCGGACGGTTGCGGTTCGGCGGAGGTAGGCGCGAAGAGCACGCCCAGGATCCTGTTGCCAGGACTCCTGGGGGAGGTCCGTCCCTCGTGGCGGTCTTAAGGTGATCACCTCTGGTGCGGTCAAGGGGACCTGGTATTGGCTAGGAGGCAGGGTCCGTGAAAGGCTGTACAGGGCCATCCGGGCGAACCGTAGGCAGGCAGGGCGCGCGGACCGCGCGCGTAGCTCGCTGACTTGGGCCGTGCCCAACAAGTCAGATCCGCCAAGCGGCCAACGGAAGCGGGTCGAATCTGGCGGAGCACAGCCATGTCGTTCCCCAGGGTAGGTCCCAGCGAGGAATGAGGCGGGCAGATGAGCGGAGAAGGCGTCCTGCATGTCTCGAAATCCGGGAGGCTGAGGGAGCGACTTGAACTTCTTGGTCTGCTTGCCAGCGTCGACAAAGGCGGAGACCTTCCGCTTGAGGTGAGGCGGGCCGCCTCCTCTAGGGCATGTAAGGTTTCCGCACGAGAGGTCGCAGCCAGCGGCGAAGGGTCCGAGGCGTCGGAGACGGCCAAGCGAGAAGCGGAGAAACGGCCGGGGCCAAGCATCACAGAGACGGAGACTGCCGGGAGAAGACTCAGCGCGTCGTCATCCTGGGAGGGGGGGCGGCGGGGAAGAGGGACGCGTGAGGAAGACAGACCACGCCTAGAGTCCGGACGGGGGCTGCGGCGAGACCTGGGCGGAGACCGGGGGGAGCCCCGCCGGGAGCGGTGAGGGGAGCGGCTGCGATGACGGGAAGAACGACACAGATCCTGACGATGAGGGCTTCTGCTTGAGCGGCGCTGAGGGGAGGCACGAGGAGGGCGGCTGGTCGTCCGATGCGTGCGATGGTCCTTCCGACGAGTGTCCAAATGAGAGCGGGATCGCCGGGAGTTTTTATTTTTATTATTATTTATTACATGGTATTTATATGGCGCATTTCTCATATTTATAATATAACTCAATGCGCAGAATGTAGCCGCGAACTGAACCCAACAAGCACGCTCACGTGAATCACACGCATTCACTCACACACTGTATGTAAACACAGAACATTCACGTGGTGCTAAGGGCAAGCTCAAGCGAGCTACTGACGGTATTTGGAAATCGTTTTGTATTTGAAATTTTTATTACGTTGGCTGAAACTGATACCAAAGTGAAGGGGGAGGAAGAGCCGGAGTACCCGGAGAAAGAACCCCCGACGGTCCGCCCGAATTAACTGTGACACTTACTAGAGGAGAAAAATCCGACGCCGGAACCCGGAATCGAACCTCGCACCTTTAGCATTGGTGGCAGGCGCCTTAACCACTGCGCCACGGACCGCCCCCGTAGTGGGAATCTCGAGAGGGCTCCAAATGTTCCGAGGTCCTCAGGCTCGTGGCACTTCGTCTCCGAGAGCCGGGCTCAGTGAGGCTGGCTCCCTGCCGGCATATGGACTCCCCTGAAGAGTCCGCGAGCGTGAGAGACGAGCAAGAACTGATAGCGGACAAGGGGCGGCGCGACACACGTCCCCGTGGGCCGGGCTCCGTGAGGCGGGCGCTGTGTCCGCGGATTGAAGTCAGTTCTCTGAGCAGTGCTGGGTGCACGCGTACGGTGCGGCGTCCGTTCCACAGGGTCGGCACAATAGCTCTTGGTCACTGCTCCGGGCACAGTAGGGGGGTGCCTGGACGGGAGGGTCACTCACTGGGGACAGCCGGTCCCGCCTGTAGAAGCTCCATAACTGAGACCACCTCAGTTCAGGCCAGGGGGAGCAGATGTCACAGGCTCTGTCCGAGGCGCAGCCGGAGCAGGGAAGGCAGACCTTGTGGTTGTCTGTTGGCCACTGGAAGTCGCCGCACAGTGTGCAAGTCCTCATCTGGCAACTGCAACACATAAAACACATGCAAGCGTACGAGCGAGAGCACGTGGCTCTACCCGGTTAAGGCAAACATTCGAGGCGACGGCTACGCTGGCGAGCTAACGAATATAGGTTAGGCCCTACAATGGCGACCCTAACGTGCACAGGAGCGGGAGCGAGGGGCCCCGCCAAGCGAAGCGTAGCCTAAGCTGCCGAGGAACAAGGCAGAACGCAAAAAGCGCCCAGCCACACCACACTTGAAGCCAGCGAAGAGCACGGGCGCCGGCCCAGGGGCCAGGCCAAGCTAAGACGAATTCCGGCGCAAATGGCAGTCAGATATAACACGTAAAGCCAAGGGCTCCAACGAACCGGCGTCCCGCCCGGAGGCGGGTCGAAGGCCGTAACAGCTACCTTACTTCACCGCAGCAGCGGGAACGGGGAAAGGCACCTCCGTACCACCGGCAGCAATGGAAGGCGGGAGCGCGGGAAGAAGGGACGAGACGCGCTGCAGCAGCACGATAGGAGCTCACTAGGAGTAGAGGAGGACAGAGGAGCTAGCTGGAGGCCGAAAGGCCCGGAGTCCAGACGAGGTCTGTGCAGCGCCACACTGGAACTAGGCCACCGCCGGGCGAAGAGGTGAGACATCACGTGCCGTGCGCCCTCCCGCTGACGTCGGACCTGCATCTCCGGAGAAAGCGACGGTCGCCCCACGGTCAGAGGAACTATTGCACCTAGCTGGAGCTCTGAAGTCCGTTGCCGCGGCTAAGTCCGGCGGAGCGAGGCGCGAGGGCTGGCCCTCCGATAGGGCGGCAAGGAGCGAGGGGACGAGAAGAGAGCCCCCTCATGGTCCCTGCCACTTGTAGACTCCAGACGGTGTGACCGTTCCTCCGATCGAGCGGATCGGATTCCTGGTAAGTCCGCGCTTTGGGGTTCCACCATCCAATAGCACTCCCCATTAGAAGACTCCTTGAACTGACCGCACAGGCCCTCTCCCGAAGGAGGTTATCATTGCTAGTGGGTCGCCTGTGGTGCCACTCTCTATCACTGGTTGAGGACGAGTGGCCTCTGGTCTCTGAGCCAGCTCTCTGCCGGCCAACGACTCCCCATTAGGGTCCACATGCGGACCAAGTAGTAACGAGTGGACGGCGCACGGTGCGTCCCAGGAGACTGGCCCAAGAAGCGGGCGCTTACCGGCTAAGGACCCCGAAGGGGCCAGCGGGCTTGTCCGGGCGGTGTCCCCATGGGAAAGGGTCGCCTTGTGCATAGTCCTGTGAGGAGCGCTGGTCCCACGTGGCCCGCCTGTAGGCATGCAATCCGTGGCGCTAGAGGCCGGTCGCAGAGTAGACTGGGCCGAGAGCGAAGACGCCGAGCGGAGGGGGCTGCGTCCAGTCGTACGGTATGCGCGGCGTGCCTTCCGACGAGCGTCCAAGGGGGAGCGGGAACGCCCGGAGGAGCTGGTAACTCGAGAGGGCTCCAACCATCCGAGGTCCTGGGGTGCGTGGCTGTTATTCTCTACGAGCCGGACTCAGTGAGGCGGGCTCCCTGCCGGCAAATAGACTCCCCGGAAGAGTCCTCGAGCATGAGAGACGAGCTATAACTGGTAGCGGACAAGGGGCGGCGTGTGGCGTCCTCATGGGCCAGGCTCATAGTCTGCGCGTTGACTTCAGTTCGGCTAGCAGTGCCGGGCTCACGCGTGCGGCGTGGCGAGCATTCCCTTTCTCTTTTAACAGTGTTTAAGCGTTAGAAGGCCGTCAAGCATCCAGGAGGCGCCGATGACACAAGCGCAGTAGGGGCTGTGGTCCCTGGCGCAGAGCAAAGCGTGGTCCTTCCTGAGCTCGAACCGGGAAGCATGAGCGTCGGGTAGGGCAGGAGTGGCGCGAGGGCTCTGAACTGCCCAAAGTCCTCGGACGCGTGGGTAAGGTCTCTCCGGGCCGGGCTCAACGAGGCGGGCTCTCTGCCGGCGAAGCGACTCCCCAGAGTCCGGGCTTAGTCCCAGCGGGCTCCCTCCTGGAACCGATCGTGTTGATAGCAGTCCTGCCAGGAGCGCTGGGCTCACGCGTCTGGTGCGCTGTCTGTTCCACCAGGTTGGTGCGGTCTCGTGCGGTCACTGCCCCGGGCATGGGGAAAGGCGCCTTGACTG
This sequence comes from Semisulcospira habei, assembly GCA_036245525.1. Classification (NCBI taxonomy): domain Eukaryota; kingdom Metazoa; phylum Mollusca; class Gastropoda; family Semisulcospiridae; genus Semisulcospira; species Semisulcospira habei. The sequence continues at coordinate 144,901,444 of BTPG01000003.1, forward strand.
GAGAAGGATCACACACTGGTGCCGGCCGCTCGCGTCCGTAAGGCTCCCTAACTGCGCAGCTCAGTCAGGCAGAGCGGTGCGCAAGTGTGGTCGGAAGCGCATTCGGTGCAGTGGGGACAGGTCTTGTGGTGGTCTGACGGCAACTGAACCCCACCGGACTGCATGCAGGTCCGCACCTGTAAACACATGACAGACATGGGGGCAGAGGGTGAGGGTCTGTGGAACCCACCCAGTGAAGACAATCCTTCGCAAAATACGAGCACAAAGAACCCAGGGACAAGCATGCAAATAAGCGCCTTCCTGCAACGACTTGTTATCAGTAGCAGCCTACTTAACCAATTTTCAAATACAAACGATTTGAATTCCGAAACTTCAGCAGCTCGCCCTTAGCACGTGAATGTTCTGTGTCTGTATACAGTGTGTGAGCGAATGCGCGTGATTCACGTGAGAGTGCTTGTTGGGTTCAGTTCGCGGCGGCGCTTTGAGCCGATGTTTAATTGGGATAAAGCGCCTATTAATGCGCTTATATTATTATTACTACATCCAACACGTGAAAGCTAGAGAGCGCGGGCAAGTAGGGCCCCGCCAAGCTAAGCAAGCATACGACGCATCAGGGAACGAGCCACAAGCAAGCAGGTCAGCGCCTGGTACTGCAACACCTGTTAACAAGCAAAGCAAAAAGCAGGGCAAGTGGGTCCCCGCCAAGCTAAGGCAGGCATTCAACACCGCATGTCACAACAAGTACAAGCATGTAGGAAGCGTCTGGCACTGCAACATTTCCTTCTTTTTTTTTTTTTCTTTTTTAAAAACAGCAACGGCGAGAGGGCGTGGGCACGAGGGGCCCCGCCAAGCTAAGCGAGCCATCAATGCATAACAGTCCCACAAGGAACAAGGCATCAGCAAGCAGGCAAGCGCCAAAAACCCGCCACACCAATCAGCCTGAAAGGCGAGCAGAAGCGGGCACGTGGGGTCCCGCCAAGCGAAGCCGGGCGTTTGGCGCGAAGGAAACAGCGAAGCCAAAGAATGATGCGCCTCCGCTCGAACTGGCGCCCGGCCCGGGAGCCGGTCGAGGGCGAACACACTGCTACCTTACCTCTCAACAGGAGGGAAACCATATCACCGACAGCGCGCGAAGGCGGGCGGCGTCCCAGCAAGTCAGCACCGAGAGGTCCAAGCCACTCACGGCGCCGGAGAGAGGGGCAGGCGAAAGCTCAGTGAACGAAGCAGACCCACAGAGGGCGCAGGCAGGGTCGGCGCAAGCAGAAGTCCAACGGAGAAGAGCGAGACCGGTGCTCTAAGCAACCGGTCGCCCAAGCAAAGTCAAAGTCCATAGGCTAGCAAAACACGTCTGCACGTCGTGAGCTAAGTAGCATGACTGACGAATCATCGTATGACTCGGAACCGGATGGGCAGTAACGGGAGACAACTCTCGGCCCCTCTGGGGGTTCCCCGAGTGCCTCCTGGGTTGTGCAGGGGCACAACAGGTTCCTAGGCTAAAATTGTGTAAGTAGACACTTCCTATTAGTCATATCATGGGTAATGTATTTTGAGGAAATAAAATCGGCCTCAGAATGTAATGGGTTAATGGTGAAAAACATCTCACACAAACACACTTGATGTAATACATGCACTGACCACACACATACAGTGTCACACGAAGAATGAACCCCAAAATTTATGTTTCCATGCCCTCCCTACTTTCTGCACTTAGATCTGTTGCACGTTTCGCTGGATTCTCACTCACGCTTCAACACACATTCAGAAAAATCCACACCTTAGCGTATGATCAATACTGAATGTACTTGTGGTACATACAGTAGCATACGCATTTAGCTGCCTAGTCAATTTATACAAACCAAGCTTCCAATTACATTTCAAATGTAAATTCAAGTGCAGGTAACTGCCTGAATCGGAGGTGTGTAAATGGAGCCGATTCTCGCAAATGCAAGAGGCACAGATTCTCATAAGCCCCTGCAGATGCAGGGGCTCATGAGCATCTACACCTCTTGCAGATGAATGAAACTGGCGCTGGGACTGAAACTCTGCCAGTGCATTATATCTTTTGAAAATTAGCACACAATTTGCACATGAATGAAAAAAAACGAACATGCCAGTTAACTGGGTCGGCCCGAAATGGCACCCCAAACTACAAGAACAAGTAGTATATTTTGCCAGGGATTTAATGAAACGAAAAAAATGCGTACAAACATGATTCTATCCATTTATGATTATGTCAGATCGCAGACCTACCCGCCCATGTTTGACGGTCGCTGCAGATGTGGTAGAACACCACTAGGCAAGATAAAACTTGTGTTTCATAATATATTCTATGTTTTTTCAAAATGTGCGACGGCATATACGAACACTTCAAACCTACTGACCTGCACAATGTTAACCTCTTCACCTCCGGCACACTGACAGCAACACCCATACGCAAGGGGCACCGATCCTCATGAGCCGCTGCAGTTGCAGGGGATTATGCGGAACCACGCTTCTTGCTGGCCCCACTTTGGGTCCACGTTCCTTGGACGGACTGAGGTTCTGAGATGTCGGATTAACAAAGATTTCAGAACGCACAATCGGCAACAAGTGGCACGGAGGAGGTTAACCCTTTTAGCCCCCAAGGTCCCGTTTCTCAAATTTTGGAGGCGTTGCCCAACGACTATGTACCAGTTGCAGGAGACAGCTTGACCATGATCATTCAAGGGTAGTGCCAGATTAGCTTGGCGCCTGAAGGCGCCAAGCTAATCTGGCACTACCCTTGAATGATCATGGTCAATCAATCTCCTGCTGCAGGGACTCGGGGCTAAAAGGGTTAGCAAAGATTTCAGAAACACAATCTGCAACAAGTGGCACAGAGGAGGTGAAGAGGTGTCTTTAACAACTTTGGCTGCCAGTAGAACTGCTTGTCAAGATCCCTTTAGGAATCATTTAATAATTGTGACAAAAAGCATTACTGACACCCAAAGGGTTACAGACTGTGCATCAGCTCTGGTAGATGATTGGACCCGATTTAAAGGGTAGTGCCCAATTTTCCTGGGAAGGCACCATGCTCATCTGACACTACCCACGAACTATCATGGCCAATCCCTTCTGGTGGTGTATTGTGGGTGAATTTGTCAACACTCTGATGGTCTCCAATGGTAACTTGTACGTAAAAGAAATGAATGCCAACAGTCATCTGGAAAATTTCATCCCCTTTAGGTCATACAATTGAACAAATGACATTTCATGACATGACACAAACGGAAACCGTATCAAATTATCAAAGGTTCTACAATATTTGAAAAACAACAAATGCTGGTGTACATGTGTGCCATGAACGAACAGCTAACCCTCTGGCTATCGGTAGCACTTTCTGTTGCCGTGATTCCTGCAGGAATCATTGAGACAAAAAGCGCTACCAACATTCAAAGGGTTAACGGGGTAAAGCACCCAGAAAAGACAACAAAAGCCATGGCGCATGGCATAAAATGACATTAAACTCCGTTCCTGCAACAAGTAATACAAACACCACCCCCTCCCCCACTTTTTAAACAGCTGCCTTTCATCATGTCAGTGGACCATATAAAAGTCATAATGGGATCAATGAATTCCAGTCTCCCCCCAAAAAAAAAGAAGAATAAAACAGAAACAACAACAAAAACATTAAACCAATTTTAAACCAATTAAAACTGGTCCCTAAATGTCTGTTTTTCTCTAAAACCTATTGCTTCATTGGGAAATGAATGGTACTAGTAGTTAGAACTCAATGCTGAACCCAATATCAATTGTAGACTACAAGAAATTCTGCCTGCGTAACAGTGAACACATACTATCAGCAAGAGGCACAGATCTTCATGAGCCCCCGCAACTGCAGGGGCTCATGAAGATCTATGCCTATTGCAAATGTTGCAGAAACAGATTGCTGAGATCAGACTTGTCATTTTCTTGGCAGACGATGCATCATTTGCAAAATTTAACAAAAACATTTGCTGAAGTCAGACTCTCAGTTTTTAGGTGGATGAAACCCCTTCAACAAATTTCACAGACTCAAAATGAAATGGAAAACAATATTTGCTAGGTGGTTGATGCATCGTTAGACCAAATTTCAGTCTCCTTTTCTCTTTCTTTTTCTCCGTCCCGATAAACCATTTTTGTATACACATCTACAAGATACTACTCTTTCACTTTCAGCATCTACTGAGTGAGACAGCTTGACCTTAACACCTTGAGGATAGTGCCCGATTAGTGTGGTTCCCTGGAGACGCCACACTAAACAGGCACAAACCTTGAGCTATTACGGTGGAACCCTATTCCTAGACTTGTAAGTAGTGCTTAGAGGAGGCAATGCAAGACAATTAGCTCTGGATATGAAAAAGCCAACAATCTCCATTCACACCGCCTCTTCCTCATCTCCGTTTTCATCCTCTCCGTCTCTCGTGTTGCCTTTGTCTCTGTCGCTGGTGTTTCCGTCATTTGTGTTGCCCTCCTCTGCTTCTACATCTTCATCGCCGATCTCGTCTTCCTCCCCTTCGATCACCTCCACATCACCTGCAAGATTAATCCCATTACTTCATGAAGCTAATTTGTTTCAAACATTTGCTTATTGTCCTATGAAGGCTACATTACAGATAAGGATACAGATCAACCATATTATCAATGGTGGTGCCAGAATAGCTTGGCGCCTCAGGCGCCAAGCTATTCTGACACCACCCTTAAATTATCATAGTCAAATTCATTTCAAACAATGGGTGTATTAGAATGAAAGAGGTTAAAGAAAAAAGCTTGCTTGATGAGTGCAGGGAAACCTATAAAACATACTTGATATGCACAAATAAATTCCTTTGAAACCAAGTTTTTGAAAGCTATAATAATAATAATTACGGTATTTATAATGCGCTTATCTTATAATAATTATAACTCTAAGCGTGCACTCACAACTCGCGCACGCATGCGCACGCTTTAGACAATGACTCCTATACCACAAATAGTGAAATACATTACAACAGTCAGCTTGGGGTGGGGAGTGTGGTGATATAGTGCTAGAACTGTTGAAAGAGGTGAGTTTTGAGGGCGGACTGGAAGGAGGAGAGAGAGTGTTTCTGACGGAGAGAGAGTGGGAGAGTGTGCCAGGTGAATGGACCGTAGACGGAGAAGGAGCCGGAAGTGCTGAGTTTGGTGCGGGGGATGAGGAGTCGGAGAGGGTCGGAGGCGGAGCGGAGGGAGCGGGAAGGAGTGTAGGGGTGACAGGGCTAGAAATTAACTTTTTTCTTTGGGGGCCACCGGGCCCCTTGATTGAAAAATTTGAGGGCCCACAAGCAACTTTCGGGGCCCAACTTTGAAAAATAATGCAAACAAAAAACAAAAGAATTATTGACAATATAATAATATAATAAGTAGAAAGTACAATTTGTCTGATAATCTAAAATAAAAACAATTGAATTTCCAATTTTGCTGAGTGATGTCATTTTTATTTGCCTTTTCTTTCACTTTCAAACATTACCAACAAAAAAGGGGAAAAAACACACACACACACACATTCAGTGACACACATATTCCAGTGACTAGTGAGCCTGAAATGGCCATTAAACAAAATAGAAAAAAATCAAGTGAGTCTCTTGTATAATACTTTTCAGTTTTGTGACTGAGTATTGCACAATACACATCATTAAATTTTTAATATGAGTAACCTAACAAAAAATCTGACCTCAATGCACAAAAGTTCAAAACAAAACCATGAAAGGGAACTAAACTTAACAGTACTCTTCCTGATAAACTAAAGTTAAACAGATTTTGCCTTTTTTTTTTTTTTTTTCAATCATCTATTCATATTACACTTATGTGCACTTGAGTTAACAGAAGTAAACTAAAAATACAATAACAAAAAAAAATAAAAAATTTAGGGCACCGGTGTGGGTTGCTTCCCTTGGCCCAAATACGAAACTGCCGAGTAGAGCTAGCTGTAGCAGACGAATTATTTTGCGGGCCAAGCGGGCCCTTCGTTTTTCAACTTTCCGAGCCCGAAATCAACTTTGTGGGTTTTTGGCCCCGGGCCCCCGCTAATTTCGAGCCCTGGGTGATGTAAGTTGGAGAGATAGGCAGGAGCGTAGTTGTTCAGGGATTTGTAGCAGAGACAGAATCTTGTATTGGATGTGTTGGGGGATGGGGAGCCAGTGAAGGAGTTTGAGCAGGGGAGTGATGTGGTCGGATATTTTCTTTCCGAGAGCGAGGCGGGCAGCATTGTTCTGGATGCGCTGGTGAGTGAAAGTGGTGGAGTGAGGAAGGCCGGAAAGGAGAGAGTTGCAGTAGTCAATGCCGTGTGAGTCAGTAGTGACTGAGTGTTGTCGAGTTTGTCTTTGTCTAGTAGTTGTGAGTCGTCAGCGTAGAGGTGGTGGTGTATGTGGTGAAATTGGATGATGTTGGACAGGGAAGAGGTGTAGAGTGTGAAAAGGACCGGGCCCAGGACGGACCACTGTGGAACGCCGCAGGAGAGCCCGACTGGGTTGGAGGAGATGCCGTCGATGGTGACGGACTGCTGTCTGTCGGAGAGGTAGGAGAGAAACCAGGAGTGAGCAGAGTCGGTAATGCCAAAGGAGTGGTGAAGGCGGTGGAGGAGGATAGAGTGGTCTATGGTGTCGAAGGCGGCAGAGAGATCGAGTAGCGTAAGAAGGGAGATGTTGCCCGAGTCGGTGGAGAGAAGCAGGTCGTTTAGGATATGCAGAAGGGCTGTTTCTGTGCTGTGATGTTTGCGATAGGCAGACTGGAAGGAACTGAGGAGGTTGAGCTGGTTGAGAACAAGCTACGTGTCTGTTGTACGTTAAATTGTTGCTCTACAAGCCTCGGAATCTCGCTTTAAACAAAAACGGACATACTGGCTTCTGCCGCCACAGGGCAGAGTGTTAACGGTAGCAGTGGCTGCTTTGCACAAAGGGAATTAATAAGGGCATCCAACTGACCTGTTGTGTCCAGAGTGTCATCTTCATCTTCTACTTCATATACCTCTTCATCATCGTCATCTGAAGACATAGGACAGAACAAACTTCACGTGAAGACCATCAACACAAAATTTGCGCGTGACAATGCAAAAACCTGAAATGACTGAAAACAGTCCATGGACTAACTATGCCACACAATCCATGGCCAGCAAGAGGCATAAATTCTCATGGGAATTTATGTTTCTTGCACGTGGAATAGGCTGACAACCCAAAAATGAATTTTTCTCTAAAATGTTTTTTTTCAAAAAATACTTACTGATGGCATTACTACTAGGAATGCTTCGCTTAGCTTAACAATTTTAGCCCAAAAAAACTCGAGTGCCTGACGACAGGGGAGGCAACCACAGCGGGTGTCATTACCAGGATCCCCCGAGTGGCCTCCCCATCCGGTGGCGCGCTCACCATTTCCCGCCAGTCTCCGAGTCTTAGCTCGACTGCAGCAAGCGGGGAAGGTCCGAGTAATGCCGTCAGCAAGTATTTTTCGAAAAAATACATTTTTGAGAAAAATTCATTTATTTTCTCAAAATCATTACCGACGGCATTACTACTAGGAAGAATGGCGAATAGGAGGAGGGTGCCGCAATCAGGTACACCTGTCCCCTGCCCGAGCGCTCTGCCTGTAAACTATTGAGGCCCGTACCCACGCACCAGTCCCTGACAATTTTAGCTAGGCGTTACCCATGGCGCCTGTGGAGCCGGGAGGGAGTGCTGTGCCGCTGAGATGACCCCTACTAGTGCCAGGTAGACACACTGACCGGATAGGTCTGAGAGGTCTCTGCGGGCGAAGGTAGACTCGGCCCGCCCACCTACGGCTGCCAGAATATTCTGCCCTGTGCCAAAGCGGGCAAGGCGCTGCTAGTAGCCCCTGCTTGACTTGTGTGCTCGGGTGCGCAACGTCTGGGCCCCCTCTGGGGAGATCTCTTGTATGCCGAATGAACGACCCAGCAAAGCTAGGAACCATTTGCGCCGAGGTGTCTCATCTGCCCTGAGTCAAGGGCAGGAATAAGCGTATGCCTTTGTCTTAGTGGTGTACTCCTGCGCCTGCCACTTTAACCTTTAGCACACTGGTGGCGACATTTGTCGCCAGCCGCCATCTTGCTTCATTATCGGATGGCGACATGTCGCCACCGTGTGGTCTGTTCGAAATTGGCTATGGTAAACACACTAGGTTGCTATGAAGCCTTTGCAAAGGATTGTGGGTGATTGTAAATGAGGCTTGCTTCCGTTTTATATCGGCCATCTTGCTAACTTCGAGTGCGTTTGAGCGATTCGAATTTTCTAAGCGAGAGTTTGTTCTGACGGCTTCATTTTGACAAAAGATGACCGATGAGGAGTTAGAAGCATTCATCAAGGAATACTTTTATGGAGTCAGATTCCGATGATGAAGACTTTCTTGGCTTTTTGCCAGAAGACTTGAGATCGAGGGGGGTGGGGGGGGGGGGGGGTGGGTGGGAGATGGTGGTGATGGGCAGAGGAGCGATTCTGAATCGAGTGCTAGTGAACGCGGAAACGGTGCGTAGTAAGCATTGATTATTATTATTTTTTTAGGATAATAACACAGATAACACAGTTTTAAGAATTATGACATAATCTTGATTCATTTATTTACGTACATGCCAAATTCCACAACCATACATAGAAAAATGAAAAAGTTGTAGGCTTTTGAAGTAAGTTGGGTAGCGTTGGGTTTAGCCCACTCAAAAAGAATGCAGTTGCAGGGAAAAGAACTGCCAGCAGAAAGCAGAGTGCTAAAGGTTAAGGCGCCCTGACCGCGTCGTGTTTTCGGAACTTCCGGGACTGGTCCGTATCCCTGAACAGACAGACGGTTGAACTTGCGGTGCAGACACTGGAAGGCGGTTCTTAGCCAAGTCAAGCTGGTGGAGTGCTGCACCTAGTCATCGGCCCTGATCTGGAGACCGAAAGGACGCCCCGAGAAGGCGTAATCTTGCTAACTGCGAGGCCGAAGTGAGGGCGAACAGTCAGCAGGTCTTTCTGTTGGATCTCCAAGCATTGCCAGTGGAAGCCGGCCGTCTTGCCGATGACAGTGCGCCATCCGATCTGAGAGGTCTGTGCCGGAGCCCGGCCGTGCTAGGTGTCGATAAGTGTCTGCCACCAGGTAATTTTGAATGATGCTGAGGGGTCTGATTCTGCTTGGGAACGCGGAGCTGAGGCAGGGGGGTCTGCAGCGCGTCTCCAAAGGACTGTGATCCAGCCAAAAACGGCCATCAAGGTCCTAATCACCAAGCCGCCCCTGAGCTTGTGGAGTCCCTTGGTACCCACCCTGAGGGAGAGAACGCGCTGCGCATCTTAACCCATATCAACCTGAGGCTAACAGCTTCAATTTGTACCCTGCCATCCACAGGTTATACTATCGGAAATTAAGAATACAGCCCAAAGGCTAGGCCGGATTAGCTTGAAGCCTAGTGGCGCCAAGCCACTCTGGCGCTACCCGTTAACTATTCTTATTCAAACGTACGTCACCCACTGGTGAATTCAAAATAAGGGTTAAGATGACGTCAACCATACCTGTTGTTCCCAGGATTAACCGCCCCCAAATGGCTTAACTTCGGTGAACAGAGGAACCAGGGTGTTCAACATGCAATGGTGGTTGGCTACGCAAGGAGTCCGTTTCTCGAAGGAGCCCATCCACGGCCCAGGCTTGTGGATCCGGTCTGGAGGCGACAGAGGAAGCAGCTTCCTGTTCCACGACAGGAGGACCGGCCTATCATCGGGAGTCTCCTCACACGCGTAGAGTAGTTGGAAGGCAGCCGGGTGTAGTAACACTCTCTGTGCTGCTGCTGACCCTGCCACAAGGGGAATCCGCGCGTACGTTGTGCTGACCTCTGACACGCTGTGTCCGACGAGTGCTGTCCCGATCTCTACACCACCAGCAGATGTGCTACACGAAGAAAACCCCGACCGTCGAGTAGCTGGAGCGCACCTGTACCTTCCGTAGTGCAAGCCAATGTTCCCATCTGACGCGAGCCAGCCGCAAAGCCTTCCACTCCAGCTAGCGGATGTATCTGCCTGCGTGTTCCCCTGTCGCTATCCGACTGGTTTTGGTCAGGCACTCCCTGCCTAGGCGGCAACTCTGCGTGCTGGTCCCCCGATGGACTTGCCTCCAATGCCCGGGAATCCGCGTCGACGGCGTTCGAGTCAGCCAGGAGTCCGGGTCCTCCCACGCTTCGCCATCTGGTTCCAGAGGGCCGACTGTCCAAGTAGTTGCATGCGCAGGACCGAAGGTACTAGTAAGCGCCAATAGCCGACACTGGACATCACCTAGCCTCCGGGTCTGGGATCCGTAAGGGCCTAACGTAGCCTGACGGGCGTCAGCCCACCTCCGTGGTCTCCTTCTGGGCAGGGCTCTCGCATCACAAATTAGCGCTGTAGCCAAAGCTCCCATCTCTCCGCCGCTGACTGAAGCGAGTGGGGACAATCCTGTCGAGGTGGCAAGGGATCCTGCACTGCTGCCTTACCGTCTGCCCAGTCGGTCCCACAGAAGAATGTCCTCGCATGGAGCCTTGCACAGCTTTGTCTTTCCCCAAAGACGGGCGAGCATGGAACCTGTCATAACAGCGTGTCCCGTCGTATCCAGTCGCCGCCGGCGCCAAGGAGTTGGCTGTGGAGTGGCACGCTGCGTGCGTGTCCCGCGCTGAGGGGGCGAGGCTGAAAGGTCCCAGGTGTTCTCCAGACCCTTGCTCATGGAAGGCATCACCCTCTCAAGAAAATCCCGCGCCAGCTAGGGAGAAGCGAACCCAGGGAGCAGTCCTGTCCAAGCCTCGCTTCAGAGTCTGTACCGTAGGCTGTGGGGAGCCGCCGCCTGCATCAACGCCTCCTTATCCACCGCTAGCACGGAACCGCCTGGAAGAGACTCCACATCACTGCTGTTGGAAGAAGATGTTCATCTCCTCTGGTCATTGGGAGTCTCAGAAGAACATCTGGTCTCCGCCAGCGTCTTGCCGCGTGGTAGCCAAACGCCTCCGCTAGATCCCATAAGTCTGCAAGGGAGCGATGTGAAGCACTGGGCTGCCCGATGCCTCGGTCATCGTCGCAACCTTCCTCTCAGGGCGAAGACGGCAGGAGGAATGACGCGACGAGCCAGACGCCTCATCCAAGAAGCGGCGAGTCTGCGATGTGTTGGTGCGCACCGACCGTCTGTTAGGAGTATCCGTTGTCTACCCCTACTCCGGACCACATCCTCCGGGTGTAGACTCAGCGCCTCCTCGTCATCCGGTTCTGGGTGTAGGCCACCACTGTTGAGATGTCGGAGAGTACTAGTATCCTGACCCGTGAGACGCTGCTCCCACTCAGAGCACGAGTCACACTGCTATCACTCCAGCCTGTTGAAGTGTTTGACGGCTTGATCCCTAGTCCACATATGAGAATATCCTGACTCGCGAGACGCTGCTCCCACTCGGAGAGAGCGCAAGCCACACTCCTTTTATCTCCAACCTGTTGATGTGTTTGACGGCTTGATCCCTCGTCCAACTGCGAGAATATCCTGACCCATGAGACGCTGCTTCCAATCGGAGAGAGCGCAAGCCACACTGTTTTCATCTCCAGCCTGCTGATGTGTTTGTCCGCTTGATCCCTCGTCCACTTACGAGGATTCCTGACCCGTGAGACGCTGCTCCCACTGGGATAGAGTGCGGGCCACACTGTGTTGATGCATTTGTGCTTGCTCCATTGTCCACGTGTGCTAAAAGGAAGGGAGATTCCGTCCTGCCGCTGCCATCGGCGCCGGTGTCGAGGCTGTCATTTCCCCCGAGGAAGATCGGCCCTTGAAGATCTGGTCGGAAGATTGGTCGCTCTTGAAGGGCGCCTCTGATGCTCGGTGTCACGAAGAGATCCGCCGCTGCACCGTACCCGAGCTTGTCCGCTCGTCGGAGAGGCAGAGAGGGAAATGAAGACGTTCCCTGGCGTTAGGCATCTGTAGTGCCCTGTCCCCAGCTGATGTGGTCACCCTAACGAACATGTAGACTTCGTCCCCGCGTGATGCAGGGCCATGGCCACCGTGAGTCTCTCTCTATGTCCTATGGTGGAGTGTGGGTGGGTGGTTGGCAGGGTGGCGTTCCAGGAGGCCGCACTCGACGAGGAACCACCTCTCGACGGCTGCTGCAGCCCTGAAAGTCTAAAATTTTGCCCACCAGCCTTTGGCTAGTGACTTGCAAGTTTTACTAGCCAAACTGAAAATGTTACTAGCCAAAACTGAAAATTTTACTACTGAAAATAGCCCCCCAACTCAACAATATAATGTACCACAAGCGTTTGACGCCCATTGTTAGAGAGTGTTTTCTGCCCAGAGGCATTGAAAACAAATATTTGAACAGACGATCATAACCAAGTTAATGTTTATGTCCTGACTTCAGGCTTTTAATATCAAGTGGAGAAATAACTGACAAAATCCCCATGTGAACTGTGGTGGGATTTTTTATTTATTTATTTTTTGTAAGTAGAGCTGGGCTTCTGTTTGCACAACAGGTTAAAGGGTCTGTAGACCCCCAAGTATAAATTTTAGAGGGTATACAGACCCCCAGACTAGCATTATAGAGGGTCCACAGATTTATTTAAGAAAAACTGCATCATCTGTATGTTCCTTAAAATAAATTATCCACACCCGGGTCTGCCCTGGGGGACTTGGGTGGGATTAACTACATTTTAGTTCCCAGGGTCACCCTGGTCAGCCCCACAGACAGGGTGTGTTTTTTCTGGGGCATGTGTTTCTGTCTACCCTTGGTCCATTCACCTGTATTTCTCTTTTTAAAACTCTCCCAACTGTCTGCACTGCCTGTAGCTCTTGATATTGGATGTGTGTTGCTAAATGGTCTTAGCTTTATTTAGGCCCCATGGCGTAGGTTTATTTAACGTATTGGACCGGCTGGTGACATACATTCAATAGTGTTTCTTTTTTTTTTCACAAGCAGTGCAGGCACGTCCTGAGAAAGCCTTGTTGCTGTCGGACAATAAACAATGTACAATCAATCAATCATTAAAATAAATTATCTCATTTCGCTCTCTCCTCTTTAAATGTGTTGTGACAGTGCGTGTGTCCTTTCCATGATCTGATTCTTTAACTGGTGAGCTATCGTGCAAAAGCCTGTCTCCCTAGCTCTCTCACACACAGAAAAAAGGATCTCTATTTATTTGTATGATCGTTTGATAATGTATTGTAACAGAGAATATAGCGTTTTCTGCTGAACGCGGCAGATTGACAACCGAAGTGTGACTTGTCTAAACTCTGTGTGTGTGTGTTTGTGTGTGTGTGTGTGTGTGTGTGTATGTGTGTGTGCTGTGTGTGTGTAAACTGATGTACTTCAAAGTTAGTTTCAACCCGTTTAACCACTCAGAACTGAGACGTGTTTTTCCATTGTTTGCCTAATAACTGTGTACCAGAAGATGGCGGATCGACCACGATTTAAAAAAAAACTGACAAACTTATTTCTGTTCAAATTTCTGGACTTGCTTTTTGAGTTTGCCTCAGTGCACATTGCGCATGCCATCCGAGTGCCGTCGAGCTTTAGCCATGGAAATACACTCAGCACAGCCATGGCGGATTGTGAAAACTGTGTCGTAGCGGCGGTGCAACACACGGCCCAGGGGTAGCATTTCTTGTACTGTCGCTTGTCGATGGAGATGGCGATGTCGAAGTGCAACTTTCTTCTTAGCGATTATCAAGATCAGACGGTGCCGGATTAAAGAATCCGAAGCATTCCAGCTCTTCCTTTGCTTTTTCTCCGCCATGTACAACTTCGTTCTAGATCGAAAGCGAAACGCACGATGCCGTATCCCATAATAGTATGTACGGTGACGTCACAGCAAGTAACGCGTTCAACATGTAGCGCGCACTTTGTAATAACATGCTGACACCACACATAAACTAACAGTTTGCCCGCCCTGTTACACTCGCACGGACGCCGGCGTCGGGTCGATTCTGAACGCAGCCGCGACTGAGCGAGCCGCTAAACGAACCAATTCGTCACTAAAAATAGAACGACTGTCACCGACCACTGTTATGGTACACACAGTTCGAGTGACGTGTTCGGCTACTGCCGCAAAGTGATGTAGGCGACTCGCGGTGTGATCAGGTCACGCGCCGGCGTACCTGATGTTCGGCTGGCGGTTAACCGTTGGATTGAAAAACGCACGAGCGCACTCGCATTTGGCGAGTGAGTAATTTTTTTTACTCGCCAAATGAAAAATTCACTCGCTATGGCGAGTAAATTACTCGCCATTTTCAGGGCTGTGCTGACCGAGTTAGTTCCTCCCAATAGTGCTTTGGACATGGAGGATCCGCCCTGCGAGTTTGATCTCATCTGTGGCTCCACTCTTCGACTCAGGAAGAAGCCTGTGTCCCTCTCCATGCTCCTAAGGCGTGGGGGAGGTATCCTGGGGTTAATTGCGATGGGGCAGCACCTTCCGTCGGCTGGCTTAATGACCGAATGTCTGTCCTCCCTAGGGACAACTTCGGTCTCCGTAACATTTTCCTGTCCAAACACGATGGGGAAGCACGTCCCGTCAGTTGGTTCCATTTACCGCATAACCATCCTGAGAGGGAGGGTCCCAGTCCCAAAACCTTGCTTGTCTGAGACTCATATCTCGCCTTCCGCCTTACTGCATAGGGTCTGAGCTCCATCTGCAGATGCGTACCCAGGGGACGAATCCCGTTGAGGGCGGTCTTGCATATCCGGGGCCTCAACGAGGCGGGGTGGAGCTCTTGCGTGTGTTCTGTGTCTCACATGACTGAAATCTCGCCCTCTATTTACTGCGAGGTGCCCGAGCTCCATATGCCGACCCATACCTAGGGGACGAATCCCGTAGTGAGCATCCTATCACATCTGGGGCCTCTACGAGGTGGGGTGGAGCTGTTGCGTGCGTTCTGTGGCTATCTTTCCTGTCCCTCCCTGAGAGGTGCGTCCTAGACGCAGCCCGATGATGGCGCTGGTCCGGCCTAAGGCTGGCGGGCACTTGCCTCTCAGAGGGTGGTGGGTCCCCCGCTTGGGCTCTCTCTCTGTCTCTCACCTGGGGATGATAATCTAGCCCAACATCTTTACTGCGGGGGGGGATCGAGCTCCATATGCCGACACATGCCTAGGAGCGAACCCCATCACTGGCGGTCGAGCATGTCCCGGGATTCTACAAGGCAGAGTGGAGTTCTTGGTGCCGGGTCCAAATGGGGGGAAAACCCTGATCGCTGCTGCTAGGCTCATTCATCCGCTCCGGGCGGGGCAGCGCTGCCTGAGGCACCGACCAGTATGACTCTGCCTTTCCCTTCATGGTCGTCGATGGTGCTTTGTTCGTCAGCTGTGTGCAAAGCGCCTGTTTACCCCTCCGGGAAAAAGCCCACAGCTGTGACCATCTCTCTTTCGCCCACGTCACGCACTGTTGCCTGTCTGATCGGAGGAGCAGCCCGAGCATGGTAGGCAGACATCATGGCCGTCGCTAGGCCACTGGAAGGCGCCACACTTGGTACAGGTCCGTACCTAAGCACTGTAAGAAAGGACAGAAGAAGACGGGCGAGAAGCAGGGCACCTCCCGGTCGGCTTGCCGACCGGTCGTAACTGGCTGGAAGCAGTAACCGCTGTTTTACCTTGTCATGGCTCAAACCGGTAATCCCACAGAAAACCCAACACCAAGTAATCCACAGAACACGTAGATAATCCAAGCACAAACACAATGCACTACACGTCCACGAATGTCAGTAACACAAATAATCCAAAGAATCCAGAGTACACAACGGTAATCCCACCATCCACAGCCGGAGCACCTGAGGTGCACACGGCCTGTCCTGGTGAGCCAAGCGAAGAGACTTGCGGGAAACGGTGAGCGCGCCACCGGATAGGGAGGCAGGGGAGGCCACTTGGGGGATCCTGGTAATGACACCCCTTGTGGTTGCCTCCCCTGTCATCAGGTACACAAGGTTTTTTTGGCTAAAATTGTTAAGCTAAGCAAAGCATTCCTAGCACTAGTGGTAATGCCGTCGGTAATGATTTTGAGAAAATAAAGCAATCCACTCCCATAGCGGACAACGGTCACCCATGTATTTATCATAATGTACTTGGGCCGCATCATGTGCTTGTGTCACGGCACCGAGTGCACTGACAACAGTACCACCTGCTAAGAGATGGAGTTGGAGGGTCATGTCAGCCCGGCTACAGATTTTGCAAGGCATCTTTCCTGCAAATAAGACTGAAGTAGGGGTTATAAATTTACACATACACACATCAAACGAAAAAGACTTAACCTATTCTTAACCCCAAGGCAAGGGCGCTTTTCCCAAATTTGGGAGGTGTCATCTAACTATGTACCAGTTACAGGAGATGGATCGACCATGATAATTCAAGGGTAGTGCCAGATTAGCTTGGCGCCTTCAGGCACCAAGCTAATCTGGCACTACCCTTGAATTATCATGGTTGATCCATCTCCTGCTGTAAGGTGCCAGGGCTAAATGACCACCTACCATCCTCATCCTCTACAACCACAACAGATTCGTCAGCATCCTCTTCATCACTGTAGTCACTGGAAAACACATCAAAAAGATTCAGATTTATCAATGGTCAACTTACAGTTACATGTCCAGCAAGATTTCATGCATAATGCTTTCATCAAAAGACAACAACAAAAAAACAAAAAAAAAAAACAAGGAAAATGGCACCATCATACAATTACAATGTTTTCAAATGTTCACACTGTTTGTAATTTTTCAGAGCTGCAAACATCAACAAATTGTACATATTGTTCATCATTAACCCATTAAGTCCCAACACACTACATCTGGAGATGGTTCGACCATGACTGGCGCCGAGCTAATCTGGCACTACCCTTTTATGGTCTATCCATCTCCTGCAGCTGTGTACATGGTTGTCAGGTGGCGCCTGCAAAATTGGCAACAGGCATCCATGGGATAGAATGCACATACCGCCACTGGTACTGTTTACAATATTGGTGGCTGCATGCACAGGGGGGTTAACACATTTGAGACGTGCTGCATCTGGATATGTGGCATAAAGCTGCATATCCGGATGCGCCACATCTCGAATGAGTTAAAGCAAGCAGTAAGCAACATACCTGACACCATTCTCTTCCACCTCTGTGTCTGGAGCCAGGTAATACTGCAGTGGGTTTGGCCACATGTCATCTTTTATTACCTGCACAATACACATGTAGGCAAAACTGATGCAAACAGAGCTGACAACATTTATCATAACAAGCACCAAATGAGCAAGACAGGCCGACTACAAAAACATGAGGAATATTGCCTGATCATTGTCAATCCTACATAACCCTAACCCTGGCTGGGGCCTCAGTTATTTTGGGGGGCTCTAAAACCGCGGCCCTAAAGCCAACCGCTGAGAATAAGTGGCGCACTTACTCAGCTGACGCACTAACTCAGCTGATAAGATGGTGGTAGCGCACAAGATATTTTGGATCCTCACGCTCTCGGAAGGTCTAAATTGACTGTAGGCGTCATGGCACACACTAGAATCGGAGCGGATCCGTTGCTTGGGGTAGGTTGTTTTCATTGTTAGACCGGAAAAAATCTCCAATTTTGAACATGTGATGCTTGTATCTCCGCTGCAGATGTCCTGGTAAAAGTATTAGCTGGTGGTGCAGAATTACTTAGTATTTTTCTTCTTCTTCCCGTAAAGAGCCTTCCCAAGAGTACAGCGTTTTCATGTGTATACTGCAAGAATGAGGCGTGAAAAGAATTATGAACAATAATATGATGTCATCTGGCTGTCGTGCGACATAAATGTTTTCTTGTTACCATCATATAATTATGCTAATGACATGGAATCTATTTATCTGCCCAAATTCTGCAATTTCTTGTGGACAAAATTGCGGGAGGTATGAAATCATTCACATCGCTGTAGCTGACAGTGGCTTGTGCATTTAATAAAACCTTCTACATGAGTTTATGGTGACACAGGAGCTCCAGGTAGATTGCTTCTCTGGTTCCTTCCTTTTAAAAAAAAATATTTCTGTTGTTTAGCGCCGCTCTTACATGTTTTTAACATACGGCAGGGACTCCAAGCGCTGTTCCTTGGTATGTGCTTGGTCTACGAGCTACTGCCACAGTAGGCACAACAGGCCATTACACACATATACACACACGTACTATGGTAAACAACACACAATCAGATGTATTTTAAAATGCTTTATCTGTATTGTCGTCTGCTCTTTCAATTCCCCATGCACAAGCTGATTTCCATTTGCATGTGCGTTACTATTCTTAGACTGGGGATCACATGACCGGTCTCAGGATTTTACCTGAAGTGATTTCCACCACAGTTTATAAAACCAAGATGGTGTCGGGTCCCGAGTGGGTCGATTCGAAGACAAGCGTCAAATGGTGACGCTTTGCGTCAAAGTTGCGACATACTTTCAGGTAGAATAACAACTTTGGACACAGTATAGCATTAATATTATGCCTTATTTTCTTCCTCCTTTGTCAGCTATTTGTGCGCCACCACTCCTATATATTTTTAACACAGACTCAAAGAGCTGTTCCTTGGTATGCGCTTGGTCTACAAGCCAACATAACCCTTGACCTACTAACCAGTAGTGTTTGTGTCATGGTGACTCCTGCAGGAAACACTGTGACAAGATCTACCAACAGCCATACAGTAAAAATAATAATAATAAATAAGATGAGGATTTCATCCCAAAGTCTACCGTATTGTTTGCAGCTCAGATGCATTTATCTTTTAGGAACATTCAGAGTTGTTCATATTTGTAGGCTTACTGTGGTGATCCATTTCTCTCCTCTCTAAGCCAACCTCTGATCAACACACATGTCGGCGCACACAAATAAAGACGGACACACAACGCTTCCTGCCATTAGTACGCTCTGTGGTGGGCTCGTGTAGAGACAGGAATCCATCTCCTTCTACTCTAACCCACCCTCTGATCCACACACACTGGTACACACAAATAAAGACGGACACACGGTGATTACCCCCATTCGTAAGCTCTGTGGTCTGGCATAGCATAGCTATTCTGAAAAATAATAATAGCACATTACAAGCACCGAAATGACGTCACTTCAAGCTTCACGTCATGGCATCATTAGTTAAATGACGCCATGTTCATAGTGATGACTCGATGTTATATGTCACTCATCGTAAACTAACATTTGATGTATCAGAGAATCAACTTTGCAATTTTCTTGCTGATTTTCACGCCTACAAGCTTACAGGTCACAATATAACCTAATCCTACCCCAGGGCCGGGACAAACAACAGACTGATGCAAACACTGTTTATGAAAAATCATGCGGGGTATTAATGAAAAGACAGTGGTTTTTGTAAAAGAAAAATTAAAGTTATGTGCGCTGTTTTACAAATGACTCTGAAAAAGTGGTGCAGAAAATTGCCTGATTTTCACACCTAGGTCATACAGGTCACAAATGACCTAATCGTACCTGACAACCGAGACAAACTGTAGGCTTATGTAAATACTGTATATATATATGAAAATCATGCGATTATTAATGAGAAGATTTTTCATAAAAAAGATTCAGTTGTTTTAAGATTAGCCCATATAATTCGTGAAATTAATCCAAAATTTGTGAAAATTTTTTTTTTTCAACAAATATTTAATTATCAATCAAAAGGTTCTAGAAGTACAATGCTGGTTAACGAACTCATTTAATATGTCCATCTTATCTAGCTATATGCAAAATATCTAGTAAAAATGAAAAAAAATAACAGACTGCAGTGTGGATCAACCGGTTTTTGTAAAACGTCATTTTTATCTTGTTACTTCTTTACCAGAATTTCTGCCCTGCATGCCAAAAATGTCATGTGCATGCTCCGGAATGCACTCCGACCAGCCCCATTTCAAAGTCTACCATATTTTCAATATCATAACAAAAAGCACAAAAGCAAACTATCACACATGCAAGCATGCACTACTTTTACCCTTCACATCCTGATACACCCATTGCTTAAATAAATGTGACTATGATTTTTCAAGGGTAGTGCCAGAATAGCTTGGCGCCTCAGGCGCCAAGCTATTCTGGCACCATCCTTGAACTGAAACAGTTGATCTATCTCCTAATCTGTAATGCAGCCTTCATAGGACAAAAAGCAAATTTTACAAAATCAGCCTCAGGATGTAGTGGGTTAAACCACCCCATCCCTCCCTCACAACTTTCATCCAATCATATGTTACATAAAAAAACAGAAACTGAAGAAAGATGTCAGGCAAAAGAGTACTAAATGTGAAAGGTCTGATGAAAAAAAGGGTCTTCAAGTGAACTTGTAGGCAGATTCTTTATTTCAACTGGGAGTGAGTTCCAGACATTTAAAGCCTGAAAGCTGAAGGACCACTCACCAACTATCTTCAAGTTACCTACCAAGATTTTTATAAGTTTCTTCCTCAGCATAACGGAGGGTTATTCCTGAAACCAAGTTAAGATTGAGGAAAGTAGGGTCGGGAAAAGCAAGCAATACACAGAGCCCATCTTCCCTGATCATCCTCGTTCCCCCTGTAAGTTAACCCTTTGACTGTCAGCAGCAGATTTTGTTGCAATGACTCCTGCAGAAATCATCAACAAAACACACTTCCAACGGGCAAAGGGTTAACTCCTGACAAGTACATGTGCCTCAAGGTGAAAAAATGAGGCCACTCCTTGCTGGCTAGAGGCATAGTTTCTCATGAGCCCCTATGGCTACAAAGACTAATGATGATAACAAGGGTGACAGTGTCAAAAATTGAAATGGCTAGGAACTATCTATGCACCATAATCCATGGACAGCAAGAGTTAGAGACATAAATTCCCATGAGCCCCTGCATCTGCAGGGGCTCATGGGAATTTATGTCTCTTGCAGATGGAACAGGCTGGCCGAAGGGCTGTTCTGTTGGACCAAAATGACAAAATTTAGCTTTCTGTGATTTTGAAAAGCTGAATCAGTCTCCAGGGCTTCTGTTTTAGTGCGTCTGTGCGTCTATGACGCATTAAAACTCAAAATCACGTACAGAAAATGTAACTAAGGGGTAGTCAGACGCACTAAAATTCAGTGCATCTGCGTCCGATTGATTGATTGATTGTACATTGCTTAACGTCCCGACAGCAACAAGGCTTTCTCAGGACGTGCCTGCACTGCTTGTGAAAAAAAAAAAAATAAACAGAACATTGAATATATGTCGCCAGCCGGTCAAATACATTAAATAAACCTAACACATGGGGCCTAAATAAAGCTAAGACCATTTAGCAACACACATCCAATATCAAGAGCTACAGGCAGTGCAGACAGTAGGGAGAGTTTTCAAAAGGCAAATACAGGTGAATGGACAAAGGGTAGACAGAAACACATGCCCCAGAAAAGAGAGAAAAACCCACCCTGTGAGGCTGACCAGGGTGACCCTGGGAACTAAAAAATACCTAACCCCACCCAAGTCCCCCAGGGCAGACCCGGGTGGGGTTGCATCTGCGTCCGAGATGCATTATCTTTGCGCCACCATACGTAACCTAACAGAGGTAGGTGACAGTCATTCTATTTTTAGTGACGAGTTGGTTCATTTAGCCGCTCACGCTTGGTCGCGGCTGTGTTCAGAATCACCCCAATTCCGGGGTCCATGCAAGTGTAACTGGATGGGCAAACTGTGGTGTCAGCATGTTATTACAATGTGCGCGCTACATGTTGAACGCATTACTTGCTATGACGTCACCATTCATACTATTATGGGATGCCGCATCGTGCATTTCACTTTTGATCCTGAACGAAGTTGTAAATGGCGGAAAAAAAGCAAAGAAAGCTAGAATGCCTCGGATTCTTTAATCCGACACAGATGATCTGATCGTCACAGTGATAATCGCAGACGCTTAGAAGAAAGTTGCACTTCGACACTGCCGTCTCCATTAACAAGCGACAGTACCAGAAATGATACCCCTGGGCCGTGTGTGGCACCGCCGCTGTGATTCACAGTTTTCAGAGTTCATGGATGTGTATTTCCATGGCTAAAGCACGACGGCATACGGATGACATGCGCAATGTGCATGGAGGTGAACTCAAAAAGCAAGCCCAGAAATTTGAACAGAATAAGTTTGTCAGTTTTTTTAGTAGTGGTCGATCCATCTTCTGGTACACAGGTATTAGGCAAAAGCTCTAAAATTGGAGAAACACATCTTTCGGGTTAAATGGGTTGAAACCAACTTTTAAGTACACTAGTTCTCTCTCTCTCTCACACACACACACACACACATACAGAGAGAGTTTAGACAAGTCAGACTTTGGTTGTTAATTTGCATTCAGCAGAAAAGGCTATATTCTCTGTTACAATACATTATGAAATGAGCATACAAATAAATACATATGAGTTTTTCTGAGAGGGAGAGGGAGACAGGATTTTGCACGATAGCTCAACAGTTCAGTATCATGGAAAAGACACACACACACACACTGTCACAACAAATTTAAAGAGGAGAGAGCGAAATGAGTTAATTTATCTTTAAAAAAAACCATACAGATGATGCAGTTTTTGGCTCATGTGCAAAGCAAAAGTGAGTATGTTTTGGGCCAGTGGTCATCCATCTGTCGTCCGTCGTCCGTGGTAAACTTTAACGTTGGCATTTTCTCAGACACTATTCAAGCCACATTCCTCAAACTTGGCCCAAGGATACTTTGTGATTCTAAACATACCACAGGCATGGAAATTGCCCAAGCAAAAATCAGCTAAAAGTAGCGGGGTCCGGGACCTTCAGCCTGATACAAAAGGCCTTGTTTCCAGGGGAGGAAAAATCAAACGATAGGGGAGGGGAGGGGGAGGGGGGTAGGCGCTAGACCTTGCTTCAAGGGACCGAAAAATCAAACGACGGGGGAGGAGGGGGGGGGGGGGGGAAGGGGAGGGGGGTGGGGGGGGGAGGCTAGACCTTGCTTTGAGGGGCCGAAAGGTCAAACGACGAGGGGGGTGGGGGGGGGTTGGGGGGGGGGGTGGAACACCTAGCTCCGTGTTAATTTAACACAGTGTGCATCTGCCCACCTAGGTTTACTGCGCAGCACGCGGCACGCTCTGGCCAAGGACAATCCCATGCCTGTCTTGTCTGCTTTGCTATTAGATTGCGGCAACGGAAATAGGATCCAAGGATTTTCCTTTTTTTCCCCGAGGAATGTGAAATTATTTTCCGCAGAAAACCGCGGATCCGAGGATAATTCCCATGCCTGATACCAATTTGAGTGACGTCACAAAGGTCAAGGTCACAGGGGATCAGGAAAAAGGACAAAAATAGCTATATTTTGACATAATTTATATTTTTCTCAAATAATATTCACAAATTCAAACGCAAACTTGGTTCAGAGATACCTGACGGTAAGACCTATCTATGCATACTAATTTGGATGACTCCTCGGAAAGGTCAAGGGTCACAAGGGCTCAGGAAATAGGTGAAAAATAGCCATATTTTGACAAATATGTTTTTTCTCAAATACTATTCACAACTTTAAACCCAAACTTGCTACAAAGATACCTGATGGTAAGACCTATCTATGCATACTAATTTGTATGACCCCTTGAACGGTCAAGGGTCACAAGAGGCTGGCAAATGTGTGTAAAATGCTAATTTTTGATAAAATTGTAGGTATTCCCAAATTTTTGCGAATTTTTCAACCAAATTTGGTACAAAGATAGCTGATAAGACCTTTTTATGCATACTAATTTAGTCGACTCATCACAAAGGTCAAGGTTCACGGGGGGGTTGACATGTGTGAAATATGCTTACATTTTCAGAAAACATGGATTTTGCTGCTGCAGAAGCCAGCCCTTGTCACAAAGGTCACACATATGTAAATCGGTCATAAACGTGAGCCATAATGGCTTTGCCTTTCTTGTTTTTAAAAAAATTTGCGGACCCTCTAGTTCCCTCTAAAGTTTATACCTGGGGCAGACCTGCCTACATGTTCATGTGGTTGACAGGAAGATTTGGGAAAACTCTCAGTAAGATTTGCGAGACTGTCAGTAAGATTATAGTTCAACTGGGCGATAAACCTTGCTTCCAGGGGCCAAACAAATCAAACAAAGGGGGGGGGGGGGGGGGGGGGCGGGAGGATTGGTTAACAACAGCAGACCTTGCTTCCAAAGGACAGGGCTTAGCTGTTGCCCGTTGTGAGCGTTTTTATTATTAAGTGTTGCATAAATACACATATCATTAAAAAACGAATTATACGTTCATCTGCTTCTGCTTCGTCGTCTGTTTTGTTTTGGAGGCATGATTTTGCACCGACCGTGAACCTCAAACTAACAAAGTAAAGCGATCCCATCCGCTAGAATGAACGCAAAAAAAGACGCACTTTCCAATTGGCTAGACAAAATTATAGGTCAGCACACAGTAGCCAATGAGGACCAGGCTTACTACTACCGCAGAAACGGCACAATCAAACTGTCTTTTTGCCAAGACAAACCCCAAAATACCGTAAAACGCTACCGTAGAAAATTGATACATGACCGGAAGACTGTAAAAAAACACCCAAACTCGTAAGAAATACGGCAAAATCGTAAGAGTAGGCAGGTCTGCTGGGGGTCTACGGACCCTTTAACCTGTTGTGAAAACAGAAGCCCTGGTCTCCATGACTAAAGACTGTCACCCATGCTAATGATAATAAATTTCCATATCAAAAGCCTCTTGCAGATGAAGCAGGATGGCTGAATCCACTAAATGTGTGAACTTCATGCATTTACTGGACTGCTTCTGATTTGAGATAGCCCCTTGTGGTTTTGCAAGCATCCACCGGTGCTGGAAACATGGGGGTTCACTCATTTAGCCCCAGCACCCTACAGCAGATGTATTGACCCAAGCTAATCTGGCACTAACCTTGAAAAGACCAACCCATTCCTGTCATGAAATGTCAATCAAACTTAGCGCGTGTTCGCCCCTTGACCATTCAAAATGCTGTAGATCATGTGCTTCTCACTGCCAAGCGGAAGGTAAGGTAAAAGCAACCAATGTTTATGCTTGCGAGACATGGAACAGCTTTGATGTTTCCATTATTTTAGCCAATTTAGGAGGTACTGGAGATGCCTGAAAAGCACTGTTTTTATGGGGAGTGTAAATCAGATTCCTGATAGCCCAATCGATATCCAGGTGTAGAATGTTTTCCGTTCTTGAAGCCTTCATCATGACTGGACTGGCAGAAACAAGAGAATGGAAAAAAGCTTGCGGTTGGCCACATGGCCAACTCAACCCTGAGAGAATCACAAGACACCACTACATAATTATGCTTGAAAGTAAAATTTCTACTTTTTCAAGTTTTCGATCGCTTGTACTTCAGTTCTAGTCTGCTAAATTGGATCGTAGATCTGTCAGTTGTCTGTGAAGCATTCATGCACGCATGCGAGAGTGAGTGAGAGACGCCTCATTGATGTAAACTGACCAGTACTAGCAGAAGTTCTCAGTGGGAAAAAAAGAGACGTCTTAGAAGTGTACTGATGATTGCCTGCACGAGAATTTCTTTTTAAGACTCAGTAGCGAGATATGCCCTATTCAGGCTATTGTAGTATGGGATCACCCATAATTTCAGACTGCAAACACATAAAACTTATATTACAATAGGAAAGAGCGCACAAAAATGTGTGGTCGTGCAAAATGTCAAAGCTCTACCTCAACTTTTTATAGTTCACAACTTGATTTGGCAAAAATGAGATGATTTGCACATTTCATAAAAAGCTAAGTTTAGGGTCGCATACATAATCTCTGGAGTGACAATGTCCCCACTTGCTGTACTGATCAAACCCAAAACCTAGTTCGCACTGAATATTTTACAGCTCCAAGAATGGTATACTTTAGAAGAAATGCCATCCTAAAAATGGTTAAAAAAAATCAACGTTGAACAATGCGCTTTACTATGATAGCAGTCTACACTAGCGCTCTTTTCCATGAAGCACGCATCGCACCCTTGCTGGACCCCAAAGAAAGGGGCTGAGTCAAATAAAAAGTGGATCGGTCTATTATCATGGCCAGTCCGCCTCCTGTAAGTAGTATATAGCTGTTTTGGAAAATGCAGCCGTGGGGTTAAATGGGCTAATTCCAAATGATTAGGCACTGGAGCTGACTTTGGTCCTAGAAGAGAAAGAAAAATGGTCAAAATGTCCACACAAACCTCAGCAATGTCATCAGCAGAGGGGTCTCCATTGTCAAGAAACCAGATAAAGAAATTGCGCCTGTTGCCATGTCGCCTCTTGCGTGAGTCGGAGTTAGCTGCTTGCTGATGGCGGGCAGCAAGATTTATTCCCTTCTTCCAGGTGATCTGTGTTGATTTGGACTCAGGGTCACCTGGCAACATAAGCAACAGGATATATAAGTGTTAACCCTTTGGCAACACTTCTGTTGTTTTGCAGAAATCCCCAACAAAAAGAAAAAAAACCTATTGACAGCCAAAGGGTTAAAGAAAAGTAAACTAGATGACAAGTTCAATATGTAAAAACTAAATTTCTGTTAATCCTTTTAGCCCCAGATCCCTACAGCAGGAGATGGCTTGACCATGATATATTTCAAAGGTAGTGCCAGATTAGCTTGGCGCCTGAAGGCGCCAAGCTAATCTGGCACTACTCTAGAAATAACATGGTCAAGACATCTCCTTTAACTGGTACATAGTTGTTAGGCAACACCTCCAAAATTTAAGAAATGGGACCTTAAGGCTAAAAAAATGTATTTTTCTTTAAAATATATTTTTGGGGAAAAATACTTACCGATGACATTACTGTTAGGAATACTGTTCTCGCTAGCCTAATTTTAGCCAAAATTGCGGTTGTGTGCCTTTAAGGAGGGAAGTATCAAGGGGCGCTATAAGCCTGGCAGAGCCACGGTAGCCTCCCTTCCATCTACATCCGGCACGCAGTCACCTGATTCGCCATTCTGTTTCGTAGCGAGCCAGCGGTAGCAGGGCAGGTGGGAGGGTCCTCCGAGTAATGTCATCGGTAAGTATTTTTCCAAAAAATATATTTTAAAGAAAAATAATTTGTTTTCTCAAAACACATTACCGATGACATTACTGGTAGGAAGAATGTCGAAGAGGCGGTGGGTGCCGCTTAGAACGCCCCTATACATGCAATGACGCCCCCGAAACCCGCCCTCCCAGGCACAACCTCCCGATAATTTTAGCGAAGATTACCTACGGCACCTGGGGTGCCGGGAGGGAGTGTTGTGCCGCCGTGACATCCCCCACCAGCGACAGGTTCTCGCGCTGGCCGGAGAGATCCCTCAGGTAGACTCTGGCGAAGGTAGACTCTGAACGCCAGCCCACCGCCGCCACAATGTCTTTGACTGCACAGTTGCGGTCGAATGCAAGGCTTGCGGCCATGGCTCGGACCTCATGCGCCCTGATGTTCATGCGTGCGGCCGTAGCAGGGGTGAGGTCGTGGTAGGCGGAGCGGATCACCCAACAGATCCAGGAGATCGTCTGGACAGTAATGTCATTTCTACCAGGGGACAGAGGAAGGAAAAGTCGGGTGCGGCCCCGCGCAGAGGCTTGGTCCGGCGCAGGTAGACACGCACCACTCTCACTGGGTCTTGCTGCCTGGAGTCTCGGGAAGAGCTCGGTCCCCTCAGGGCTTGGATGGTGACCACCTGCGGAGCCATCAGTGGGATCCGGGTCTTGGCCAGGAAGGTCGGGTCGGGCAGCAGTTGTAGTAAACCGTCCGCCTGGAACTGTAGGCACGAGGGATGGGTCGAGAAGGCGTGGAGCTCGCTGACCCAGGCCACAGTGGCGAGGGCTAGTAGGAAGCATGTCTTCCGCGTCACGTCTGACAGTCGCGCCAGCTGCAAAGGCTCAAAGCGGCTAGAGTTGAGCCACGTCAGTATCCAGGGCAGGTCCCATCTTGGCACGAGGGATCTGGTGGTCGGCCGACGAAGACCGAAGTGCGCCATAAGGTCAGCCAGATCCTTGCAGGCGCCAGGGTCGGGACGTCCCAGGTGCCGGTACGCATCGGCGATCATAGCAAGATAGCCGTGAATGGTAATGGGAGCCAACATCTGAACATTGAAGAGCCAGAGGAATAATTCCGCCAGCTGAGGTACCATGAGATCCGTGGGGGAGAGTCGTTCCGCGTCACACCAGTTGCAGAGGATGCGCCATTTCCCCTCGTATACCCGTTTGGTGGAGCGTCTGCGGGCTGCAGCGATAGCATCCTCGCCGCACCTGAGAAGCCTCTGGTGGTGAGGGCTTGCTGCACAATCTCCAGGCGTGGAGTAGGAGGCGCTCGGGGCACGGGTGGAACAGGTCCTGTCGGGGCTGCTTGAGCATCGATGGCGGAGCGGGCAGCCGCAGCAGGGGGGCCGACGCTAGGTTCAGGAGGTCGGTTGTCCAAGACCGGGACCAGCAGAAGGGGGCCACGAGGAAAAGAACCGTGTTGCAACCTCTGAGCTTGAGCAGAACCTTGGGGACGAGCACCATCAGCGGGTAGGCGTACGCGAAGAGGCCGTCCCAGGGGATGGAGAGAGCGTCGACTGCCAAGGCTTGTGGATCTGGAATGAGGGAGACGAAGAACGGAAGCTGGTGGTTCCACCTCGTGGCGAAGAGGTCGATCATGGGAGTCTCCCAGTGGTTGCAGATCATCCGAAAGATGTCCGGCCGGAGGGTCCACTCGGTGTGTAGCAGCTGCCCGTGTTGAGAGAGGGAGTCTGCCAGGACGTTGAGATGGCCCGGGATGTGTCTGGCTCTGAGAGAAATGCCGCGGTCTTCGCACCACCGAAGGATCTGGTAGAGAAGAATGCAGAGAGATGGGGAGCGAGTCCCGCCCTGCTTCTGTATGTAAGCGACGACCGTGGAGTTGTCGGACAGGACGAGTAGCTCCTGGTGACACAGGCGGGGTTCCCATGCGCCGAGAGCTTGCCAGACCGCCTGGAGTTCCAACCAGTTGATGTGTCGCTTCGCGAGCTCCGGGGGCTAGGTGCCGGAGGCCGTGGTGAACATCGGAAGAAGGTGAGCTCCCAGCCGGAGCAGCTTGCGTCGACGCAAAGGGACAGGCGGGGTGGCTGAGTGTAGAGGGGGACTCCCGACGCCAGCCAGGTGGGATCCGCGGAAGCAGCATCGAATGAACCGGCACCATCGTCTCCAGGTCGCCCGTGCAGAAGGAGGTGAAGCTGAAGGGGCAGGAGTACAGTAGGCCCAGGGCGAGTAAGTCCGCCGCCGCACTCATCAGTCTCAGGAGCTGCAGCCACACCCTGGCGGAAGCCGTCTGCGTCTGCGTCAGCTGCAGGGCGAGGCTCGCCAACTTCTGTATGTGGGGTTCCGGTAGTTGCACCTCGTTGCGAAACTCCATACCCAGATGGACGAAGTGGCGGGAGGGCACCAGGTCGGACTTGCCCAAGTTCAACAGGAAGCCGAGTATGTCGAGGAGGCGCAGCAGCGCATCCCGATCCGTTGCCAAGGAAGCCTCCGACTGGTTCCGCAGGAGGAGATCGTCGAGGTAATTCGACGTAGGGCTGGAGGAAGTCTGTCTGGCCCGGGCGATGACCACACATCCATGACCCGAGTAAATACCCAGGGGCTGAGGTTGAGACCGAAGGGCAGCACTCGGAACTGGTAAACCACTCCACAGAAGGCAAGTGGTGCCTGTCGCAGCTGCTTCTTCAAGTCCGGAGGGAGGTCACAGGAGCGAAGGAGAGCATCCCGCCGCATGAGGTCACAATTGGCCGCCGCCGCCATGGTGTTAACGGTGGCGTGATACGCCGCCTGGTTGCCGGCAACCGCCAAAGCCAGGATGTCCGCCAGCAAGGGGGAGGTCACAGGGTTGCAGGCTTCCTCCACCCGGCGAACGATGGTCTGCGTCACCAAGTCGAGGAATCCCGCCGTGGCGAGGGCATTCCGCACCAAGCTGGCAGTCTTGTCGAGGCCCGGGATGACGGGGCCCGGGCGAGGGGTACCTGCAAGGGACAGGGCTGGGGTATCCACCTCCGGCAGGGGGCAGGAGAAGGATTGCGAATGGCCCGCGTACCAACGCTGCTGAAAGGCAATCTGAAGATCCGAGGGCCACCTGGCGTCCGAGAATAAACCCACGTCTCCAAATGAATTCCCTAGTAGATGCGACGACAGGGCGTCGCGCAGGTCTCGGAAACCCGGAGGTTGTGGCAGGGACTTCTTGGACAGGCTGGCCGCATCCACAAAGGCAGAGGCCTTCCTCTTGATTGGCGGACTTACTTACTTACTTACGCCTGTCACCCCTACCCGGGTATAGGCCGTCGACGAGAGACCTCCAGCAACTCCTGTCCTGTGCTTCTCCTTCGATTCTACTCCAGGTGGTTCCCAGTCTCTTGATGTCTGCTTGGAGGTCTCGACGCCAGGAGTTTCTCGGCCTACCTCTTTTCCTCTTTCCCTGGGGGTTCCATGACAATGCCTGCCTAGTGATACTGGAAGCTGGCTTTCTCAGACTGTGACCGATCCATCCCCATCTTCTTCGCCCAATTTCATTCTCTGCTGTTATCTGCTCTGTTCTCTCCCAGAGTCTGACGTTGCTGATCTTCTCTGGCCAGTGGATTTTCAAAATTCTTCTAAGGCAACTGTTCATGAAGGTCTGTACTCTGTTGTTGATTGGCGGAGAAGGCGGGCAATCTTCCGCAGGAAGGCAGGCCGCGATGAGGCGGGCTGCCTCATCCAAGGCCCGGAGCGTCTCCATCCTATGACTGAGGGAAGGCTGTCGACTGTCAGCGTCGTCCGTGAGGGGCGAGCGCCCGGCAGCGTCGGAAACGTCGTCTCGCAGTAACACCGACATCGAACCCTCCGGTACAAGGCTAAGTGCATCATCCTCCACCACAGGGGCCGGCACTTGGAGAGGAGGAGGGCCAACACTATTTCTGGTCTCGTCGTTAGCAGCCCCTCGTCGTGACACCGTAGCACTGGGAGGGGGACGAACCAACCGTGAGGAATAGGGCGAGGATCGAGCCGCCGGCGAAAACCTTGTCGAGGAATGCGTCGAGACAAAGCGGTGATGGGAGGAGTGGCGTTGCGGGGAACGACTGCGTTGAGGGGAGTACGGGCGGCAGTAGCGGGATCCCTGACGCCGCACAGGAGAGGGCGAATCGGACCGTGGTCGGCGGGACGTGCGGCGCGGCGAACGAGGGTGGACACCCCTAGCAAGGCGAGGCGACGAGGCGCGCCGGCCGGGGGAAGGTCTGCGAATCCGCGATGCCCGGGGGTCCCTGGAACCAGTCCGCAAGCGGGAAGGCCCGTCGCCCGAGCGCGAACGAAGGCGGTGCGTGGGCGACCGAGCGAAGTGAGAGTCACGTGTAAGGCTAGAAGAGCGGGAGCTCCGGCCGCTTGGTGGCTGAAAAAAAGTCACATCCCCCTGTGCCTGTGCCAGGGCCGAGGCGGCCAAAACAGGTGTACTAACTACGCCCATGCGGGTGCACTTGGCTGGGCTTTTACCCTTAACATTAAGTACCGCACTGACCTCCGCACCAGAAGACTTGCGCTTGTCAGTCGAGCTCCTCACAGCGGTAGACGCGCTGCGGTCCCACAGGCGTTGTTGGCCAGGCTCGGTGGAACCCAGCGAGCTGACGAACACTGTAGGCGCCCAGTGTTGGCCAAGCTCGGTGTAAGGTTTAGCCAGCGAGCTGACGAACACAGGTGTCGGAGTACTCCGTTGGCCAGGCTTGGTATCACGTAACCCCAGCGAGCTGACGAACCCTCCGGCAGAAGCCTGTGGCTCCAGACCAGCGCGTGTCCCACATCGTGAGAGTCCGTGTCATTCCTTCAATTCAGCGGATGGGGTGGCAGCAAGGGTCTGCTTCGGACGTTCCCGCCGGTAGAACTGCCAAAGCTGCGACCACTGCTCCTCCCTCCAGGGGGTGCAGACGCCGCAAGGGTGAGTGGAGGAACAGCCAGAGCACTGTAGGCAGACGTCGTGGGCGTCACTCGGCCACTGAAAGTCTGCGCATCTCGTGCAGGTGCGAACTTGCCAACTGCAACAGAAAACAAGTCTCAAGAGAGGAAAGGGGCCTCCTCGGGAGTGTAACGCTCCCGCGTGAACAAAATTCGAACGAAGCTGCCACATGACGAGTGCCTACGCCCGGCACTATCTGAACCCTGTAGCGCCGGGCGAGGGCACTAACCGAAGCTACCCTGCTTACCTGGTCATGGTAGAAAAGGAGAAGACTACCACAGAGAGTACGGAGGACGCAGGCCCGGCGAGGTAGAGTGGAAAATTCCACCAAAGGCGAAGGCCTGAACCGGTCGCCGAACCGGGTCAGTCAACAGCAGGGCTGACACCAAACGCCACTGTCTGGTAGCTCACGACCGAGAAGCGAAGCGTCGTTCCACGAACCAAGTCCAAGGTACAAGACACAAGGCCCAAAGAATGAAGTTTGAACGGAGCTAGGTAGGCACACAGCCATCCACGGCTCAGCAAAGAAACAAAATGGCGAATCAGGTGACTGCGTGCCGGATGTAGAGGGAAGGGAGGCTACCGTGGCTCTGCCAGGCTTATAGCGCCCTTTGATACTTCCCTCCTTAAAGGCATACAACCACAATTTTGGCTTAAAATTAGGCTAGCGAGAACAGTATTCCTAACAGTAATGTCATCGGTAATGTGTTTTGAGAAAACAAAAGAACTTGTATATGCAGCTTAAAGTTTCATTTTTTGCACTTTTAATTTTATAGTCCTCGTCCATTTTCAAAAGGCAAACATTCACAAGAACCCCTGCAGTCGCACAAACGAAGAAGGGACTGTCACAGGGGCTCATGAAAATCTGCCTCCTGCTGCCAATGCCCGTTTTATTCAGCTGTCCCTTAAGTTCAGCGAGAGAAAAAAGTGCATGAGTAAAAGTTGGCAACTGTGAAATACACGGAAGCATTTTGCATTTTCAGTGGCTTCTCCTGCAGTCTAGAAATGACAGTTTATTTGTTCCTACTCTAAAATTTGTGTAAGGAAGGATTTGATTTTGAAAATTTAATTTGTTTATTACCGCTTGTATGTTTACCAGTCTTCACGCCACATGTACACATGATGACTCTAATAGTAGCCATACTAGGCTGTAGGAAAGTGAAGAAGCAGTTTACTGAAAAAAATTATTTTAAGCATTAGTCTCACCAGGTTCCTGAGATGACCTACCCGTTGGGGCCAGGTGGAACTCCTTGCACAGCTCTGTGTTAGTGAAGTATGGGTTGGACTTGAAGTGGAACTTGATCTTGTAGCCAGACTTGATGTCCTCAAACTCTTCCACCTCAACCTGCACAAATCAGTCATTTACACACACTGATTCCTAGATGGAAGAAATTCTCATCTAATAATGGGAGTGAAGATGTGTTGGGTCTAAAATGAAATGAAACTTTATTTCTGAACAGAAAATAGAGGTTGAAAACCCTTTAACCTGTATCATTCGGAATACACCAGTGTGTGAAATAAGTTTGTCTAAAACAGTACAAGGGTAGTGCCATAATAGCTTGGCACTTAAGAGGCACCAAGCTATTCTGGCACTACCCTTGAACTAAAGCCATTGGTCTCTATCCTTATCTGTAAGTACTATAATGTAGCTTGCATGTATGACAGTGTACAAATTTGAAGCCTTTAGCCTCAGAATGATATGGGTTAAGTTAGAAACATGAAACACAACGTTTCGGGTTAATAAAAGATCCTTCTTCACAGTGATATGTGGATACAACGTTGATCCGAATTGATCCGAAATGTCATGTTTCATGTTTCTAACTTAAAGGGTTTTCAATCTCTACTTTCTGTTTTCCTTTCACATGAAACCCTTGCGGCAAATGTTTGACTACATTATTTCTGAACAGATGAACTGAAGTAAGAATCTTGAATCTGAACATGTTTGAACATCTTTAACAATTTTGGGCAAGTTCTTGCACTCAGTAAGAGAAACTGTATCTGAAGAATAAAATAAACAAAAAAATGTACTTTCCACCTTGTAAAATTGAAAAGGGGGATCTCTAATTTCAGAAATTCCTGACTTCTGGCAGTGGCAGTCACCTTTCACCCATGTGTGTACCATTTTTCATGTTTGCCATTGTTATTTTACTAAACAATAAAGAAGACAACAAATCTGCTGAAGATGGAATAGGCCAGCTTTGCACAGTAAAACAGGTTAGTCAGCAAAAATGTGTTTGCAAAAAAAAAGTGATCCATTAAAGACAAGTGCTCTCTAAGGAAGGTTACAAAGTAAAGTAGATAATAGCACTGTCAGGGGAGAGAAGTGTGCATGATTGACCAGTGATCATAGATCTACTGTGGCTAAAGCACACAAAAAAAAAAAGAGATAGGAAAGAGAGGGGGCGCTAAAAAAGTGACTGAGAGCAATGCATATGGAAGCCCCCCCCCCCCCCCCCCCCCCCCCCCCCCCCCCGAAGGGGGGCGTATCACATATCCCACTGTTCCAGCCACTCAGTACATGGAAATTTAAATCTAGGTCCCCCCAAGGGGGGGTCCAGATATTTAGCCGGTGTGGACAACTGTTTCGGTCTTGGAGACCTCTTCAGCACACCATCGGCGATACTGGAGGAGGCAGGAATTTCTGCCTACCTGCAATGACAACCACATTTTACTGTGGTGTCTGCAGGGGCATACATTCCATGCCACCACCTATCATTTTTTTTTCAAGTGCTCTCTCAATTTCTTTAGGGCAAACAAACTCACCACCACTTAGGTGGCAAAAGTCACCTAAGGTTATATGATGGTCTTTAACTCCTTATGCCCTGAGGACGAAACTATCAATTTTTGGGGTAGTCTATATCCTCTGAGGTCTATACCACAGTTCAGGGACCATATTTTAAGGTTGGTGTCAGAATAGCTTGGTGCCTAGAGGCTATTCTGATGCCAACCTTGAAATATCATGGTCGATCCACATCCAGTCGTAGTCTTTCAGGCAGGGTGGAGAACAACTTACTTACTTACTTACGCCTGTCACCCCTACCCGGGTATAGGCCGTCGACGAGAGACTTCCAGCAACTCCTGTCCTGTGCTTCTCCTTCGATTCTACTCCAGGTGGTTCCCAGTCTCTTGATGTCTGCTTGGAGGTCTCGACGCCAGGAGTTTCTCGGCCTACCTCTTTTCCTCTTTCCCTGGGGGTTCCATGACAATGCCTGCCTAGTGATACTGGAAGCTGGCTTTCTCAGACTGTGACCGATCCATCCCCATCTTCTTCGCCCAATTTCATTCTCTGCTGTTATCTGCTCTGTTCTCTCCCAGAGTCTGACGTTGCTGATCTTCTCTGGCCAGTGGATTTTCAAAATTCTTCTAAGGCAACTGTTCATGAAGGTCTGTACTCTGTTGACTGTGGTTTTTGTCAATCTCCATGTCTCTGCTCCATATAGGAGAACTGCTTTTACATTGGAGTTGAAAATCCGGACTTTGGTGTGTTGTGACAGCTCTCTGGAACTCCACACTTTTTTCAACTGGAGAAAGGCTGCTCTGGCTTTACCGATTCGTGCTCTGACATCTGCATCAGTGCCGCCTTTTTTGTCTATGATGCTCCCGAAATAGGTGAAGGACTCCACCTCCTCCAACGGGGTGCCAGCAAGCAAGACTGGTTCTTCCCTGGTTGCGTTCAGCCTCATTGTCTTTGTTTTCTGTTTGTGAATGGTGAGGCCCACTTGGGACGAGATGTCAGCAAGCCTCGTGGTCTTGTCCTGCATTTGTTGATGAGTGTGGGACAGTAATGCCAAGTCGTCTGCAAAATCGAGGTCGTCAAGCTGTGTCCACTGTATTCCACTTCGTCTGTGCTCTGTGGTCATCTTCATGACCCAGTCTATGGCCAGTAGGAAGAGGAACGGAGACAGCAGACACCCCTGCCTGACACCAGTTCTGACCTGGAGCTCTCTGGTGAACTGCCCTTCGTGGATCACGCGACATGTCATGCCATCATAGCTGCTCTTGATCAGGCGGACGAGCTTTGTGGGTACACCGTAGTGTCGTAGGAGTTTCCACAGAGTCTCTCGGTCCACGCTGTCAAATGCTTTCTCATAATCCACAAAGTTGACGTACAGCGGGGAGCTCCACTCCAGAGACTGTTCCACGATGATGCGGAGAGTGGCGATCTGGTCTGTACATGATCGGTTCTTCCTGAATCCTGCTTGCTGGTCTCTCAGCTGGGGGTCAACGGAGCTCTTCATTCTCACTAGGATGATCCTGTTGAAGACCTTTCCTGGTACTGACAGCAAGGTGATTCCTCTGTAGTTGGAACACTTGCTGAGGTCGCCTTTCTTGGGAAGCTTGATTAGGTACCCCTCCTTCCAGTCAGCTGGCATCACCTCCTCTTCCCAGATCTTTCCAAACAGTGGGTACAGCATCTCAACTGTTGTCTCTAGGTCTGCTTTCAGAGACTCCGCTGGGATGCCATCTGGCCCTGCTGCTTTGCCATTCTTCAAAAATGCCACTGCTTTTCTGATCTCTTCCCGGCTGGGTCTGTCACAGCTGATGGGTAGGTCGGTCTCTGCCGGCTGGATGTCGGGGGGGTCGGGTGGGCTAGGTCTGTTCAGTAACTCTTCAAAATACTCGGCCCATCTGTCGAGTTGGTCTGCTCTGTCTGCAATAGGCTTGCCTTCTTTGTCTTTTACTGGTCTTTCTGTATGGCCATACTTACCCGACAATCTTCTGGTAATGTCGTAGAGCTGTTTCATGTTGCCGCTGCCTGCTGCCTTTTCTGCCTCTGCTGCCAGGCTGTCTGTGTAGGCCCTCTTGTCTGCCCTGATACTCCTCTTCACCTCGCGGTTGGCTTCCGAGTATTGCCCCTGTGCCCTTACTTTGGCTGCTCTCGTGCGACTGTTGTTGACCGCTGCTTTCTTCTGCTTCCTCGCTTCTATCTTCTTCAAGGTCTGTGCCGACAGCCAGTCCTTGTGGTGGTGTTTCCTGAACCCTACAGTGTCTTTGCAGGTTGAGTTCAGCGCCTCTCTAACTGCCTTCCACTGCTGCTCTGTGGTGACCGCCTCCTCTTCATTTACTAGCTCCTGTAGCGCTTGAAACCGGTTGGACAGCACCAGTTTGAACTCTTCTCTAACTCCAGTTTCTCTCAGGAGGCCTACATTATAGCGCTGTCTTCTTGTTGTCTCTGTGCGGCTTTTCTTTAGCTTGAGCTTCATTCTTAAGGTAAGCAGATGGTGGTCTGTGGCGACATCTGCTCCCCTCCTCACTCGAACATCTTGAAGGGATCTTCTAAATTTCTTGCTAATGCAGATATGGTCTATTTGGTTCTCTGTTGTATGGTCAGGTGAGACCCAAGTTGCTTTGTGTATTCTTCTGTGTGGGAAGATGCTGCCTCCAATGACAAGTCGGTTTAGAGCACAAAAGTCTACAAACCTCTCCCCGTTCTCACTCATCTCCGAGCCTAGTCCCTGTCTCCCCATCACCTCTTCGTATCCGGTGTTGTCCTCCCCTATTTTGGCATTAAAATCGCCCATGACGATGGTGATGTCTCGCTCCGCACATTTGTCCACGGCACTCTGGAGTCGGTCATAGAACTCTTGTTTCTCTTCCTCGTCACTGTCATTGGTGGGCGCATAACACTGGATGACGTTCAGCTTGAGCTTTTTCTTGGTTCTAAAGGCTGCTGTTATAATTCTTGGCCCAAGAGGTTCCCAGCCCATCAGCGCTCTCTGTGCCACTGGTGACAGCATGAGTCCTACTCCTTCTGTATGGGGGGCATTCTCCTCTTCATGACCTGAATACAGAACCATCTCCCCACTTAACAGCCTTTTCTGGCCAGACTGCGTCCATCTGGCTTCACTGATGCCTAGCAGGGAAAGGTTGTACTTTTGCATTTCCGCTGCTATCTGGGCGGCCTTGCCGCTCTGGTACATGGTCTTGACGTTCCATGTGCCCATGGTTGTATCCCTGGATAGAGAGAGGCGGCTCGGTCCTGTGGCTTCCGAAGACTTCCGGCTTTCACCACAGGACGTCATAAGTCTTCTAGTAGAAGAACCTTCCTCCTCCAGGAAAGGAATTACTGTTAGTCTTTTCGTCGGCGTTTTTGTAGCTATTTCCTTTTTTGCAGGGTGGGGAAGCTACCCCCACGCCCAACCCCCTTACTAGGAGGACCAGGGGTTTTCTGTCGGGGTCACCTTCCCTTAGACCATGTTGGTTCACGGCACCTTATTTCATTCGGTGCACCCCTCTCACGAGGGACCCCCTATCCACCACCCAGGGGACGCGCCTCAACGCCGTATGGTCCCAGCGCGAGGAGGGTGGAGAACAAGCTCAAGTAAAAATCTCTGAAAAGTGGCCAGGGTCCCGGGGCCGCTTAGAGGCTGGGCCCACGCTACCAGAATTTGCCACTAGCAATGTGTGGTAAGCAACAATTTGCCACCTGCCACATCGGCTTCCTGGCACACGTATCAATGTGCGCGCAATGTGTTGTACTGACTGACCTGCCATTACTATATATATATGGAACAGCTCTCACGGCGCGCCCGGTTGAAATATTCGGAGCTGCAGGAGTCCCATATGCATGGGAACTCTCGGACAAGGTTGATCAATTTACTCACTGGAGACGTGCCGCATACGGATACGCAGCTATTAGCAGCGTTTTCACATGCGGCGCGTCTCCAATGAATATTACAGTCTCAAAGCCGTCGGCCGTCGCTCAGCTTCTCCGCCATTTTTTCCGGCTTGCCGGAAGATGAAGAAACGGGAAGTGGCGCAAGAACACCGCTGATTGGTTGAGAGGCGGCAACATTGCTCGAGCCTTGCCGGCTACCACAAATGAATAGACTCGGTTTGTATCGGGTCGCAATTTGTGGCGGCAATATTGTAGGCGCCCCTAATTGAGGCGGCAACATTGCCACCACAAAATTGCGCCCGGCAATAGGTGTTTGTGGTAGCGTGGGCCAAGCTTCTTAGGCCCCGGTGGGGTCCAGGGGCAAAGCCCCGGTAGGGGGCTCAGGGGGGCAAAGCCCCCCTGGAAAAAAATTTGATATTTTTCAATTTTAGAGGTAAATATTGTGGCTTCTTGTGAGAGATAGCACACAGAAAAGGCTCAAATCTGACTACATGCAAACTCAAGATTACAGAGTAAAATACATCATCAAAGGGTCTCCCCAGTTAATCACTCGTGAAAAGCACATGGTAGGCTATTGATCAGTATCACAATAGACTAACAATGGCCGACACAGAGGACTGACCTTCCGGTGAACCGCCAAACGTTCAACATCTTTATCACCCACTGTAATCAGGTGATGAGTATATTTATTAATAGGGCTTCTGTTTTCACAACAGGTTAAATGGTCTGTAGACCCCCAGGTATAAATTTTAGAGGGTACACAGACCCCGAGCATAATAGAGGGTCCGCAAAATTTATTTACGAACACCTGCATCATCTGTATGTTTTTTAAAATAAATTAACTCATTTTGCTCTCTCCTCTTTAAATTTGTTGTGACCGTGTCTGTGTGTCCTTTCCATGATACTGAGGAGGAAAGAAACACCATCACAAGGACTGGCTGTCGGCACAGACCTTGAAGAAGATAGAAGGGAGGAAGCACAACAGTGGCACGAGAGCAGCCAAATCAAGGGCACATGAGGAATACTCGGAAGCCAACCGCGAGGTGAAGAGGAGTATCAGGGCAGACAAGAGAGCCTACACAGACGGCCTAGCAGCAGAGGCAGAAAAGGCAGCAGCAACATGAAACAGCTCTACGACATTACCAGAAGATTGTCTGGCAAGTATGGCCATACAGAAAGACCAGTAAAAGACAAAGAAGGCAAGCCTATTGCAGACAGAGCAGACCAACTCGACAGATGGGCCGAGTATTTTGAAGAGTTACTGAACAGACCCACCCCACCCGACCCCCCAGACATCCAGCCAGCAGAGACTGACCTACCCATCAGCTGCGACAGACCCAGCCGGGAAGAGATCAGAAGAGCAGTGGCATTTTTGAAGAACGGCAAAGCAGCAGGGCCAGATGGCATCCCAGCGGAGGCTCTGAAAGCAGACCTAGAAACAACAGTAGAGATGCTGTACCCACTGTTTGGAAAGATCTGGGAAGAGGAGGTGATGCCTGCTGACTGGAAGGAGGGGTACCTAATCAAGCTTCCCAAGAAAGGCGACCTCAGCAAGTGTTCCAACTACAGAGGAATCACCTTGCTGTCAGTACCAGGAAAGGTCTTCAACAGGATCATCCTGGAGAGAATGAAGAGCTCCGTCGACCCCCAGCTGAGAAACCAGCAAGCAGGATTCAGGAAAAACCGATCATGTACAGACCAGATTGCCACTCTCTGCATCATCGTGGAGCAGTCTCTGGAGTGGAGCTCCCCGCTGTACGTCAACTTTGTGGATTACGAGAAAGCATTTGACAGCGTGGACCGAGAGACTTTGTGGAAACGTCTACGACACTAAGGTGTACCCACAAAACTCGTCTGCCTGATCAAGAGCAGCTACGATGGCATGACATGTCGCGTGATCCATGAAGGGCAGTTTACCAGGGAGCTCCAGGTCAGAACCGGCGTCAGGCAGGGGTGTTTGCTGTCTCCGTTCCTCTTCCTACTGGCCATAGACTGGGTCATGAAGAGGACCACAGAGGAGAGAAGAAGCGGAATACAGTGGACCCTGTGGACACAGCTTGATGACCTCGATTTTGCAGACGACTTGGCTTTACTGTCCCACACTCATCAACAAATGCAGGACAATACCACGAGGCTTGCTGACATCTCGTCCCAAGTGGGCCTCACCATCCACAAACAGAAAACAAAGACAATGAGGCTGAACGCAACCAGAGAAGAACCAGTCTTGCTTGCTGGCACCCCGTTGGAGGAGGTGGAGTCCTTCACCTATCTCGGGAGCATCTTCGACAAAAAAGGTGGCACTGATGCAGATGTCAGAGCACGAATCGGTAAAGCCAGAGCAGCCTATCTCCAGCTGAAAAAAGTGTGCAGTTCCAGAGAGCTGTCACAACACACCAAAGTCCGGATTTTCAACTCCAAAGTAAAAATAATAATAATAATTAATTACGGTATTTGTAATGCGCTTATCTTATAATAATTATAACTCTAAGCGCGCACTCACAAATCGCGCACGCTTTAGACAATGAGTGAATGACTCACGTACCACAAATAGTGAAAAACATTACGACGGTCAGCTTGCGGTGGGGAGTGTGGTGATATGAGAGAGAGTGTGTTTCTGACGAAGAGAGAGTGGGAGAGTGTTCCAGGTGGATGGCCCGTAGACGGAGAAGGAGCGGGGGCCGAAAGTGT
The DNA here is from genome assembly GCA_036245525.1 of Semisulcospira habei. Taxonomy (NCBI): domain Eukaryota; kingdom Metazoa; phylum Mollusca; class Gastropoda; family Semisulcospiridae; genus Semisulcospira; species Semisulcospira habei. The sequence goes on from BTPG01000003.1 coordinate 144,942,541, forward strand.
TGAGTTTGGTGCGAGGGATGTGGAGGCGGAGAGGGTCGGAGGCAGAGCGGAGGGAGCGGGAAGGTGTGTAGGGGTGAAGTAAGTTGGATAGATAGGCAGGAGCGCAGTTGTTCAGGGATTTGTAGCAGAGAGACAGAATTTTGTATTGGATGCGTTGGGGGATGGGGAGCCAGTGAAGGAGTTTGAGCAGTTCTCCTATATGGAGCAGAGACTTGGAGATTGACAAAAACCAGTCAACAGAGTACAGATCTTCATAAACAGTTGCCTTAGAAGAATCTTGAAAATCCACTGGCCAGAGAAGATCAGCAACGTCCGACTCTGGGAGAGAACACTGAACAGAGCAGATAACAGCAGAGAATGAAATTGGACGAAGAAGATGGGGATGGATTGGTCACAGTCTGAGAAAGCCAGTTTCCACTATCACTGGGCAGACATTGTCATGGAACCCCCAGGGAAAGAGGAAAAGAGGCAGGCTGAGAAACACCTGGCGTCGAGACCTCCAAGCAGACATCAAGAGACTGGGAACCACCTGGAGTAAAATCGAAGGAGAAGCACAGGACAGGAGTCGCTGGAGGTCTCTCGACGACGGCTTATACCCTGGGAGGGGTGACAGGTGTAAGTAAGTAAAGTAAGATCTGTCATGGTGATGGTCACTTTGGACAGGTTCTGCTGTAACTTAAATCAAACACAAATTTCTTTAAATTATATACACACAAATTTAATGAAAAGCATCTTCACATGATGCTATCAGTACAATAACTGACAACCCAAACCTGGACAGAACAATAACTTACCTTTTTCAGGTAATGGAGACACTCCTCCTCCTCTTGGTCAAGGATGGCTGAAATCTGCGGGTGGTTCACAAACTTTTAAGTTAAGGAAAACTGTTGAAAGAGATTTAATTGATAATACTAATAGTTATAAATACTACTACTAGTACTAACAGACCCCCAAAAATGTACTGTATCTCAAATGTCCAATTAACCTCTCAATCCCCGACACATTCATATTACAAATACAAAAGATATGAACTGACCATTGTTCCAAAGGTTGTGCTAGAATAGCTTAGTAATGTTAATTGACATCAACACTTTTCCTGCACCACCCCGCTGAATTATAATGGTCTCCATCTGTACCTAGCCTTCTGCATGTAATACATTTATACATGCTTGAAAGTAGGTTTTTTAAATTTCAGGAAAACTGTGATGGGGGTTGCTGGAGAGAGAGAAAAAACAAGAGGAAAATTAGACGAATTTTGGTCACAATGGAATATTTCTGGGGAAATTTAACAATTTTGAAAACTTCTGAATCAACATTTCAAACAACCTCCTGCTACTTGAGAAGAGTTACACTGAAGAATAAGATTAAATGAAAAAAAATCCTTTAAATATGCAAACACTGTATGGTACCCAGGTTTAAAGAGACAATCAGTTGCACATGAAGGGTTTGGAGACGAGCAACAAAGCTGGTTAAAGAATGTAAAAATTACCTACTCAGACAGACTTAAATATGTTGGATTACACTCCTTACGTGGACGTAGAATACTTGGAGACTAAATCCAAGTTTTTAGAATTTATAATGGCATCAACGACCCAAATTGGAATGACTTTTTTGCAGCACTGTTTTGTGACAGAACCCGAAAATCTGAGGGGAAAATCTTTGTATGTCATTGCAACACTAACCTGCGGAAGTTTTGTTTTTCTAACAGAGTTGCTGATTTACCAGGTTCATTAAAAAAAAGCACCTAACAAATTCTTTTAAAAACCAGCTGGATGAATTACCAAAATTTAAAGTGATTTTCTATTGCTATGGTGAATGATTTGTAGGAAAATCTGCATGCGTAACAGACCCATCAAGTAATTAAACTTGTCGAAGAAAGGACATTTGCAAAGGCCCTACGGCCTATTTTGTCCTCACACATACTACTACTACTACTATTTCAAATTTAAGGAATTCTGAAAAAGGGGTTTATAATTTCAGCAATTCATGACAGATTTCTGGTGGTCAACATTCACCCATGTGATTTGTGATGGGATTTCGACCACAAGGCTCAATCAATGTTCAAATCCTGCAAATTCAGCCAGCATCTGGAGTCTATGCCCCCTATGACACAAAGAAAAAATGCACCAATTTTCAAACAATGAAAATCCACTGCAGACCACCCGCTACAAAACTAAATTTAAAAAGGTGAGTGGGGAAACTAACTACTCATCAACAACCAATTGTTCAACAGCCTCATCTCAAAGAACTGCCTTCACTTGCAAGGGGGAATGGTGTGGAGGCAGAAGTGAAAGTCTGGATTATTCCAATACGTGCATTATGAGTGACCAATCGTGGGACCAATGTATCTTATAATGTGACAATCACACGAACCCGCTGGTGTTAGAGGTATCCCAGCCCTGTTACATATAATATAAATAAAAAATACAGTGTACATTGTGGAGAATGTTGGCAAGGAAGGATACGGCGGTGACCCAAAAGTTGGGAATACGTTCAATCAGTTCGTTTCTTTTGTCAAAAAAGGGCCGTCTCAGTTTGTTGTACTTCTGCTCGACTTTGAGGATTTCCTCACTGGCTTTTTCATTAAGAGCGTCGATCTCATTTTGACAGCCATCAATGTCCTCCAAAGCCTTCTGAACCAGAGTTTCAGCCTCACTCAGGTCTGCGCTTTGGTTTGTATTTTCATTTTCAGAGTCTCCCGGCGCCTCCACCTTTTGCTGTTTAGCTTCCGTGGCCCCGTCTGATGACATCATGCACTCAACAATGCGATCGCTCTACACAAATACTGTACGATACGAGGTGTCTACCTGCAAAACCTCACGTTTGAAAAGTCTGCGTGGTTTATGTTGCAGCCTCACGCGCGTATGTATATTGCCTTGTCGCGTAAGTAGAGCTCTTTTTATTGGTCCAAACATGGAAATTCAGTGACGTCAATGTCCTTTTATCCAATGAAATTGGTTGTCATGCAACCTCTTTGGCGTTTGTTATTGACTGCCATGAATCAAAATGGCGGATGAGGAATTGACAGGTACACGTTTAGATGAAAACAAGGGCAATATCTTTGACATTTTGCAGAAACAGTCTTCGTTTTTGGTGCAAGACGATGGATTGAAGGTCATTGCACCCGAAGACAGCAATGACACATCAAAAGCAAATGTAGATGGCAAGAAAGAGCACCGCAATTTGCCTGGATTGCACTACTCTTTGCAGCAAAACATGGATGACATGGAGTCCAAGTCTGCAGTACATCATGGTGGAATACCTGCCAGCCATGAGATGATTGGTTCAAATCAAGCATCCCCGCCGGACGCTAAGAGACCCAGGCTCCAAATGCCGTCACATACTGTTCCGAACGTGTTCAGTAACAACAGTAACAGTAATGATGCAAGCCCGGAATCGGGCAAAAGGCGACGCGTCCAGCATGATTACAGGCGCCTTTCTAGCGCTGGTTATGTAGATGATTATGAGAAGGGAAAGGACAGCAGATTTTCCCTCGGCAACGATAGTGACACATCACCAACATCATCAAAGCCAAGGAGTAACAGTTCATCACCACGAACAAAGTCACCTATTCATCTTGCAGGATTTAAAATGCCTCACACGGAGAAGCAACCATGTGAGTGTTATAACTTAATAATATGACATTATTATATGATAACTCCGTCAGCCATTAACCTTTTTGTTGTTTCTTGGAGTATTTTCCTTTTTAAACGCTTTGCTATGTAATAGAAAAAGAGGAAGCCTACAAATTCCAGAAATGACCCGATCAACTGTTATTTACTGTGCCAGTGGTGTAGAAAAAAAAAAGGAAGCCTACACATTCCTGAAATGACATGATCAACCATTGAACATAAGAGTATCTGAAATAAACTGACTTTAATTGTTTTATGGGTGGCATTCATTGTGCATGGATCAGGCCGAAATGGGTCCAGGGGAATTGCCCTCATGCAGAAAACTTGTGTACACACACACACACATATATATATATATATATATATATATATATATATATATATATATATATATATATATATATATATATATATATATATATATATGTTGGTATATTTCAAGCCTGGTGCCAGAATAGCTTGGAAGAATGGGTTTATTATTTAATTTTAAGATATTATTTCATTTGCAGATGATGTGCCAGAACGGGATGTAAGTCTCAAGGAGAAGAGTGACTGTCAAACCAACAGTGTGCAGCCTCACCAGTCTTCACACACTGACAGCAAGCACACAGCAAAGATGGAACACTCCAATGGACACTCACACCAGAAGCATCACTCCACCTCTCACCATCACCACCACCACCATCACCACAAGCATGTTGGGGATCATCATCACCGATCACAGGAAAATACAGCAGCAGAGTTAGGCCCTGGCAATACTGGAGCCAGTTCCGGAGTGCCCCCTTCAACTACAGCTACTAATGGAGAGAATAATGATGCCCCTCGTGAACTGCTGGTTCTCTCTCCAACAAAAATCCTTATCCGTGATCCTGTCAAGTCAGCCATGGTCAGAAGGAAGGTTGTCAATAATTGTGGTGTGCAGGTGAACCTTCGCAAGCGAACTGAGAACAAAAGGGTGCAAGTATCACTGCCTGGCCCAAAGACAGATACCTCAGCAGAACAAAGTGCTTCAAGTCTAGTTCAAAACAGCAATTCGACAGTTATATTATGCACATCATCAGGAGATGCAGCTAAAACAGACAGTGATGGTTCAAAACCCTCAGTGAATGGTTCAACATCCATCTCAGAAGAGACAAATCGTTCGACACAGACGTCCAGTCATTTCACCAAGGAACCGTCTCGCTCATCAAGTTCCAGGCAGCAGAGCGTAGAGTCCAGCAGATCCCCATTGTATTTGCATCGACTGGGCACAAATGAACCACTTCCAGAGTGCGTGCGACTTGCCCACTCACGCTTTCACAAGTATGTGTACTTTGAGAAATACCCCAATGGTGGAGGTCTAGTTGCTCATGCGTATCACCATGAACTGGCCAGTTTGTCAGAGGCAGAGAGGGAAGAGTTTGCAGATCAGTTCTTAGAACTTGTGTATGGAGAGGATCCAGTTGGTGTGTCTCACTGTGTTATGGGTATTGTTCACGATGCTGCATCTCCCATGGAAGATTTTATCGACTATTTCAGCGAGAGACACCCTATGATGACGGTGAAGACGGGGGTGCTTGGCAAGTCGGACATTGAGACCACCACCATGGAGAAGTACCGTGAAGCTGTCCTTCGCTCTTACTCACACGGCACCTTCCGTTGGGGACCTCTACTCCAGATCAGTCTGGTTGGCACTGTGCACGAAGAGGTAAGTTACATTAAAATGTTTATTTTTTAATGTACAGTTGATGATCAACATCATATTTATTCTGTGTTACTTTTAGTTTAACATTACTTGCCAAAAGCTAGAAGTCTGTTGCCCTTGCTTGTCTGCTAACATTTACTGCTTGTCGCTACAGACCGCATAGTGCATGGCAAGTACTAAGTAGTTATCCTGGGTGTCAGTCATTTATACTAGTTGAGCAGAGCTTCTTCTTCCTTTAAAGTTTAATTTGTTTAGGACTGCACATCCATACATTTTGTTGACTGCCACAATGTAGTGTACGTTTTTGGTGGGAGTGTACCCATAAGGAGATTTTTATTTAAAGATCACTTTGTCAAAACAAAGACCATGACAGAAATAGGTCGTGTTTCTGAAATGTTTCCATGTTCGGCACCAAAGAACCTATCCTAAAATCTAACCCATTTAACCCCACAACCACCCATTTTGGAGGTGTCATGTAACAACTATGAATCTGTTACAGGAGATGGATCGACCATGATAATTCAAGGGTAGTGCCAAATGAGCTTGGCGCCTACAGGCGCCAAGCTCATCTGGCACTACCCTTGAATTGTCATGGTCAATCTGTTTCCTGCTGTCACGCATTGGGGCTAAATGGGTTAAGGAATATAGTACAAAATGTAGCCAGCAAGGGGCATAGACTTTTGCAAGCCCTATGGGGGCTCATGAGAATCTTTGCCTCTTGTAATCGGATGGTATTCATTTTTTCTTGAGTGCAAAGGGGTCTGTGATTATTCCTGTCTTACCAAACAGGTTGGAGACTTTTTCCCTGATTTTCTGGACATCCTGGAAACTGACCCATTTCTTAGGAGGACCATGCCATGGGGGTCAACATCTGTGCTTTATGGGAAGCTGGAGAGCCGACGTGAGAGCAATGATGGTCCCATCTTGTGGGCTCGCCCCGGAGAGCAGATGGTGCCGACAGCTGACATGCCCAAGTCGCCCTTCAAAAGGAAAAGGTTTGTGGTTAAAAACTGACTTATTTATTTCTAGAGAAGAACAGAACAGAGAAAGAAACATGCTTGAAAAAGACAGTTACAACACAATTTATTAAATAAATTTATTAAATAAATTGTAATTTGTATTGTAACTGTCGTTTCTAAGCATGTTTTTTTTTTCTCCGTTGGGTTCTTCTCTGCATTTTTACACACTTGGCGGTCACCTTTTTGGTCTGAATTATTCATTTCTAGCAATGAAATTGATGTGCATTATGCAGCATTATGTTATGTCTAGGAAATGTTATGAGTATACTATAGTATAACCCATTTAATCCCACGGCCACATTTCCCAAATTTTGGAAGTGTTTCTATTACCAGTTGGAGGAGATGGATTGACCGTGATAATTCAAGGGTAGTGCCAGATTAGCTTGGCGCTACCCTTGAATTATCATGGTCAATCCATCTCCTGCTGTAAGGCATTGGGTCTAAATGGGATAATCTATAGCAACTCCATTTTATAGTCATGGAAGATTGTGAAAATGCAGCTTTAACAATTTGCTTCCTATAAAATTTAGCATGTTGATAGGTGTTAATGAAAGAAAATGTTTTACACTGCTGCCGTTATTGTGAAGGCTGTGACAGCTGTGCTACGAGCATGGTCAATCATCAGGTTTCATTGTGTTCATTGTAAATCTTTCTCTGTGGCTCTGGTAGGGGGGTGAATGAACTGCGGAACCTCCAGTACCTCCCTCGTGCCTCGGAGCCCCGGGAAGTGCTGGTGGAGGATAGAACCCGCTGCCATGCAGATCATGTGGGTCAGGGCTTTGATCGACTCACCACTGCGGCTGTGGGGGTTCTCAAAGCTGTCGATGGACACAATGAGTAAGTGATACATTGCAAGTGTTACTTGAAATTACCTTCTGGCTTTTGTTTTGAACAAAGCTGTTTGTGATTTAGAATAATTATAAGTTATGTGTATTTAGTCCCTCAGCTAACCCTTTTTGTCTGCAAAAGACATAATTCTCCTGTGCCCCTGTAGTCGCAGGGGCTCATGAGAAGTTTGTCTCTTGTGGATGGCTTAGAGACTCAACCTCTAAAGTGGCAGTGGACATATATTGCGTTTTTGAAGTCTTTGTTAATTCAAAGCCTGATATCACTAGTTGTCAAAGTAATGTGCATACAAAGTGGTTTCAGCAAGAGGTACAGATCCTGATGAGCCCCTGCATCTGCAGTGGCTCCTGAGGATCTAGGCTTTTTGTTAACGGAAAATTCTCTGTATTTGACGGACAAATTTTGACAGGAATAGAAAAAAATGGAGGCCCTGTCCCTGGGATGGACTAATCTTAAGAATAAATAAGTTGTCCCAGCTGTGTTTCAAGTATGTGATGGACTGTAGAGAACCTGGGACTGATGTTTTTGTCATGCTGTCCATCCCCATGACGGACAGTTTTAAATCCTAGCGGCAAACCTGGGATCTATACCTCTTTCAGTTGGGCGATGTGAAATTTTTTCTTGGCAGCGAATGGGTGAAGGATCTATGTCTCTTGCTTGTTCCACCCGTTCTTGAAATTGAGGTGTAAAATACAACTGAACTGTTTCAAAATTGTTTCTTGGATGTGTCTTAACTCCCAGAACTAATCAACTTCCATTCCATAGAGTGGCACTCTTTGACTTCTGGGAGTCAAAGGGATAACACAGTGAAAGCAGGTTTGCAAACAGGATCCTGGATCCGCAAACAAGGCATTTGTTTTTCTGTTTATGATTTTGGATAGTTTTCTTGTTTGGTTTTCTTGCTTAGTGCAGTTGAAATGTCTGTGTTGACAAATCACATTTAAAGACATTCAGTGTTTTTTTAAAAATAATTTATTGTTCATGTTAAGTGGCTGTTGTGATACAGTCACACCAGACGCACGCACGTTGAGTTCTTGTAAAGTTGTAAAGAAACTTCACTCAGCTGCAACTCATCACACATGGCACAAGGTTGTAGACCACACTGGAGTAACTACTTTATTCTCACGATGCAATCTCAGCATACTGTGTCCACAAATGCATCTACACTTTGGTACACTCTCTCTCTACAATGCACCTCAAATACAATGCAACAAAACTGATACATTGTCTCCTCTACAATGCATCAACACTTTTGACACACTGCGTCTCTCATACAATGTACGCACATATTTCCCAACACCATCTTTTATACTATTATAGATTTCCAAAACAATCCAGCAAATTCACACAACACAACCAATCAGAAAAGAAGAAGATAACCAAAACTCATTAATATTCATCAAAAAGAACACTCCAGAACTAACTACAGCCTTTGACTAACATCTAGGAACATTCGATAAAATGTTACGAAATGTAGCCAACAACTTTGACGTCATATTTGAGGTCACTAGAATAATCGTGCCGTTTCGAGAATGTTCTAGGTCCAACGATGAGGTCGGACTTCAGCAACAATATAACAAAAAGACGCGTCATTTTAGCTGCACAACACTAATCGGTCACAATTCTCCAAGCAAAAGAAAATGAATCCTACTAAAAAGGTGTGTAATTCTTATCCAAAATAACTCAAATGAATATCGGATCTTTCCTATGTTCAACACACACATGCTCTCAAAAGAATAACATAACCACAAACGTAACAGTTCATATTTTTCAAGGAGGAGTTTATGGGCCTTTGATGTCTTTTGAAGAGCAGGAAGAACTTTGATCCTTGGGAAAAAATATTAAAAAAATTAAGAGAGCCCAGAAAGGACAAGTGCAAGACAGTCTAAGAACTTTTCTTGTTAAGTATGTTTCTCTCTTTGTTGGGTATTTCTTTCATTTTACATAATAATAATAATAAAACATGGTATTTATATGATGGCGCATTTTTCATATTTATAATATAACTCAATGCGCAGGCGAAAACCACACACACACACACACACACACACACACACACACGCACACACAGTCTGCAGGGGGGGGGGGGGGGTACAGAAAACCGTACAGATTACACGAAAGTCTCTGAGAAAAGGTAAGTTTTTTTAACTTTGCTTTGAACTGCGTAATGGGGGAGGCATTCTCAGCTCAGTCGGTAAGAAATTCCAAATTAAAGGAGCAGTACATCTGAAAGCGTTCACCGGCAGATTTGAGATGGTACTTTGGAACTTTGAGAAGTTTCTTTCCCGATGAACGCAGTGAGTGAGAGGGCTGGTAAGTAATTAGACTGGAGGAAAGGTATGACGGAAGACTGCCATCAAAGTGGCGGTAGTCTACAAGAGGCACTGCAAAACATCAAGTCCACCAGACTGGTGCTGCAGTGGATCCCTTCACACTGTGGCATCTACGGCAGTGAAGAAGCTGACAGAATGGCAAAAGTGGGCGCAGAGAAAGAACAAGACGAAAATAGAGTCAGCTTCACAGAGATGAAGACCATCACTAAGTCTGTGTACAGACCACCAAAACCGACCCTAGACAGTTACCATCAGCTGTCCAGACAAGAGCAGATGACTATCTTCCGTCTGAGGACCGGGTACAACCGACTCAATTTCCACCTGCACAGACGCTTCCACCTTGTACCATCTCCCATGTGCCCTTGTGGAGAAGCAGAGCAGACCACAGAGCACATCCTCCAGGACTTTGGGAACCACCAGCTGCTGAGGGAGGAGATATGACCGAAGCCCGCCACTCTAACAGAGAAATTGTACGGGCCTGTGGAGGCACTACAGAAGACCACAGATTTTATTTTGAGAGCCAAACTCCAAGTGTGACGGCGTTCGAGAAGAAGAAGAAAGTGGCAGTATGCAAGGGTCACAATCTTAAACTGTATGCGGGATTGGATTGGAAGCCAGTGAAGGTCTTTCATTATAGGGGTTACGTGGTCTCGTTTTCGCCTGCGCTTTACAAGCCTTGCAGAATTATTTTGAACTCACATGAAAGACCAAAAAGCAGAGAATTGCTGTAGTCAAGACGGCTCGTGACTAAAGCATTCACTAACTTTGCAGTGGCAGATTCAGAAAGACTGTGTCGGACAGATGCGATGCATCTCAATGAAGCACCACGACAAATTTCACCGACGTGATCCTGCATACTCAAAGTCTTATCGAGCTTGACACCAAGATATTTGACCGAAGACTGAAATGGAATATCAGTGTCATCTATGCGTAAAGACTCAGTGTGAATTTGTTGAAGCCAGGATGCTGAGCCAACGGGCAGTAACTCTTTTTTTGTTTTGTTTAACATATGTTTGTTACTGTCCATCCATGTCGTGACATCGTCAACACAAGACTTGATGCCAGTTTCAACAGACTGAAATTCCCCAGGTGGACTACTCTGAGAGATTTCAGTGTCATCTGCATACTTATGATAAGAACACTGATGGCTAGAAATAACATCTGACAGCGGTTGTGAATACAACGTAAATAATACAGGGCCTAAGACAGAGCCCTTAGGCACTCCAAACTCCAGAATGGAAGGTCTAGAGACACTGTCATGTTTGGCAGTCACTTTTTTGTCTAGATTAAGGACAACCTGATTGACATTTGACGATTTTATTTAATAAGATAAATACTGTACATTATTACCAGTACTTCATATCACTTATCAGTCAAATCTAACTTTGATTATATTAGTCAAACCAGGAAGCTGCCACTCAGAGGTACTTGTCAACATGAGACTAGCTGTATTAGACATTCCATGGATTCATTGAGTCCGCTCCATCTGCAAGAAATGTATATTCTCTTGAGCCCCTGTAGCAGTAGGGGCTCATGAGAATATATATTTCCTGCCCACAAGGAGGTGGCTTATGAACTTATCCAGTATTAACAGTTTGACAGCTACAAGGACATCTGTTGCAGTGATTGGGACAATCAAGTGAAAAAGATTCCTTTAGTCCTTACTATAAAGACGCACAACCTACTGCCTTTCCTTAATGTAAAGAGGCTCAGCCTACTGTCTCTGAACTGATCTAATTTAGGAATAACTCCTTTTTCTTATGCCGATAACCTCAGACCCATTAGCTGTCAGTAGCGGTTTTTGTCATGATGATTACTGCAGGAATCATTGTGACAAAAACGATGCCAGCAGCAAAAGGGTTAACCCATTCAGCCCTGACGCACTACAGCAGGAGATGGCTCCTAGTGCTAGATTAGCTTGGCGCCTGTTGGGCCCAAGCTAATCTGGCACTACCCTTGAATTATCATGGTCGATCCATCTCCTGCAACATGTGCATAGTCGTTAGATGACGCCTCCAAAATTTGGGAAATACGTGCGCCAGGCTGAATGATTTAAAAGTGCTGACGACACTGACTGCAAGAGGCATTGATCCTAGAGAACCCTAGCATGAGAATCAATATATCTTGCTCAAGTTACTGGATTCATTATTTACCCATTACATACTGTGGCTGATTTGTTTGAATTTTCTTTTGTGTCCTGTGAAGGCTACATCACAGATGAGGAGAGAGATCAACCATTTTACCTCAAGGCTTGTGCCAGAATAACTTGGCGTGTTGGGCGCCAAACTATTTTGACCCCGCTCTTGAACTATCATAGTCAATTAATTTCAAGCAGTAGTATCAGAATGAAAAGGGTTATTCAGACAGTCAGCGATGATGTCAAAAATAGAATTTCTGGCAGTTGACTGTGAAGGGATGATGCATAGGTGGCTTCTGTATTTTTCATGCAAACTGAGCAAACTATGTAAGGCAACCAGCACAAAAATGGTTGCTCTGGACAGGTGGTTTCCTTACACATGGTCATCTAAATAAAAAGACCATGGGACCAAGAATGGGTGGTCTGCTTGTACAGGTGGTCATCTTATAACGGCTGCCATCTTGACAGGTCTGACTGCACTGGGCGGTCAGTTTGCAATAATTTTATAGAGAAGAACACAATGGAGAAAGAAACGCACTTTCAAAAAGACAGTTACAACACAATAAATTGAATATAATTGTATTTGTTTCTTTCTCCGTTGTGTTTTTCTCTGCATTTTGCATGCTTGGCAGTCACCTTTTTGGTCTGGATTGAATAATTTTATAGGCACAGTTTCTGTCCATTAGCAGTGAAAGTTTGAATATGCTGTTGAATTTTCTGCCGACAGTAATGGTGTGAATCGTGTGGTGAAGGATGTGATCTGTTTCCACTCTGGCGACTTCACTACATTGGTGGACAAGCTGCAGTTGGATCTGCACGAACCACCTGTCTCACAGGTAAAACTAAAGGCTGCTTTATCCTTGGGCTGTCGGTAGGGATTTATAGGTGATTTCTAAAGGAATCATCTAGACAAAAAGCACTACTAACCCTTCGTGTGTTGGTAGCGGTTTTAGTCACGATGATTCCTTTAGGAATCATCGTGACTAAAACCGCTACCGACACGCAACGGGCTAACAGCCAAAGAGTTCACTAGTGCATTATGTGTGCTCATCTGTGATTATGGACTTTCCAGCTTTAGGGAGCCGTTATAGGTTCAAGAGCACAGACCAGCACATACATTGCTACTTTCATTGTCATTGTAACAGACATTCGGAAATCAGAAGTAGATCATAATTGCATGTTTTTTTACCCCAAAAAGTGTACTTTAATTCTGGACAAACATGCGATGCCACATGTTTGTATAGGCTTTTTTTCCCCACTTTTTGGGTTGCAAAACGTGTGCAGTTTTGACCCAATTCTCTTTTCCGGAAATTTTCCGTTTGTATACTCATGTATGCCTTGTGATGGCTTCTGTTTCAAACCGTATTGCTCTAGGCTGTAAGCTCCACAATCACTGACGACTACATACTGCCACTTCCCTAGGCATGCTGTGTTAGTCTGTCTTGACTGGGGTGTGTGGGGTGGTATTGTATCTGCCTCTGTCAGTATTTTTTGTTGTCTTGGTGATATATTTGAAACCATTGCAGAAGTTTGATTCAAATTGTGATGATTTTTAGCCATATCCATGCGTGACAGTCTTCAGTCCTGGAGGCTGATTCAGCTTTTCAAAGTCCCGAAAGCAGTATTTCAGACAGCCAACCTGTTCCATCTGCAATAGGCATACATGCTCATGAGCCACTACATCTGCATTGGTTCTTGAGAATTAATGTCTCATGCTGGCCATGGATCATAGGACATAAATAGTCTTGTACCGAAATAGTCTTGGACCGTTTTCAGTCAGTCTTCAAACTTGGCCCAAGAATACTTTATGGCAAGATCTTTCTAAACATACAAATTTGAGTAATCTCTCTCACAGGGGATGAATCAATAGGTAAAAATAGCCTTGCTTTTGACAAAAAAAATTATTTTTTCTCAAATACATATACTGTTCTTAACTTCAAATCCAAACTTGGTACAAAGATACCTGATGGTAACACCTCCTATGTGAACTAAGTTGGTTGATCCCTTGGAAAGGTCACAAGAGATCAGGAAATAGGTGAAAAATAGCCATATTTTGACAAAAGATGTTTTTTCACAAATACTATTCACAACTTCAAAACCAAACTTGGCACAAAGATACCTCATGGTAAGACCTGTCTATGCATACTAATTTGGATGACCTCTCAGAAAGGTCAAGGGTCACTAGAGGTCGGAAAATATGTGTAAAGTGCCAATTTTTTATGGAATTGTAGTTTTTATCAACATTTTGGGTAAAGTTTTCAATCAAATTTGGCTCAAAGGGTAGCTGATGATAAGACCTTCATATGTATGCTAATTTAGTTGACCCATCAGACAGGTCAAGGATCATGGGATGATCCCAAAATAGGTTTTAAAAAGCCACATTTTGACAAAAAATGTTGTTTTTTTAAATACTGTTTTCAACTTCAAACCCAAACTTGGTACAGAGATACCTGATTTTTAAGACCTTTCTATACATACTAATTTGGATGACCCCTCAGAAAGGTCAAGGGTTACAAGAGGTCGGTAAATGTGTGGAAAATGCCATTTTTGTGGTTAGAATTGTAGTTTTATCAAAGTTTTTGCAAACTTTTCAATCAAATTTGGTGTGAAGTTTGCTGATGGCAAGACATTTCTACGCATACTAATTTAGTCGACTCATCACAAGGGACAAGGGTCACGGGGGTTTGACAGATGTGTGAAATATGCTTAAATTTTGACAAAACATGCATTTCGCTTGAGCTGAAGCCAGCTAGCCTTTTACTTATTGCTCTAAGGTCACAAATATGTGCATCAATCATACATGTGAGCCATAAGGGCTTTGCCTTTCTTGTTCACACTGTCACCCACACATGCCTTGTTTCAGTCAAGCTGTATCGCAGTGAGCTGTCATCAGCCACATTTGGCACATCAATGGCTGATGTCAGTCTGAGGGCCTTGTGCATACTGCCACTGGGGGTGTTTAATTTTATTTTGTGTGTGTGTTAAGTCCCTTCTATTTATAAAAAGTCAGTTGATCCAGACTAGAGTCCATAATTTTGTCATATTTACTTGAAATTTTGGATATAGCTTATTTGGAGAAAGTCATTAGATGAGTTCGTTAGCCAGCTTTGTACATCTTCAACTTTTTAAATAATAATTTATTTATTTTTGCAAGTTTTGGATCCACTATATACTCCCATCAAACTGTCAGCCCTGGAAGAGGCTGTGTGGAACAAAACAGTCAGCCCTGGAAGAGGCTGCCTGCGTTTAGGATGAGTGAAGTGAAACTTCAATTTTGTCACTCTGTACACATCGTCGTGAGACTAGCGATGCCATGATATCAGTCCTATAGTGATGTCATTTTGCTGCTCATGCTATTGTTTGTTTCTTCAAAAACATTACCGATGACATGACTACCAGGAGTGTCCACTCCTACTCAATTCTAGCCTAAGAACCCGTTGTGTAAACACAACCCGGGAGGCACTCGGGGAATCCCCAGAGGGACCGAGAGTTGTCTCCCGCTCCTACCCACCAGCCCTATTCACCTGTGAACTCCAGTCACGCTTCTTAGGCTCACGCGTTCAGACGTGTTGTCTCTAGCCTCTGGACTTAGAAGTTTTTCGACCGGGTCGGTCTGCTTTGCTTGCTTCGTCTTCGCCGGCCTGGGATTCTGCGCGTGCAACGTTGGTCGACTGCAGCTTCGGTCTTGTTCAAGGGTTCCCTCTCTGGCTTGCCGGTCGGGCTGCGGGTGTCATGGAGCTTTCTCCTTCTCGTACCTCTCCGACTGACAGGTAAGGTAGTTAGAGGGCCCTCGGCTGGTTGCCCGGGCGGGGCACAGGCACGAGCAGCTTGCTTTTTGCGTCGCTTCTCCCTCGGTTGGGGTTTTTGGACCTCTGTTTGGTGGCCTGATTAGCTGAAGAATGTTGGCGCCGGTTTTGGCGGGATTTCGCGCCATTACCAGATGCGAGCGGTGAGTCAAGTTACTGTATCTCGGCCATACCTAACGTTTTTCGGCTTTCGGTTTAGACACCCCTCGTTATGACGAAGGCTTGGATACGCACCTGTCCCGGCAGGGTTTGTTTTCCCTCCGCCGTAGTTTTAATTAAATGTTGATGGCAGGTGACCGTACGTTGGTTAATCGGGTGCATAACACCACAGTAGCTTGGGGGCCTAAAGCTTAACGGGGTGATTGGTGGACGCTTGCCGAGTGCCTTCATGTTTTGTGTGTTGCAGTGGCTTACTGATGACATGCACAAAATGCGGAGGCTTCCAGTGGCCGTCGGATAAACATGCAGTCTGTCTCCCCTGCGCTGGGTGTGCGTCCGACCATACGTGTGACGTCTGTGCTACATGGCCGGAACTGCGGTGGTCTAATCTCTGGAACTTTTATAGGAGAGAGCCTTCTACCCTCGCGGGTACCTTGAAGATTTCCGAGACGCCTTCCGCTGTGCCCCCGGCACCGGACGTGCGAGACCAACGGGATCCGACGCAGATAACGCCACTGAGTAATCAAGGGACTAGTGCACGGAGTGGGAGTTCGACCGTCAAGACCGCCTCCGTTCGAGAGCGCGCCCGTACACATTTGGTGGAAAGAACCCGCCTCTCCCAAGAGCCTGGTTTGGTGGGACGCTCGTGGCGTCCCTCCTCCACCGTCGTTCCCCACTCGTCTCTGAGGAAGCCGCCGGGATCCCGCTGGAGGTCCCCTGGCCGGCCAGTAACCCGCCTCTCCCAAGAGCCTGGTTCAGAGAGACATCATTGCACTCGTCCGGAGCCTCCTGGTTGGGAAGAACGTAGATACAGGGGTTCTGCTCGACGTTTCCGCTCTCCTTCGCACGATCGTAGGAGGAACTTCTCGCCTCATCGCTCGTCGCACCGGGACTCACCTCGCCGCAGACGGTTTTCACCTTCTTCGCGTCCCCCCTCTCGGTTGGACCCCCGCTCGTCCCGTCCCTCTTCCCGTCCCTCTTCCCAGCGACCGGCCACTTCCCCCCCTCCTCGTACTCACCGCTCCGTTCCATCTCCTCGCAGCCGTTCTCCTCGTCGGGATCCGCCTTCGGCTCGCAGGAGGTCCTCACCGCATCGTTCAGACTACCGCTCTCCACTGCGGAGGGAGTCTTCGTCCGCTGCGGTTCTCCGACGGGATTCCCGGCCTCGGAGCCCTCGTCGCCCTCTTCGGTCGCCGGTTTCCGGACAGCGGGACTTCGACACCCTCAGTTTGGCACCGGAGGATGCTTCGGACTGGTTACTTGGAGGTCTTAGCCGTTCTTCAGCTTCTCCCTCTTCGGCCTCCAGTGTGTCGGCTTCCGTCAGACAGGTCTCTTCTTCCCGGATGGACACGCGGCTGGCACTGGACGGAGCAGCCAAGCTGATCGCCGCCGCCTTACCGGAGGATGTTTGTCCAGCTTCACCTCCTGTGAAGAGGAAGATTTCCGCCTTCGTGGACGCGGATAGGACGGTTAAGAGGTTCAAGTCCCTCCCACAGCCGGCTAGTTTTTTGGATCTGCGGGACGCCTTCTCGTCTCACCTGCATGCGGAGACTCGGAACTCGGACTTCTTCGCGGACGGGAGATGGCCTTCCGCTCTGGACATCGCTTTTCAGCAGGACTGGTACGCCGGCCATTCGCAGTCGTTCCTCTGCCCGCTCCCTCCAGTGGATCCCGCCGCTCTGATGCAAGCCGGAGGTGCTTCTATGTTGAAACGGTCCTTCCCACGGGGACTGGATAGGACGGCGTCGCTGGTCCGGAACACGCTCGCCTGCTCCGGTTTCTTGGACTTGCTGACTCAGGCTTTCATCCGACGTCTCGAGGAAGCTTGGCAACCTGCTTTGTCTCCCCTCCTGGGAGACCTACTACTCATGGCGGAGGCTGGGAACCGCGCTGCTTATCACTCATCGGTCAACGCGATGGCGGCTGCGGCTAACTGCGACCTCATGCGACGAGACGCCGTCCTACAAGCTTGCAGTGGTATGCCGGTCGACCTGAGTACTCAGCTACGTCGGGCCCCTCTGGGAGGGTCTCTGCTCTTCGGGGATACTTGGCAGACGGTGAAGGACTCCAACTCCGACCGTTGGCCTCGCAAGACTGTCAAGCAGCGCTTTCCTCCCGCCCACACGGCCCTGGGGCGCTCCTTGCGGGCCCGGAAACGTGTCACCGCGGACCCGTCTGCCCCACCACGAGCTGCGCCGCGCCGTCGCCCGTCCTTCCGTCGCCCTGGCCCAGCTAACGCCCCTGCCCCCGCCTGGCCCCGTCCCGCCCGTCGCCCTGGGCGCGGGCGGGCCACCTGACTTGTCCCCATTTCCGCCCCCGCCGACCGTCGTCGGGGCTCCAGTCGGCGGGAGGCTAGCACGATTCAGCGAGGAGTGGCGCTCGCTGTTTCGAGACGAGCCCTGGGTTTTGGACGTAGTCACCAGAGGATTACGGATCTCGTTCCGCTCTCTTCCGCCCTTGCGCTCCATTCCTCTTTGGACAGAGGTTCCGTCCGACGCCCTCAAGGCCGCCGCTCTGCGAGGAGAAGTCGCGGCTCTCCTTTCAAAGGAGGCCACAGAGATAGTGCAGCGTCCGGACTCGCCCGCCTTTTACAGCCAACTGTTTGTGGTCCCCAAACCCGGCGGCAAGTGGCGGCCAGTCATAGATCTGTCGGCGCTGAACGCCTTCATCGCGGCCCCTTCCTTTCGGATGGAGACGACCAGGGCTCTTCGTGCGGCGGTGCAACCCATGGACTACGCGGTCAGTTTAGATCTGTCCGACGCCTACCTACATGTCCCCATGCACGCTTCGGCCAGGAAGTACCTGCGCTTCGCGTTCGAAGGAGTGATTTACCAGTTTCGCGCCCTGCCGTTCGGTCTCAACCTCAGCCCCTGGGCCTTCACCCGCATCATGGATGCTGTAGTGGCCAAGGCGAGGCAGTCGTCGTCAAGTCCGACCTCGAATTATCTCGACGACCTTCTTTTGAGAAATCAGGAGGAGACCGCGCTTGCGGCGGACAGGGACGCTCTTTTACAGCTGCTTTACCGGTTGGGTTTCCTGGTCAACACCGGAAAGTCGGACTTCACCCCGGCGCGCCACTTCATCCACTTAGGCATGGAGTTTGTCACGGACCGCAACAGGGTACTTTTGCCAGAGAAACGGATTGTGAAGTTGTCCGCTCTCGCCGCGTTGATAGATCAGCAACAGGCAGCCCCCGCCAGGGTCTGGCTTCAGCTTCTGGGCCTGATCAACGCAGCGGCGGATCTTATCCCCCTCGGGCGTCTCTACTCCCGACCGCTACAACTTCATCTCCTACTGCTCTGGCGTCCCTCCTCGGGCGACTTGACCACGAACGTCCCCGTGTCCCCGTTGGTACGCCCCCACCTTTTACGGTGGACCGACAGAGCCTGGTTGGCTCTGGGAGTCCCCATTTCCTCCCCATCCCCGCACCTCTCCCTGTGTGTCGACGCGAGTCGGGCTGGTTGGGGAGCCCACCTGCTTCCTCAGTTCACCACGACGTCCGGCCTCTGGCCTCTGGAGTTCGCGAACAAACACAGCAACTGGTTGGAACTGCAAGCGGTGTGGCAGGCCATCATCGTTTGGGAAGAGCAGCTCAGACACCAGCATCTTCTCGTCCTTTCGGACAACTCGACAGTGGTAGCGTATATACAGAAGCAGGGAGGAACTCATTCACCCGATCTATGCATGCTACTCTTCCGATTGATGCGATGGTGCGAGGACCGCGATCTGACTCTCAGCGCTCGCCATATTCCCGGTCGCCTGAACGTCTTAGCGGACTCCCTTTCTCGCCGAGGACAGCTCATTCACACGGAATGGACGCTACGCCAGGACATTTTCCGGATGATTTGCTCTCACTGGGAGACCCCGATGGTGGACCTGTTCGCCACGAGGTGGAATCACCAGCTTCCCCTCTTCGTTTCCCCAGTACCGGATCCCCTGGCTTGGGCGGTCGACGCCTTATCCATTCCCTGGGACGGACTCATAGCGTACGCCTTTCCCCCGACAGTCCTTGTCCCCAAAGTCCTCCTAAAGCTGCGAGGAACCAATGCGATCCTGCTCCTGGTCGCCCCGTTCGCTTGGACTCGTTCCTGGTCCACCGACCTGATCAGCCTCGCCACGCACCCTCCGCTACTGCTCCCCACGCCCCGCACTATGCTCAAGCAGCCACGCCAGGCGCTGTTCCACCCCTGTCCGGAACGCTTACTGCTACACGCCTGGAGGTTGTGCGGCAAGCCCTCTCAGCTAGAGGTTTCTCGGGTGCTGCAGTGGAAGCGATCGCTACAGCTCGCAAGCCCTCGACTAGACGTATCTATGAGGGGAAATGGAGGGTACTCTGTACCTGGTGCAGCGACCGTCGTCTCTCCCCCACCGAACTGACAAACCCCCAACTTGCGGACTTCTTCCTCTGGCTCTTCGAAGACCAAGGGCTGGCCCCTATTACCATTCGGGGATATCTCGCGATGATTGCCGACACCTACCGGCACCTCGGCCGCGCGGACCCCGGCGCATGTAAGGACCTGGCAGATCTTATGTCACACTTCGGACTACAAAGGCCTGCCTCTCGCTCTCTTCTTCCCCGCTGGGATTTACCATGGGTTCTTACCTGGCTAAACTCACCACGTTTCGAACCACTACCGTTGGCCAGGCTTGCGGATGTGACGCGGAAGACCTGCTTCCTGCTAGCGCTTGCCACCGCGGCACGAGTAAGTGAGATACACGCTCTATCAGTCCGGCCTACATGCCTGCAATTTCGAGCTGACCACTCGGTCCAACTGGTGACCGACCCTGCCTTCATTGCCAAGACTAGGTCTCCACTGACGGCGCCACAGGTTATCACCTTACGACCGTTACGCGGGAAAGACTTCCCCAGTGAGACCAGGCAACAAGATCCTGTACGAGCCCTCAGAGTGTACTTGCGACGAACCAGAGCCGTCCGGAGGGGACGCTCTCGCCTCTTCCTTCCTTTAAAAACAGGAAGAAACGACATTACGGCACAGACAGTCTCTTCCTGGCTTCGCTAGGTGATTCGCTCAGCATATGTCGATCTCTCCCCTCAGGGAGCGAAGAGCCTAAAGATTCGGGCGCACGAAGTACGGGCCATGGCCACGAGCGTAGCCTTCGACAGGAACTGCGCTGTCAAGGACATCGTGGCTGCAGTGGGCTGGCGATCAGAATCTACTTTCGCCCGCTTCTATCTACGGGATCTGGCAGGGCAGCGAGACAACCTCGCCTTGGTGGGGGACGTCACGGCGGCACAACACTCCCTCCCGGCGCCACAGGCGCCGTAGGTATGCACCTATTAGGGAGGGCAGAGTGTCGGAAGAGAGGAGGGGGCCATGAGCCTAGAGAAAACCATCTGGGGGTGCGGCACCCTCCTCCTGTTCGGCATTCTCCTGGTAGTCATGTCATCGGTAATGTTTTTGAAGAAACAAATTCATTTTTCTTTAAAAGGTATTTTTTCGAAAAATACTTACCGATGACATGACTCGAAGGACCCTCCCACCTGCCCCGCTTGCCGCTGGTGAGCCTAATTTCGTGACTGGAGTTCACAGGTGAATAGGGCTGGTGGGTAGGAGCGGGAGACAACTCTCGGTCCCTCTGGGGGTTCCCCGAGTGCCTCCCGGGTTGTGTTTACACAACGGGTTCTTAGGCTAGAATTGAGTAGGAGTGGACACTCCTGGTAGTCATGTCATCGGTAAGTATTTTTCGAAAAAATACCTTTTAAAGAAAAATGAATTTTTCATAATTCCTGTCTTTACTCCAGCCCACAGAGCGTACTAATGGCGGGAAGCACCATATGTCTATCTTTATTTATGTGTGCTGGCTTGTGTGTTGATCAGAGGCTGGCTTAGGAGGGAAATGGATCAGAAGGATAAGCTTAAAAATATGAACAACTGTCAATGTTCCTAAAAGGAAAATGCATGTGAGCTCCAAACAATTCTCATTTTGTTCAATAGGAGATATTTCTACATCAGAAACGGGTCAAAGACAAAAGGTAGAGACCCTTGACAGCGAGGACAGCTCGCATATAGAAGGGACTTTGTGGGTTATAGTTCATCCCATCTTGTTTTTTGTTTGCAGTGTGTGACATGGGTGGAGGATGCCAAGCTGAACCAGCTGCACCGTGAGGGTGTTCGCTATGCCCGCATTCAGCTGCGCCACAACGACATCTACTTCATCCCACGCAACATTGTGCACCAGTTCAAGACTGTGTCCGCAGTCACCAGCATTGCCTGGCACGTTCGTCTCAAGTTATACTACCCTGATGCCAGCCCTGAGGGGGCTGCAACCATACACGGGGAGATGGAAGTGGATGCGGAGGTGCCAGCAGAAAATTCTTCTAGCTCCACTTCATTGGACAGTGCATCGAAAGATAAAGCATCTACAGCTGAGAAGGACCCAACAAAAAATGGTAGTTCCCGTGAATCTGAAAAGACATTGTCTGGTCACACAAGCAGCATACGTTTTAAAGATAAAGACAGGCTTCATTCGTCAAAGTCCAGCTCTGGACACTCTAGTTCCCATCGCAGCTCATCAGAGCACGGCAGCAAATCATCCAATCATTCTTCATCAGACAAGTCCATATCTTCCAGTAAGTCCCCATCACACCGGTCAAGCTCTGGGCATGGCACCCATAAGAAATCATCATCTGGCCACAGTAGCAGATCATCCTCTCATGGCCACTCTCGATCTTCATCCAGCCACCACTCATCTAGCAAGTCATCTCATGGCCATTCAGAGTCCCGCAAGGACTCGGGCCACTCGAGCAAAAAGTCGAGCAGCAGTCACTCATCGTTATCCAAACACAGCAGTGCAAGCTCCAGCAAGTCACGCTCTAGTCATTCATCACATGGCAAAAGTACTGGTGAAGACAAGCCTAGTGCCAGCCATGGTGTGCTCCAAGATGATCAGCCTGCAGCAAAGAACGTTTTGTTCCTAGCTGAACCTGCAGACAAAGTGGAGTTGAATACAGGTGGTTCAGTAACCATCACAGCTGACAACACAGGAGCAGATAGTTTTTCATCCAGCGAAAATGATGTGACAGCTTTCACAGGGACAAAGGATGATGCAGTTTTGTCAGATGACAAAAGCAGTTTCTCTGTGCAGGCTGAAGAAGCTACCAAGGAGAATTTGGCTGGCCATGCAACTACAGCAGATTCAGGTAGTGCTAGAGCAGAGATTTACCATGCCAGTGGTAATGTCCTTTATCCATCTAAATGCCATGAAGGTGAGTTAAACAGTTCTCAGCCTAATGTCTCTGAGAAAATTGCAAAAGAAGATTCAACTTCAGCAGATGAAAATCCATCAGATGAAACTGTGGCAAGTTTATCCCCAAAAGACAGCTGTCTCAGTGAAGCAATACCAGATCCTGTCTCTGTCACATTGGAATCAGAAAGAAAAGCCGAAGACGCAGTCAAACCTGATGTAGAAAAGGCAGATTTCCCCATGGATGTGGATGATGATGACTCAAATACTGCGCCTCAGTCTCATGATTCAGAAATTGCACAGATTGATACATATGTTGAGATAAAAGCTGAGATACCAGAGATAAACACACACACGGTTGAGGAGATGGATGTAACGGTCAATCAGCAAGTGAATCAGAATGAACCACAACCTGCAGATGTTGACCACACTGCTCTTTGACAGGGTCTGAGTCAGACCTATCCGTCTGCAACAGGCAGATTCTCATGAACCCCTGGGGCTTAAGAACTTTCTCATTTGTAGCACCAGTACAAAAAGATTCTCATGAGCCTCTGCAGTTCTTAAAATCTTTGCATGTTGTTACTGAAAGATGATGACTGTGAATAAAGAAATGGGACTTTTTACAATCTATCACTTATGAATCATGCCGCAACAGTGAAAACTTTGTCCTAAACTGCAACAGTGAATCAGGTACATGAACTGACATTAGCACTTTTCTATAGCTTTGGCAGCAAAGGAAATATGAATGATTGTATTTATCGGCCAATTGTTTTCTTGCTTTGTCAGCTGATCATTTGATTTCTGACCTGTGTGTGCACCAAAATCTGATTTGTCAACCTGATTTGAGCTTTATCAAGTTTATCATGCTTTCTGCAGAGCGTTGAAAGAAAAATGATGTCTTGTACATTTTTGTGTTTCCCGTGACACGGAGTGTGATTCAAATCTTACTAAACTGTTGCCTGTGTGTTCATTTCATGTACATCTTTTTTGTAGCCAATGGTTCAAAGTGAAAGGATGACACCATTTGTGTGCAGACCTGTGATTTTAAAACTCTTAGAACCATAAGGTCCCAAATCACAGACCTGCACTCATGTATCTACCACTCCGCTTTATTTCTCTGCCGTTTAAATGGCACAGGCTGTTTGTCATTTCTGCTTTTTGTGATGTTCTATATATCAGCTGGTCTATGTCAACATTTGGATCAACCATGATATCAAACACAAACATTTTGATAACTAATGCTGCCAAGGTCAATCAACCTTCTACAGTTGCCGCTGAAAGATATTGACTTAACCCCCTTGTGCATGCAGCCACCGGTACTGTTTACAGTACCAGTGGTTGCATGCTCAAGGGGTTAACCTTTTGCGTATCAGTTTTTGTTGTAATGATTTCTGTAGGAATCATCGCAACAAAAAACGATACTGACACGCAAAGGGTTAAAATGTGTGATCATTCTACATAAACCTCAGTCTTGTGCCCTCGTGTGCAGTGTGCAGTAGTCTTATTTTTGAAGAATCTCTCTTGTAGACGTTTCAGTAATCACTTTTTCAGAGAACATGTATGTGTAGGTTTACTTGTACATGTATCCTTTATTGCAATGTTTCATAGAAGACATACAACACAAGTCATGTACTGTTATTCATTTTATGTTTTTGAGCTGGTATTTAGAAACATTGTATTTATGTAATATTTCATCATAAGTGTATTTTAACTCATGCTTTTCATGAAATCCTCCTGTGACTTTCGATTTGTATAGAGATATTTAACATGAATTCATGAAATGTTGGTTTACGAGTGTTCAAAATGACATTGTGAAATTATGGAAAACACATTGTTTGAGTTTTCTCGCATATAAATGGCACATGTTGATTTCACTGCATCTCTTCTGTTACAGTTCAGGTTGATGGAGTCATCCTGAATAAATACATGTACATAAAAGTGTGCTGGTTGGTGATTTTGGATCTTGTGGTAGTCTCCACATTTGTAATCATAGCGTGTAATCCTGCAACCAGTACCCTTCATTGATAAGTTCTGAGTTGTTATTTACGGCTTATGCATGAAGACCTGAACTTTTTGCTTTGGTCTGTGTACAGTTGTAAAGGTTGACTGGTTCAGCTTTAGCTGATTTGTATGGAGAGAAAGAAGCTAGAAGTTGAACTTCTTTTGTAGACCAAGCTGATGCTTTCAACCTTTTCACATCTAAGGCTACGTGTGCGGATTTTGAAATTGTAGTCTAGTTTGAAATTACTTTTGTGTTACTTCTTAAAAAATTATGTATATGTAACTGTTGTGAATACTGTGGTGTTACAAAGATGTTTGTCATTGAATCATCCATGTGTGTGTGCAACTAATATTGGTATTTGTGCCATTTTTGTGTACAGCTTAACTGCTGGTATTTAAACTTTTGTTATAGCTATATGGTTGGGAATAGGTGAAAATTTTTCTTGTACGAAAGTCTTTTACAGTTAATCTTTTGGCTTCTAGGCAGAAAGCTATTCTGACACCATCACTGAGCCATCATAGTCAGTCTGTAACCTGCATTGGTGTGTAGTCTGCAGAGGACAACTCCCAAATGGAATGTCAATATTAACTCAATCGAGATGTGCCACCTCCAGATACGTAGCTTAAGCCGCGTATCTGGAGGCGAATCGTCTCAAATGAGTTAACCCTTTGACTGTTGGTGGTGCTTTTTGTCACAATGATTCCTGCGGCATCATCGCAACAAATGTGCTGCCAACAGCCAAAGGGTTAAAATTAAACCTTATAGATACATCTGCATCCCAGTTACATTTTATGCTGCTGAGTGCCAATGAACAAACATGGGAGATGCATGGATGATGATAACTCAGAAGTATTGTAGCGCCTAATCAGCTGAACGCCTGTCCAAGTGCACAGATGATAAAGCCTTTGAGGTATGATGTTCATAGATTTGCCCCGGTTGGCGCTGGAAATGAAAAGGAGAGTTTTTGCAACATTTGACCAGACTTGCTCGTGATCCCTTGTGATGCTTTTATTTCACTTTTTTTTTATTCGACAGTTGTTGTTTTTTCAGGTAAGTTTCTTATGAGTTGAAAATGAAAAACAACAAAAATTACCCGTCCTTGTTTATGCAGCCATTGATACTGTCACATACCAAGGGAAGTCACACATCGCTGGACTAACAAATGGTTAGATCCCCTGACCCCTTCCATATGGAAGGGGTCAGGGGATCAAACCATTTGTTAGTCCAGCGATGAGTGATTTGCTTGGGAAGTGTACCGTATTTACCATACTTTTGTGTTTTGTGTCCCATTGGTACTACTCACAGCACCAGTGGTCACATGCACAAGAGGTTTATTAGATGAAGATCGCCTTCCTGGTTTCCTGAAAGTTTCTGTTGAGTTGAAGAGGAAAGGAAAGACACATTTGGAAATCGATAGGAAGCTTTCTCTATGGTGTGGCTGGTTTTCCATCAGCTTTGTTGCTTTCACTTCAGGAACCTGTTCCATGTAATATAAATATTTTTGTGACATTTAGAATTTAGTCAAGTAGCAAATTCAAGTGTGTTGCAGCTCGCTATAATTAACTCCTTTGTGCATGCAGCCACTGGCACTGTTAACCCATTGAGCCCTGAGACACTACAAGAAGGCACAGGTCAACCATGATAGTTCAAAGGTGGTGCCAGAATAGTTTGGTGCCAAGCTAGCCTGGGACCGCGCTTGAACCACCATGGTCAAATGACTTGATGAACCATAATAAAGTTTATAGAGGAAAACGTTTAATTTTGGGAATTGCAATCCTGCAGCTCGGTGGGTTTTTAAAAAAACATTTATCTCCAAATTTTAGTGGTGTCATGTATTTGTAATAACTATACCAGGAGGTGGACATCATAATTCAAGAGTAGTGCCAGATCAGCATGGCGTCAAGCTGATCCGGCACTACCCTTGAATTATCATGGTCAGTCCATCTGCTGTAGTGCATTGGGGCTAGATGGGTTAACAGTACAGCTGGCTGCAGTCGCAAAAGAGTTTACTGTAATTTATTTCTCATATGTTAATTGCTAAGGCAGCTGATGTGTATGTATGCTGGTCTGTGCTTTTGGACCATATCCAGCCTGGAGCCATTACTTAAATGTTTCAAAATGGCAGACCAGCACAAATACATGTGTGAATTTTGTTAATGTCTCTGGATTTGTACCTACAGTGACACTCAGTCACTTTTTGGATTGGAAACGTATAGTCTTTTTTTTTTTTTGGTCTCTGTAACATAAATGCTAGTTGTGCATGAATGTTAACTGCACTTTATTGTATTTGTAAAGAACAAGTGATTGATGTGTGATTACAATTTATGCACTCTGATTATGTTAACTCTTAAGTATGCTGGAATTATTTTGACAAAAAGCACTATCAACAGCCAAAGGGCTATTAGGTAGCAGTAGTTATTTTCTGCACCTTTCTGACCTACCTTTGCAGCATATTGTACCAGTGCTACATTGATGCCCTTTCAGAGTTTGGGCAGAACATAGTTTTACGTTAACCCCATTGTCAGGCATTGCTAAATACAGACGACTGGTCGCCAATGGCCCCTGAAAGTGATGCTGGGTGAGCTGGAAACGTGTTTTTTTCATGTCCAAATGATGAGATGTAATTTCAAAGCCTAGCAGGTTTGAATGCAGTGCACCTCAAATGTGTTGTGACCCCACCCGGGTCTGCCCTGGGGGACTTGGGTGGGGTTCGGTATTTTTTAGTTCCCAGGGTCACCCTGGTCAGCCCCACAGGGTGGGTTTTTCTCTCTATTCTGGGGCATGTGTTTCTGTCTACCCTTTGTCCATTCACCTGTATTTGCCTTTTTCAAACTCTCCCTACTGTCTGCACTGCCTGTAGCTCTTGATATTGGATGTGTGTTGCTAAATGGTCTTAGCTTTATTTATGCCCCATGTTGTAGGTTTATTTAATGTATTTGACCGGCTGGCGACATTCATTCAATTTTCTGTTTAGTTTTTTTTCACAAGCAGTGCAGGCACGTCCTGAGAAAGCCTTGTTGCTGTCGGGACGTTAAGCAATGTACAATCACAATCAAATGTGTTGTGCAGTCCTTCAATCAGCCTATTGATATGCTTAGCTCAGATTGAGGGAGTTTTTGGCTCATTTGCGATGGCAGAAGTCTATGTACATATAATAGGTTGTCTTGTGTGCATGTCCATCTGTGGTTAAGGTTGTCTGTCCATCTGTGGTAAACTTTAATGTTGGCATTATCTCAGAGACTATTCAAACCATACACTGAAAACATGGCACAGTGATACTTTATGGCATGACCTTTCTATACATGCCAGTTAGAGTGATCTCTTTCAAAGGTTAGGGTTTCATGGGGTCAATAATAGGTTAAAAATTGCCATACTGTGACAAAAGTCATCTTTTCTCAAAAAAAAACTCTCTCAAATTTCAAAGCCAAACTTGGTACAGAGTTATCTGATGAAAAGATCTTCCTATAATAGGATGGCCCCTTTGAAAGGTCAAGGTTGTAAGAGGTGGACAGTTGTAGGCAAAATGTCTATGTTTAATAGAATGTTTGTTTTTCCAACATTTTTGAAAATTTTAATGAAAACAAGCTACAGTGGTAGGTCATGAGATCTTTCAGTACCTGCTAAATCTGGTTGACCACTTGTAAAGGTAAAGAGTTAAAACAAATGTGCCAAAAATTCATACATTGGCAGAATCTGGGACTTTACAGGTTGTGCATGGCAGCCATGAGGGCTTTGCTGTTCTTACTTCACTTTTATGCCTTAGAAGCCAGCTGAACATCACAAAACTGCATTGTTCTTTAGCTTGGATTTTTTAAAATTAAAGTTTGCTTTTGAAAAAGTGTGCAGTTTCATATTTTCCTTTTAAGTACCCCTGTATACCCTGTGTCAGTCCAACACCATCTCCTACAAACACACAAGCAAACACACATGCACACACTCATGTACACACATTTATAAACACTTGCACACACAAACACACAGAGGCTGTGATTTTCTTCGCCCACTAGTACTGGAATTACATATACGTGTACACGCATTCATGTTGTTCAAACTAATAATTGTTTTACTTTTAGTTGAAATAAATATGATCATGATTGCACCTTTCTACTTTACAGATCTATAGGCAATGTAGTGTCCAGTGCTCAAGTCACAAATTTATTAACTCATTCTACCCCAACAGTGAAATCCTTAAATTTTGCCATTGTCCTCTGAAGACTGCATTGCAGTGCAGGACATGGACCGACCATGATAGTTCAAGGGTGATGCCAGAATAGCTTAGCACCCATAGGCGCCAAGCTATTCTGGCATCACCCTTGAACTATCAAGGTCGATCCTTCCTGTGGTGTGTATGGGGTAGAATGAGTTGAACAGATGAGATCAAGAGGAATTTTAACTTTTTTTAAAAAACAAGATTTTGAGTATGTCTTTATGTTCACAAAATGTGTTCTCCAAATTCTCATGCTGCATTTATGAACATGTACGTATTTCGTGTTTGATGTTTTATCAGGTGTTATGGCAAAAGTGAGTCTATATACTGGGCTTGGTGGACGTCTCTCCATCCATTTATCCATTGCTGTCTGTGGTAAACTTTTAACGTTTGCTCAATTAAGGCCCAAAGACACTTTGTGGTGAGACCCTTCTAAACATAGGGTTTCTCAGGCATTATGATCAACTCTATGCCAATTAAGACACTTTAAAACTTTCTCAAATGAGGGAATTGTCGCAGAGGTCAATAACGAAGGTCAAGGTAACAGAAACTGAGATAAATTTGCAGATTGGTCATATATGTGGACCACAAGGTCTTTGCTATTCTTGTTCAAGTTCGATATTCGCTTTCATCTTTTCATGGTAGATTTACACCAAATGATTTTCTGCTGCCTGAGATGAAAGGCAGAACTGCCAGCAAGATGCATAGATCCTCTTGACCCATGCAGCTAGCAGGGGCTCATGCGATTTTATGCCTCTTGTGGGCTTATTGGGTGAGACAGAGGCCCGTTTGAGATAGAGGTCCAGGATGGAATGAGTTATGTTTCATTACAGGAGGCATGTAAACATTTAACACAAGTATATACAACAATATATTTTCTTAGGAAAAGATGATGTCAAACAGGCATGTCTGCTCTGAAATATGAGTTTGTTTTAACAATTTAAAAGTTTTCTACTTGAACATGGTTATTGTGTTTAAAAACACTTACTTTGTGTTTTGTTTGTATAACTGTGCAGTGCTACTAATACAGCTGTATTTGTTGGACAAAATGCCCTTTTTGGGTGGATGTGGGGGGTGGGGGTGGGGAGGGGGGGGGGGCTGTTCATGTGATTATCTGGAATTTGTTATGAAAATTACTAACCCTGTTGTGCTTGCAGCCACCAGTACTGTTTACAGTATCAGCTAGTGGTTGCATGCACAATCAGGTTAATTTCAAGGCAGCAGGTATATTCAGTTATGCTATTCTGGGATCGTTGCATACAACAAATATTTTCATTTCTGCTTTTCTACCGCTGTATTTCCTTTTCATGCGCTTACTTTGTAATAGATACGATTTTAGTAGTGTAATAAATGGAATAACATAGAGAGATCTTTGGTTGTGTTTATTGTTTAATCGGCATCTCTTTCATTTGGCATCTGATTAAATCAGTAAGTGTGCTGAATCACTTTTTTCTTTTTGTTATCCCAACAAATGTATATAATGTACCTTTCCTAGGAAATAAAAGCCATACAGTCTTATTGCAGGCGTTTCATGTTGTGTATTTCTTTTTATTGATTGTTCAAAAATTCAGATTGAAATGCATTTGTATGTGTGTGTATGACACGTTCTGGTTGTTTTGCCTTGATTTGCAACTGTGATTCGAGGGAAATAGTTATTTTGATAATTGTCCAATAATGATCACCATTGTACCAACTACCTACAATCAAAAACAGTTCAGTTTCATCATATGTTCAATTTATTTTGATGCATATTATAAGTTATTGGTCGGAGGGGTTTGCTACACGGTCCTGTGTAGGCCTGAGGGAGGTCAAAGGAATCATTGTACCCTGAAGGCCTGAGGGGTACAATGATTCCTTTGACCTCCCGAAGGCCTACAAGGGTCCGTGCAGAGAACCCCTCCGACCAATAACGTATTTGTTTTCATTCCTCCACTATTTTTGTAAAAGAAATCAAGAAGACATCTTGCGACCTGGATCATGCCAGACATGACTGACGTCAAAGGAATATACTTTTATACATAATAGACTATGACGTAATTTAAAATATGTCATGATGTTGCCGTCTCCAGTACTGAGTGTGGTTGTTGTTTCGAACAACACTAAGTAACTTTGTACTTTAGAACGTTTGGCAATCTTTTATAGAACAAAACTGGCATCCAAGATGCGTCATTGAGAGGGCTACAAAACGTCAGCCATTTTTCACTACAGGGGATTTTATATCACGGTCACATGGTACGGTTTCTGCTAAAGTGACTGGTCGTGTGACGTAGGGAGGAAAACAAATATTATATATATATATATATATATATATATATATATATATATATATATATATATATATATATATATATATATATATATATGCAAATGAACATTTTGTATTGTACTGAGCAAGCAGTGCACTATAAAAGCAACTTGTTTATATATGACGTGGAATGAAATAGAAAAGATTGCCCTTACTTCAAAGACAAAAAGCAAAATAACACACACAAACAAGGCTGTTTTGGGGGATGGAAGAAGAACTATATGAATTTTTTTTTCTGTTTGTTTTTACATGTTTTTGCTGTTGTTTGTTATGGAGGGAGAGGACAAATTAAGTAAAACAACACATAACAATTTTGTTGTTGCTGTGTTTGTTTTTGTTGGGTGGGTTGTTTGTCAAGTGAAGTAAATTTTATCAGAATAGGTTTGAATCTGATCATCTATAATCTTTTTAATTATTATTTTGTTTCACCAAGAACATGCAGAAATCTCAAGGATGGTTGATTTCTCAAGTCCAATGTCGGTTTACAGACGTGCAAATTAATGCCCGAAATTAAAACAATGCCTGAAGCTTGGAGGACACCGCATCTTGGACATGTTTAAGAAAATCTTTATGGGAGTACGTGGTGCAGCATGGGGGGTGGGGGTGGGGAGGAGGGCTGCGGACAGAAAAACATGTAAAAACATATAAATGAGCGCGTTGTCCGTGGGGAAATTTGTGATTTCATTGGACTATACATGCCCAAAAATAATCTTTCTCTTAAAGCATTTCGCACACCCGGTGTTTTTAGTGTGCACGCACCGAACTGCAAGTACAGGTACCCGTAATGCAGGCAGTATCACGTCGTACCCAGCGATAGCCGCATAAGGAAAGACATGGTTGGAATTTCAAGTATGCCACAAAGGGTCACGCGCTGACGTTGGTAGTTTCAGTATGAATAGCTGTACAGTTTGATTTGCAACGCCCTGCGCAGTTAACCGCAGGCCAAACTTTCTTTTGCTGTTACAGTTTAACAGCAGGGCGCATTCTAGTCTCCGTTGCTCTTTGTGTGGAAAGCGTTGCAAACTCATTCCATTCACTGACAAGACCACGTGATTTCGGTAGGCTGCTCTAGTAAGGCGGTCACATGATCGAGTGCCGGTCATGTGACCCTGTGAGAAATTCCTGTCATTCCGGGCCGATGTTGTTGCGCCAATTTGCTCGCATTTTCTGCCAAGTCTTTTAACCAGGGACTCCTAACTGGAACCAGACTCTCTCATTTGACCAAGAAGACATTATACGAGCGAGTATTATATCTTTTTCCGGCTCGCTGGACGAGAACATGGCCCCAGTTTGATTTTTCGCGCGGCAGTCTTGAGTGCTTTGGTTGGTTCTGCAGACGAAAGCAAGAGGCAGACGACATCTATTCTAGGGCTCGGTTCCGCTGCCGACTCGGATCACGATCGCCACGATGGAGACGCCGCTTGACGTCCTCTCGCGAGCAGCTTCCATGGTGGAGACATCACAGTCAAAAGGTGGGACTCATTTTCTTTTGTTGGTCGTTCTTATCATGGCGCTAGGCCGTTAATGGTTTGTATATGGTGCATGCGGTTTACGTACCACGCGGCTCGTGACGAGTCCATTGTGCGTCCGTCAGTTTGCGGCATGCGAAGAATTTGGCGCAGATCGATAGCTTATTCTCACGCGCGATCACGGTTTACTGTCGTCAAACTGTCATGTGTACCGCAGAATATCAGAAATACTGACTAGGGCACATTTTCCCAATCAAATTGACGGAAACGTGCGGGGTGTTTCTCTGTTTATTTTCATTGTGGTGCTCGATGCCAGCTCCGCCCATAACCTAATTCTGGAGTACCAAAGACAAAGGTTGTCAACCGTGTTCCAGTGAAGAAAAATAAGTGCCCGAGACATCACTTTCAGAAGCAAGTGGAATAAATCCATGTTACAAATGAGGCTATAGATCGACTGATTTTCATATGGAATGATTTGTTTGTGACCTTTGACATCGCCGTGGAAAGCATGCGTGGAATTCAACGGGTGTTGTATTAGCGACTGTTTGCTGACAGGGGAATGTACACTGGCACTGTTTGACATCCCATTTGATGACATCTGGAATTCAAGACCATTTTCTTCATATTATGCGATGGCACTCAGTCTCTTTTTTTGTGTTATGAGCCCTTGATCCATTGTGGAGTATTTCTCATAAGGGCCATGCTGATGGATTACCACATTGTGACAATGGAGATAAAATGTGTGATGGTCTGTGATTTCAGACCTCATGGCTCTCTAAAGCTGCAAATCACAAAGCAGCACAACAATAGGAATAAAAAAGGAAACTTCGTTAAATATTTTGGCCTAAATTTGCACTTGTCCACACAGTGTAATATGTACACAGTGGGAATGGACCCACCCAACATAAGTTATGTCATTACAATTTTCTCATCATGACACACACAAGGTGTTTACGATTTCCCCTTCTGAACAGTGATGATTTTGTTCTGTCCTGACATGCAAAGGGTTAGCAGAACAAGTGTTACAAGTCTGCATGCAGCATTGATCATTGCGATCCAGTGAAACTGTACAGTGTACCTGTATTGCTGCATGTTCGTCCTCACAGTCTTTCCTTAATATAAAGGGGCTCAACCTACTGTCACGGGCCTGATTCTGATTTAGGAATAAGCTCTAATATCTTTTGGTTTTATTTTTATGTGAATGGATAAATTAACCCTTTCATTGCCAGGGGACGCAGATTGTGTTTTTGAGATCATTGTAAATTCAGTGTCAGATCTGCAGCCATCAAACTCTAAGGAATATTTATCATACTGAGTGGTTTCAGCAAGAGGTATGTATCTTCATAAGCCCCTGTAATTGTGGATTAGTTAGTTATTTGGGTTTAACGCTGAGCAGGCAACTAAGGCCATCTCACGGCGGTGTAATTGTGGGGGCTCCTGAGGATATATAATGTTTGCAGTTGCAAATTTTCTCCGTGGTGAAGGGTTGGTCAATTATTAGGGTTCCACCTAGCATACGACTTAAGGCCATTTCACAGTGGGTTAGTTAAGGGGTTAAGATAATATGTGCTTCATTGACCAGTCAGCAAGTAATAGCTTTACATGGAAAGAAAGGAGTGTATGGAAACTTCGTAACAGCTCTAGAACCACTTCTTGAAGGCAAGCACTTTTTCATTTATAAAGGGTATGGTGGGGGGGGGGGGGGGGGGGGGGGCGGCATAAAGAGCTATGGGTTCTCTTCTGAACAGGTTTGAGATTCAGAGATCTTGCAGTAAGGCCAACCAACCAAGGATTAATTTGCATTTATAATCAGGCACTAGCCTTGATTATTATGACTGATCCATTTTGCATGGTTGGCAGTGATAAACAGTCCTTTTAGTCCTCTCTAAAATTGCAAACTAAATATTAAGCATGAATGATTTAACCCTACGGCAGCATTTCTGAAATTTTGGAGTTGTCACCAGATGACTGTACCAGTTGCAAGAGACTGATGGACCATGATAATTCAAGGGTAGTGCCAGATTAGCTTGGCCCCTGATGGTAGCAAGCTAATATGTCACTACTCTTGAATTATGGTTGATCAGTCTCCTGCTGTAGGGCGCCAGAGCTAAATGGGTTAAATCAAGCTGTTACTGAGCGCCAGTTGTGCATTGCAGTACACAGTCTGATCAATACAGTAGCTTACTCTTACACCCAGTAAGACCATGGTCACAGTTTGCTAGATGCTTGGCTGTACATATTTGTAACCCAATCCTGTGAGCACCAAATGACCTGTTTGTGATGAACACAGGTTTAGATGAAAAAATCCAGGAAAACAGCACAGACCAAAAACTTACTTAAAAAATCCTTTGTCTGCAAGTGCAATGAATTTATTTAGCTGCTGAAAAACCTGTCTTCTTTATTATATATTATTTGACAACAAGAATTTGTATTGTTGCATAAAACACTTATGAACGATCATCTGTCATTAACCCTTTTCATCCTAATATGCTATTGCTTGAAGTAAATTTGACTTTGATAGTTCAAGGGTGGTGCCAGAATATGGTTGCCAGTATTGTACTAAAATGGTTGATCAATCTTATAATCTGTAATGTAACCTTCAAACGACAGTAGGCAGATTTTAAAAAAATCAGCCTCAGGATGTAATGGGTTAAATGCACCATTTAGTAAATGATTTTCTTTAACGACAGTTGGCACATTTTTGACTTCTCCAGGGCAGGCTTTAATTGTAAAAATTTTCTGATGTAGATTCCCAGTTTTTGTCTTGCCTCAACTAAGAGTAAGCCATTCTTACTCTTCTTTTCACAAAAGTACCCAACGGAGAAAGAAACACGCTTAGAAAAGACGGGTACAACACAATTTATTAATATTTCGGGTAAATACCCTTTGTCAAAATAGACAAACAAACAGAGTGATTAGCCGCTACTTATCTTCATTCGCAGAAGGAATGTGGCAACTCAGTTTTTTTTCACAGTCCTCTTGAGCAGGTACAGGTAACATTCTGCTGGCTCATGATCATCGGGGAACTCTCCAGTGTGCAGAAGTGGAAAAAAGTCTCGGTTTCATTATGTGACATTCAGACTTAAGAATTACAGTTTTAACCGTTTACAAGACATGCTGGTACTAGGAACTTTTATATGGGAAAACTATACTAATGGTCAAAACTTAAGAGCCACCCCACTTTTTTTGTCATTGTTTATCGTCGCAAGTATTAATGTTCTTTCGATCCAATGGGTTAAAAGTTGACCTTAGACAGTCCACTGTCCAGAGAACAATAGATAACAGTTCATCAATTTCCACGAACGTGTCAAATGCATGTGAAACATTGTCAGTTTTTGTGAAAAGCTGTGTGATATTGGCAAGCATACCAAAGGCAGGCAGGTGGAAAAACTCGGTGAAGTCGTGATTTTTCGTGCTAAAGGGGTCAGTCATGAACACTGAGCACCTCTGTTTCGCTTCAAATACTGGTACAGTAGAGGCATAATTGTCACTTTCCTAACCATGCCACAACGACGAAGCCTAACGCCAGTAGATCAAGGACAGGCGCTAGCATGGCTTCAGGATGGAATTTCCGGACGAGAAGTTGGGAGACGTCGTGGGGTGTCCCTCAGTGATCCAAAGGCTGCTGGCACGATTCGAAGAAACTGGAAGGGCAGAACGATGACCTGCTCAGGACGCCCGTGCTGCACCAGCAGAAGGGAGGACATATACCTCTGTGTGGCGGCTCTGCGCGTCCGAACTGTCATGTCAACCACTGCGACATCAACTGATGCAAGCTGCAAACATTAACGTCAGCAGAAGCACAGTCTGCCAACGTCTGCGCAAAATTGGCCTGGCTTCATGCAGAGCAGCAGTGAGAATACCCCTCACTCCAGCTCATCGCAGAGCCCGGATTGCCTGGTGTCGTCAACATGTGAGGTGGAACAGACTCCAGTGGACTCAGGTTCTGTTTACACTGTGTCCTTCAACGACAGCAGGGTGAGGGTCTGGAGACGCCAGGGCGAGCGATTCACGGATGGATGCGTCCAAGAGGTGGATCGCTACGGAGGAGGCTCAGTTATGGTCTGGGCAGGCTTCAGCAGGAAAGGTAGGTCCCCCCTCCACGTCATCCGAGGCACCCTGATTGGACTGCGCTGTCAGGACAAGATTGTGCTGCCCCTCATCCAGCCAGCTATCCAAGCCATAGGTGACAATGCTGTTCTGCAGGATGACAACGCTCGCCCTCTTTGCGCCCGTGTGGTGGATGAGTACCTTGAGCAACGGGGCATCATGAGGATGGAGTGGCCAGCTCGTTCACCTGATCTGGCTCCCATTGAGCACCTCTGGGACGTGCTGGGGCAACGTGTACTCAGCAACCACCCCCCCCACCTCAAGGCGTCCCCCAGCTGACACAGTTCCTGCATCAAGAGAGGGAAGCGATCCCAGATGTTCTCCGAATCCTCGTGAACGCCATGCATCAACGCTGCATTGAATGCTTGGCTGCAAACGGTGGGTACACTCGCTACTGACTGGACCAGCCTTGTGTGACTTTTCAAATGAGGGGTGGGCGAACATTCTAACCTACTGCTGTTGTTACAATTGCTTGATTTACTCAAAACTGAAATGAAATTGTTACCGAACTTAGCAAAGTACCGACTCCAAGTATTGTTAGATTATTTGTGTGGTGTTGATGGTGCGTCTGTGATTAAAAAGTGGCCTTTAAGTTTTGACCATTAGTATATTAACCCTTTATTGCCAGGAACAGGTTGCTGTATGTAAAGGTTAATCCATCCATAGCTAAGGGAGGAAACCTCTGGGATGCAGGTCTGCATTGTCATGTTTACCTACCAGTTTGGCCACATTGAATGATACAATTGTCTGTGCATAATGTGCAAGTCATAAACAATAATACTCATCATTAATCATGATAGCACAAAGGTAGTGGCTAGTTAGCTGCACTTCTTGACGTCTCTCTGGGCAACAAGTTAATGCATTTAGCCCTGACACCCTACAGCAGGAAATGGACTGACCATGATAATTCAAGGATAGTGCCAGATTAGCGTGGCACCATCAAGCCCCAAGCTAATCTGGCACTATCCTTGCATTATCATGGTCGATCCATCTCCTGCAACTGGTATGTAGTCATTATGTGACACATCCAAAATGCAGCCGTGGGGTTAAATTTTTAATAAGACACTATCACAATCTTCCAGAATTCTGATTGATCTCTAGCCTGAAATTGTACAGTGAGAGCGAGCAAGTTATCATGATTGGCAGCACTTATTCTATTTCCTCAATGGCAGTCACAAGAAATACTTGACCAGAAGAATCATGAGGAGGAAGTATTTTCGAGGTTGCAACAACTTGTTCTTTCTTTGGCTAACAAGTTTTTTTTCTGCGTGAGATTGTAGAATGCACTACAATTTCGCAAATTTCTTAATTGTGCTGGTCTGTGATTTTGCACCTTATAACCTAGATTCACATGTCCACAATCACAGACCAGTAACTATGCAGTTTGCATTCTTTATTTTAAAGCTGCGTGCTTGCTGGTTAGATTATGTACGTTTTTGAACAATCACTTCAATGATTTAAAAAATGCAATGGCATAATTTGTGCATACATGTATACAAGTCAAGAACAATTGAAAATGCTGTGTTAGGCTAAGTGAACGTATTTATAGATTACAAGCATTATTAAATTTTTTGAAATATATTATGGAGTGTATTAGTTGTACAGCATGATGCTGGTTATACCCGCCATGCACTTGATTGTACAGAGCCTAAACAGCAGTCTAGCAGCTGTTTTAAAAGTGTGAATGTCATAAAATGACAGATTTTTCTGCCATTCCTCTCCTTCAGCCCATCTTATCCTTCATACGCAGGAGAGCTCCTCCCATTATGCCCA
Source organism: Semisulcospira habei (assembly GCA_036245525.1). Classification (NCBI taxonomy): domain Eukaryota; kingdom Metazoa; phylum Mollusca; class Gastropoda; family Semisulcospiridae; genus Semisulcospira; species Semisulcospira habei. Next base: position 144,981,229 of record BTPG01000003.1, read on the forward strand.
AAATGCAGTTTGGTATGTGTTCCCACAAACATAGATTGTGAAAAGAAGGGTTGGACAGTCTTAGTTGAGGCAAGAGAACATCAGCCATGAAGTTGATAACCCATTGTATTTTTTAAATTTTAGTAATCGAAGCCAGCCTCAAAGCAGAACGTTTTAAAATGGAGGGAGAGCAATTTTCCACTGAAACGGCTTGTTTATTGCAAGGCTAAAGTCAACACAAAAAATAGATTTAAAATTCAGTGATCTTTAGTCGCATACATGTGTAGACTTGTGAGACCCAATTGAGCTAGATTGTTCCACATCCGGCGTGATTGTGCCAATCTCAGCCTGTGTGTAGTCTACTGTGTTTTCTTTTGAATGACAAAGCAATCATTTATTCTCACCAAACTGCAAGAAACAGAGATTCTCATGAGCCTTAACAGGTTGCTGGGTCTCATGAGAATATCAGACCGGAAATCGGCTTTATGTGTTGTTCAGATTGGGCCAGTGCTTCTTGGGGTTAACCCCTTTTCTGCAAGTGGTCACGTTCTGTTTTCAGTTACTGTTAATAACACCCAGTACTAGTAGTGTTAACCCAGTTAGCCCCGACACACCGCAGCAGGAAGTAGAACTACTATGATAATTGAAGGGTAGTGCTAGATTAGCTTGGCACCTTCAGGCGCAAGCTAATCTTGCACTACCCTTTAATTATCATGGTCAATCTATCACCTGCAATGCGGCCTTAGGGTTAAATGGGTTAAGCAACACTAAAGAACCAAATAGACCATATCTGCATTAGCAAGAAATTTAGAAGATCCCTTCAAGATGTTCGAGTGAGGAGGGGAGCAGATGTCGCCTCAGACCACCATCTGCTTACCTTAAGAATGAAGCTCAAGCTAAAGAAAAGCCGCACAGAGACGACAAGAAGACAGCGCTATAATGTAGGCCTTCTGAGAGAAACTGGAGTTAGAGAAGAGTTCAAACTGGTGCTGTCCAACCGGTTTCAAGCGCTACAGGAGCTAGTAAATGAAGAGGAGGCGGTCACCACAGAGCAGCAGTGGAAGGCAGTTAGAGAGGCGCTGAACTCAACTTGCAAAGACACTGTAGGGTTCAGGAAACACCACCACAAGGACTGGCTGTCGGCACAGACCTTGAAGAAGATAGAAGCGAGGAAGCAGAAGAAAGCAGCGGTCAACAACAGTCGCACGAGAGCAGCCAAAGTAAGGGCACAGGGGGAATACTCGGAAGCCAACCGCGAGGTGAAGAGGAGTATCAGGGCAGACAAGAGGGCCTACACAGACAGCCTGGCAGCAAAGGCAGCAGGCAGCGGCAACATGAAACAGCTCTACGACATTACCAGAAGATTGTCGAGTAAGTATGGCCATACAGAAAGACCAGTAAAAGACAAAGAAGGCAAGCCTATTGCAGACAGAGCAGACCAACTCGACAGATGGGCCGAGTATTTTGAAGAGTTACTGAACAGACCTAGCCCACTCGACCCCCCCGACATCCAGCCGGCAGAGACCGACCTACCCATCAGCTGTGACGGACCCAGCCGGGAAGAGATCAGAAAAGCAGTGGCATTTTTGAAGAATGGCAAAGCAGCAGGGCCAGATGGCATCCCAGCGGAGTCTCTGAAAGCAGACCTAGAGACAACAGTTGAGATGCTGTACCCACTGTTTGGAAAGATCTGGGAAGAGGAGGCGATGCCAGCTGACTGGAAGGAGGGGTACCTAATCAAGCTTCCCAAGAAAGGCGACCTCAGCAAGTGTTCCAACTACAGAGGAATCACCTTGCTGTCAGTACCAGGAAAGGTCTTCAACAGGATCATCCTGGAGAGAATGAAGAGCTCCTTTGACCCCCAGCTGAGAGACCAGCAAGCAGGATTCAGGAAGAACCGATCATGTACAGACCAGATCGCCACTCTCCGCATCATCGTGGAACAGTCTCTGGAGTGGAGCTCCCCGCTGTACGTCAACTTTGTGGATTATGAGAAAGCATTTGACAGCGTGGACCGAGAGACTCTGTGGAAACTCCTACGACACTACGGTGTACCCACAAAGCTCGTCCGCCTGATCAAGAGCAGCTATGATGGCATGACATGTCGCGTGATCCACGAAGGGCAGTTCACCAGAGAGCTCCAGGTCAGAACTGGTGTCAGGCAGGGGTGTCTGCTGTCTCCGTTCCTCTTCCTACTGGCCATAGACTGGGTCATGAAGATGACCACAGAGCACAGACGAAGTGGAATACAGTGGACACTGTGGACACAGCTTGACGTCCTCGATTTTGCAGACGACTTGGCATTACTGTCCCACACTCATCAACAAATGCAGGACAAGACCACGAGGCTTGCTGAAATCTCGTCCCAAGTGGGCCTCACCATTCACAAACAGAAAACAAAGACAATGAGGCTGAACGCAACCAGGGAAGAACCAGTCTTGCATGCTGGCACCCCGTTGGAGGAGGTGGAGTCCTTCACCTATCTCGGGAGCATCATAGACAAAAAAGGCGGCACTGATGCAGATGTCAGAGCACGAATCGGTAAAGCCAGAGCAGCCTTTCTCCAGTTGAAAAAAGTGTGGAGTTCCAGAGAGCTGTCACAACACACCAAAGTCCGGATTTTCAACTCCAATGTAAAAGCAGTTCTCCTATATGGAGCAGAGACATGGAGATTGACAAAAACCACAGTCAACAGAGTACAGACCTTCATGAACAGTTGCCTTAGAAGAATTTTGAAAATCCACTGGCCAGAGAAGATCAGCAACGTCAGACTCTGGGAGAGAACAGAGCAGATAACAGCAGAGAATGAAATTGGGCGAAGAAGATGGGGATGGATCGGTCACAGTCTGAGAAAGCCAGCTTCCAGTATCACTAGGCAGGCATTGTCATGGAACCCCCAGGGAAAGAGGAAAAGAGGTAGGCCGAGAAACTCCTGGCGTCGAGACCTCCAAGCAGACATCAAGAGACTGGGAACCACCTGGAGTAGAATCGAAGGAGAAGCACAGGACAGGAGTTGCTGGAGGTCTCTCGTCGACGGCCTATACCCGGGTAGGGGTGACAGGCGTAAGTAAGTAAGTAAGTAACACTAAAGAACCGCATCCGTCCAAATCACCAAGGAACACTAATTCAGAAGTTAGCCTGTGGATGCTCACGAAGATATAAATGCCTCTTGCAGCTAGGTGGTGTTCATATTTTCTCGGCAGTCACGAAGGGTTAACCCTTTGGCTGTCGGTAGCGCTTTTTGTCGGTCATTCCTACAGGAACCAACTCGACAAAGTCTTAAAGCAAATGCCTGTAGCAGAAAATGGAAACTAATAAAGACGGTTGTGTTCCTTGGCCGCAAGTGGTTGTTTGCAGCCGATAAATACCTGAGAAATCCCAGGAATTTGGGCTCCGCTGTGTACTGCAGCCAAAGGGAAAGTCGTGCATGCCCATCGTAACTTTAAAAAAAAAAAAAAAAAATGTATACTCAAATCCGGCCTCAGGCAGATGAGGGCAATGTGTCCGGCTAGATTATTCTACTGTTTATTTTTTTAAAATTGTAAAATAGGATGATTTAGGACAATTTTGTCGGTAGCCTATGTAAAGTTGAACGGATATCTCATAATTATTGTCTGATTGACCCTTTTTTTCCCCTTCTAAATCGTTGCCGAGTTCTAGCCGTTTATGACTCAAGTTTTGAACTCGCTGGGGTGCTCGCAGTGAGTTTATTATCTGGTGAAATCTCATGAATCGGGTTCACACATAACAGGTGAAGGGATCTCCCAAGGAACTGAAATCAGCACAGTAATTATTAGAGCCCAGTGTTAGTGTTAGTACGCTACATGTATAACTGCGTAATATTATGTTGTTTATTTTCACGCATTTTACGTACTTGGCAGTCACTATTTTGTTTACCCCCCCCCCCCTTTTTTTTTTTTTTTTTTTTTTGGCGGGGTGGGGGGGGGGGGGGGGGCTCAGTCCCCATAGCAACAACTACAATGGTCGTCTTACTGTTACCACCTTTGGTCTGCGTGCTTAACGGGTCATCGTGGGAAGTAACCAGTGTAAATTATTACTATGACTAAACTAACGCCCGGGCCACTGGCATACCAAAGATGCATGGATTTGCGCCAAACCTGACTGCGAAACAAAATACCGCTCATCCTTTGGCTTCTGGTACTTGTATCGATGCGTACCACTGCCGAGTGGATCAGTTAGTCTGCATTTCAGGGCGGGTGTGTGTGTGGGGGGGGGGGGGGAGGGGGGGGGGGCTCAAAATCATACCTTTCTATTGGCCCGGGGACTGAGATGGGGTCGGATGGGAGGTGAAATAGAGAACTTACAATTCCAAAAGTATATCTTTCCACTGGCCAGTGGGGGGGGGGGGGGGGGGGGGGGGGGATGAACATAGATCATAAATACGTTTACGTATGCATTACTGACAAAATCAACCATCTGTTCGACACTTCAGATCATTTTCCATTTCCAGTTCCCATTATTATTTCACTTCTGCCTGGCTTCCCATTCTCTTTTTTCTTCTTTTTTTTTTTTTTTTTTTTTTTTTTTGGGGGTGGGGGGGGGGGGGCCTGGGGGCAGCCGTAAGCCCTTGAAACACCTCTTCACCGCACACCCCAATTCGCCCCAGCGTGTTGCACGCAATAACAGCCTCTTTCCATATGCATGGCCATTTGCATTGGTTGAGTCGACCGTGATAGCTCAAAGGCCGGATTGAGTGTGGAAGTGCAGTCGGCTTCTTCAGAGTCCATTGAGCTAGGCCTGCATATTCGTCTTCCATTGAGCGATCCGCCTGTTTGAAAAGTATTTTAACCCAGCGGCTGTTGATAACGCTTTCTGCATGCATCACCGCGACACAAAGCGATACCGACAACCAAATGGTTACTGAAAAGTCACCCGGCTTTTTTCCCCCGAGTTGAACTTCATGTTCATCGTCTAAAACCTAACCAAGGGCGGTAACTTTTCAGGATGTACTGTTTGTTACGCCTGTGCATATTAGATGCCCTCCCTTGCACTACAGCTGAAGCTATCGTGATTTTGTCAACGTTGCATTAAAGTGATTACGTTGTTTTTTTTTTTTTTTTTTTTTTCATTGACAATACACGCCAACGAGAAAAATTAAGTCCGCAAGATGCCTTTTCATTCTGCTGCCTGGCATTCGCCGCTTCACTGTCGAGGAAAAGTACCGAACGCCACTTGAATACAAAAGACAGGTTGGTGAACCCCAGCAGGCGCATGAAAGATGAGTATGCTGCTATTTTGTAGTAGCAGTGGGTTCTTTAAAAAAAAAAAAAAAAAATCATGGAGTTTTAAACTGTGCGCAAGAGATTGGATTGGATTGAATCCCATGACTGCTTCTCACGATATCGCCTGGCCGAAAAGAAGTGTAACTACGCGTCTTTAAGACCAGGCGATATCGTGAGTAGCAGCTAGGAGGTTAATAAATGGGATCAGTAAGGTTCGAATTTCTAATGTTTTTAGAAATCTATCTTATGGCCACTTGAAGTGAATATGTTCATTTCGTAGACGATTGTCTCACAGTGCGCTATGACGACCAGTTTCAGTCTGTCAAATATTATGAGAGATGACCTAACGTTTTGAACACCTGCAACACTAACGATACCGCCGCTTGCCAAAAATGACGCGTCAACAGCCATGAACGACGCGTTTTCTCCGTGGAACGGTATCTTTAGCAGCAGTCAAGGGATTACCCCACAAAAAAAAAAAACACCCACCCCAAAAAACAAACAAACAAACAAAACACAACTGACATGGCGTCAAGCCGGTCCTTATCTTCAACGCCCCTCGCGCCTGCTCATCACGATCACGGATTTAAATCAGCAGGAAACAGATTTTTAGTCCGAACGTAGACCAACATGGGTGCAGATGTACGCTAGACTAGCAGTTGGGGATAGTCTTGGTACATGACATATCACGACTACCTTGATTTTGAGAATGTCAAATAAGCCGTAAATAAATACGTAGAACATACTGACGGGACACTAAGAGTGTGTCAGTCTATGACGCGGGCAGATTTTGCCTTAGGAAGGCGAAAGACAGACCATTTTTGTGGACAGGAGATTTTATTGTATTGTAGTGAAAATCATGGAGAGCACTGTCTGTTGCTGCTGCCTTTCAGTCCCCCCAACGCCCAGTTCGGGCAAGGGACTGATGATGATGATGAGTGAAAATCTCGCTTTCCTCAAGAATGGTCTGTCTTTTACCATCGTTGGGCAGGGCTTGTAGGCGTTCACTGCAAGGACTAAAATATAAGTGGATATGTAAAATTGTGCACGACCGTGTGTGTTCAGTTGCAAGAGTGAGCTTAGTCCTGAGCCAGCCACTAAGCAAGGTGCTCCGCTATAGCGGAACTCTTTGCTTCGTGGCTGGCATAGGACTAAACCCACTCAAGCAACTGATCTCTGGTACGTGGACCTCATCTAGTGGAACAACCGTACACGGAGCTCGTCAAGCAAGACTGAGGTGTGCACGATTTATATGAGCCCCTTCGGTTGCAGGTGTTTTTGAGAATCTTTGCCGCGTGCACAAGAATCTGATGGCAGCGGAAATGTCCGACGTTTGATTGCGAGCAATTGGGTTTATTGGAATGTTAATGCTGTGCACTTGACTCTCCCCGCATCGGCATATAAACGGCCAACCCTTTTCAGAAGGGCTCTCTCTCTCTCTCTCTCTCTCTCTCTCTCTCTCTCCCTCTCTCTCTCTCTCTCCCACCCCCCCCGTGCCTTCGCATTTAACCCCTCACCCAGGCTGCCAGTTGACGCATATTGTATGCAATCATCTTCAGTTCAACGCGAAAGAGCCCCAGCCGTCCATAGAACATGGATATACATTTCGCGCCACCAAGAGGCATAGTTGTTCCTGAGGATCAACGCTTTTTGCAGTGAAGGGGTTAAAACAGTCAGGTGTGTTGGGCTTGCCGGTTTCAGTAGGAAATCCAACTGTGAAAAGGGTTGCCAGAAACGTACCTGCTGTGACTTTATCTGCACTGGTGATAGGAGAGATCTCAGTTGATGCATGTTTTGTGCATACAGTGATTATCTCTTCAGTGTAACACACGCGCGTGTAGACAGCTTAACATTTAAATTGCCGTCAAGTGCGTAAACATGCCTGTACGCTTTGCAACAAAGTAGTCGATTGGTTTTCGTGACTGCTAATATGACAAATATCGAACCACCGACAGATGCGGAGTCTAAACCTTGACCCAAACGGCCGGCACATACATACACATTTTCAGCATTGGATTAACCGTGATGCTTCCAAGCTTAGTCCTGATTGGTTGCCCGAAGCATTGGCTCAACCGTAATGCTTCCAAGGGTGGTGCCAGAGTAGCTAGGCGCCTCTGGGCGTAAACCTATTTTGGCTCTACCCTCGAACTATCATGGTCGTTCTATCCCTGAGCTGAATTCGACTTTAAGGCATCTTGTGTTGAGAGAGGAAGGAGAGAGAGAGAGCGCGCACATTCCAGCCCGCATGGTTTGCAAGCGGCTGCTCCTTGTGAGGTCTGCATTAAACGTGTCATGCCCTTACATAATGATACCTCAATGATCTTGTGAATGGCTCTTGTGGGCTGTTTTCTGTGGTCGCTCCCCTCCCCCGTTTTTTTTTTTCAAACCCCCACCACCCCCCCACCCCCTCCCTCCCCTTTGCCCCTGCCTCATAATCCCCCAAGCTTAGCATTATATCCAGTCCAAGTCCACTTGTAAAGCGCAGCAACTTCCATTGTGAAATGCTCGTGTGCAGAGTAGAAGTAGAGAAGAGAGCTAGGAGGGGGAAAATGATGTATACCCCTTACAACCCAGCAAGCAAAGGTCGTCGGGCCGACGACGGCCGCAGTGAGCCCGAAGACGTTTTCAGCGCGCCTCTGCAGGGCACTGTTCGTCATAATGCAAGGGTAGTGGCTAGGACGCGCCAAGCTAATCTGGCTTACCACCCATGAGCTATCATCGACGATATGTGGAAACTGGGTAAGGCAAGCTAATCTGGCAAAACTGCCCGTGAACTGTCGTGGCCGATCTATTTGCTTCTTCCACATTTGGGATACAGTCTTTGTGGAAACCCTCCATACCTGCGAAAATATAAAATGCATAACTTTAAGGACAAGGACCTTATACTTTAATGTTGTCTTTAATATATATGACTAAATGCCAAAAGGTGGGAAGGACAAGGGGTTGCAAAAGAAAGCCTGCAGTAAAGAGTTCTCTTTGAAACTGTCTGAAACCTCTCAATACCAAGCATGATTCTGTAAAAGCAAAAGATAATCAAGAGCTTGGTTGTTAAAATATCTTCGTTTTAATTTAATGTTGGAATGTCGAAAGTGTCGCGTGTCAAACATTACAACACAAATGCTCATAAAAGATTTCTTGTTTAGTATGCTGCAGACCCATATACTGTTTGTTATATCCATGTAGCATGCCTAAATGTAATGCTAACATCTCTTTCTGATGTTCACAGCCTGAACATAATTTATGGACATGTACTGTTGTAATGTTTGACTTATGACACCAGTCAGATGTTTAACAATCTGCCACCAGTCCTAGTCACACTTTTTCGTCAAAAAGAACACATCTGCACATTGAACACACACAAAACAAGACAAGCTATGTGTAAGTATTCAATAACGAAGAAATATATTTGAAGAAAAGGATGATGTTTAAAAAAAAGTGTCGCGCGTCACTATGACAACAAATCACAACACAGGTCTTGTTTTCAACAACACCTAAAGGTGACTTCCCTCACAAGAGAACTATGCGGCTCCCAAGAGTAGTCTGCTACACTTCAGCACCAAAGGCCATTTCTCCTAGACATCTCCTAGGAGTTCATCCGTCTCTAACACATGACAGGGATATTCAACACCTGACCACATGATCATGTAGGTGTTTCCGATAACAGGAAACTGACGTGGCTTCCTGAGGATGACATAGGGAACGAAATGGTTGGAGATCCAGTATTCCGCAACCATGTCGTCCCTGGACGAAGACCACATCACTGTCAGCTTCTTGTTTGTGCAGCCAGGCGCACGGATGATCCTGTTGCAGTGCTTTTGATATACTGGCCTTCGAAGTGGTGATGAAAATACTGACTGCACAGACCTGTTCAGGGCAACGGAGGCAGCACAAGACTGCCACAAACCTGTGTAGACAGCATTCCCACCCACCGCCATGCATTCATTCCTGAAAGCATCCTCTGGTGTAGCCTTGGATGCAGAAGATGTCAGCACTGCAACATAGATCACATGCCGCTCGAGGTTGTCTGATGGTGCACACCAGTTCTGGCCGTCAAGGAATAATCTTTCCTTTAGGCACATGGTGACAACCACACGAACACGGAGTTCAGTGTGGTGGTCCTCACTGCCAAACAGTAAAGGCCCTGCCACACATGCCCGATTTTGAGGCCGATTCTCGAGCAGTTTCGAATCGGAGTGTGATCGGGCCGGACAACAAAAACGTGTGCACTGCCACCGGCCGACCGGTTTGAACAAAGTAAAATATTCATATTTGGGCGTGTATACATCAGACGCGCCAGCCCCACTCCGTTTTGACAGAAGTTCTTTGGTCAGCTCTTTCGCATATTTAATTTTGAGCTCTTGCACTGCAATTGGCACACAGACAATTTCAATTCAATAAATTATTATTATTATATTACACTATAAACTCTACTTACACATTTCTCACAAGATATAAAGGACAATCAATTGGATCAATTGGCATGCATTTTCACAAACTGGGTTTTGGAAAAAAAAAAAAACTTATATTATTATACAGATGTCAGTGTATAGTATAGTATTAAGTATAGTAGGCTGTCACCCTTTCTCTGATTTATGTGCATTTCAGAAAACACTCGTTAACCATCCCCACTGAAAACTTTCAGGCATCAGTTGTCTGAAGAATTTGCCTATCGTGATGAGTCTACCATTATCAGATGACAGTTATACTATGTCATTATGAATAGAACCATTCCATCTGATATGACACAGAAACGGCACATTCCGTTCGAACATTTTTAGGAGTATTCACGCCACAGTGAGGAAGAAGAAACAAAACAAAGGCTGAGAAGCACAGTCACTCACCGGTCAAGTCAATATCAAACTGCGCTTTCATCTGCGCTTGAATTGTGAGCCAGGCGTCCAGTTTCCTTCTTTCATCTTTGCAGTCTTTTGGGCTGCAATCCCACAAAACTGCCTGGCTGTGGATCTGATTTATCAGATATTGTGATTTCTCTCTGCTCAATTTATTCATCTTTGTATCTTCCGCCATTTACACACTGAAACGACGTGCTTCGCGAGACGCGCTCTGATTGGTTGAAGCTTACAATCGGGGCCGATTCCAATCGGAAAAATAGAGCAGGTTCAAAACACCCGATTCCCAGCCGATTGGGATCGGATCGGATATATGACGTCATCCGAAAGCAATCGGATCGGAATCGGCTTCAAAATCGGGGCACGATCGGCATGTGTGGCGGGGCCTTAAAAGACTCGGCGCCCTAAAAATACCATTTTCTTCAACGGCGTGGACGACACCTGCCCCTCATATTTGGCTGCAGCAACTGGACAGAGCAGAAATCTTCTGCCTTGTCCTGAAATTGGTCATGGCCTTCAGGCAGCAGAAACTTTGCCATTTCCGCTTTCAGCGTAGCCGATCTCTTCTGCAGGCCAGCATATGAGGAGCATGAGGCCAGAGACAGTCATGCCTCATGAATAAACTCCAAACGCTCGAAGTTAAACAGAACGTCAGGATTTATTGACTGTCTGAGATTCTAGCTGTCACCAACAATGGTGCTCGAGTCGGCCAATAAACCCTCGTTCAGTTCAGTGCAGGAGTTACCAGGGTTGATCGACTCGATGTCAAAGTCACTGCTATTCTCTGCATCGGAGTCGATAACCATGGTGTTATCAAATTCTGTCACACTGTCAGAGTCAAGACCTGAAGAGCGTACGGTGACATCAAGCTCCCCATCCTCCTCAGACTCCGATTCTGACTCAGGCTTCACCACCTTGCTGTCAAACCTCATCTGGATAATCCCCCATGGACGAACATCAGGTGACCTGCACAATTCATATGGTGCTGCCTTGTACGGAGTGCAAAAACAGGACAGCTACCTGGTCGCCAAGAAACCTGGGCCAAGGGACCGTATGTGGTGACATTTTCTACAGCTAGCAACTGTTGCAACACTGCTCGACTAAACAGTGCGGACACCATCCGACTCCCCCAGGTACACAAACTTCCTTGTCTTATGTTGACAGGAACCTTGTGTACCAGAGACAGACAGTGTTTCCACGCAGTGCTGATACATGTCAGCTGCAGATCTGACACACGAACAGCACCCGTGGCCAGGTCTCTTATGACTGCCCGCTTAATTGCACCGCCTGACCAGTCACTGTCATTTTTGACGTGCCTGGAGCCAAAGAATACCTTTTCAATGGACACTCCAGGCACAGACATCCTTGAAAACAAGAGGAATGGCAGCTTCGATTTCAATTGCGCTGCACATCCAGCCAAGATCACCTTTTTCAGAACCGACCCCAAGTCTGCAGACAGCATCTCTACCACTCTGTCAAAGCAGACCTGGGATATGTGTGCATCTTTTACAAGATCATCACTGAAGAAGGCGATCTCGTCCCTCTTGAGCTCTGGACAGTGCGGGCATCTGTAATAAATCACAGCAGGAAAAAGAGTTACCTGTTTGTATGCCCAATGGGCACTGAGGTTCATCTTGGAATTTGCAGAGAAAATTCTCTGCAAAATCACAAGTGACCAGTGCCCAGCCTGATGGCAGATCTTCTTCACAATCGTGTCGAGAGTACATGACGCTTTCTTGGAATCTCTAATGCAAACTGTTTATAAGAAGTTTTGACGGCGGTCTTACAAGGTTTTTTGACGCGCGACACGGAAAATGTCAACGGCCAGACAAGACGCATCAAGTAAATCCGATCCATTCGGCACGTTTGTTTATGTTAATCGATGTATATTTTATTCACATGCTTAATTTCAAGCGCTTTAATCACATCTAGGCTGAGCACGACATCTTCGTTTAGGGCCGACTACGACATGTCCGTTTTCGACGCCATGATTTTTAAGACAATTTTGCGTGTAGAACAAAATACTAAACATTGTGGCTTGCAGTGATCCCCACTATCAGTACATTCATTCTGCCACACAAACCAAAGGAGAACACGGGTTTCCGATGTGAACATAATGTTTTATTTTGCAACTTTCATGAACACCGTCTCAGGACCCACCTTTTAGCATTTAGTCTATATACATCATTCTTTTCATGGACTTCAGTAGCGCATTTAATACTATTGAGCCATTTTTGTTGCTACATCGACTACTGGAGATTGAGGTGAACAACAATCTCGTTCTGTGGATTAGGGCGTTCCTGTGCGACCGGCCACAGCGGGTGGATCTGAGGGTCTCCGAAAAAAGTGTAGGGACATGTGAGTCTTCTAGATCCCTTGTCTCGACCGGCTCGTCTGACAGAATGGTTCGATCTACTGAGCACGGGCGCGCCACAAGGTTGTGTGTTGTCGCCTGTACTTTTTTCCATCTACACCAACCAGCTCCAGATCAACACAGTCCTACTAAAGCTGATCAAATACGCAGATGACACGGCTCTCGTGGCCAACTTGAAAGATGAGGCCACCTTGTCACAGTATTTTGCAGTCGTCGATGACGTTGCCCAATGGTTCAATGACAGCTTTCTACAGCTGAATGTCGGGAAGACTGAAGAGGTGGGACTGGGTAGGGGGCGGGTGAGGGAGGGTAAGAACTTGTTAAGGAAGGCTCTGAAAATCAAAGACCAGCAGGTGGGGATGTTTCCCGCCTTTAAATACCTGCGCACCGTCGTTGACAGCAACATGACATTCACAGCATATGCTGATCACGTGTACAAGAAAGCTCAGCAAAGACTGTACGTTCTTCGTAAACTGAGGAGTTCTCACGCTACATCCTCCCCCTTCACCCCCACCCACTTCCTATCAGCATATATATCCCCCCCTACGTGACATAATTATATATTCTCAAATCCAAAACTAATTCATATTTAATTCCTAATCCATAACATCCACCTACTCCTAACTCTCAACTTCAACCACATCAACATCATCCCCCCCACCTCCATCTTAAAACACCCAACCAAAACACCAACACCCAAACACCCCAACACACACTCAACAATATATATATATTCCCCCCCCCCCAGGACCCCCTTAATTTTACACCATATTCCTAACAACTTTCTTAATTATAATTACCAATTCCCACACCCCAATCTTTAAGCATATCTCTCTTTTATTTGCTCATTGTTGATAAAAAAGGGAGTTTTATTATTAGCACCACTGCTCGCTCTCTCACTCTCTGTATCAAATAATATTTTCTTTCAATTAATAACTATTCTAAACAGGCAAGTTGTGAGGTATTATTTATTTTAGATATGTGATTTTTACTTTCTTTTTTCTTGTAATTGATCTCGAAGAGCAAATTTCACATTTTATACTATATATTTAATATAATACGCTCTCAATAAAGAATATTTTGAATTTTGAAGAGAGGACCCCGTTACTTAAACTACCTTTACTTTAATCCCCCTTAATCCCTTCAACCACTCCATACACTACCCCCAAAACAAACAAAATTAATAAACTCTTCACCCAATCCCCCCCCTCCACCCCTAAAACCACCCAACACATTATCCCCAACCTTCCCTAAACATTCTAATTAAATAATAGTCCAAAAATTTACTATCCTCATCTCAATTTCTAGATCCAACCACCCCACCCTATCACCCTCACCACCCCTCCACCCCCCTTACCACCCACCCCCACCCCCCTCCACCACCCCCCCCCACCCCCCCCCCCTCACCCCCCTCAATCCCACACTCCCATTTCAATTTTACCCATATAACCTACTACTAACTTTCCCCTAACCATTACCCCTTATAAGTGCTCTGAGTATTTGCTCTCTCAAAAAAAAATAAAAAACACAATACTACCACTCCCACTCGCGCCCTCCTTCTATTAACAACCCCCACCCCCCCCCCCACCATCTCCTCTCAGATATCTCCTTCCCCCACCCATAGATAGTAGAAAATTTTCCCACACTCAACCAATCTCATCCAACATCCCCCCTTATTTTCCAATCAAACTTTCCCCTTTTAATCCCCACCCCCATCATCCATCTAAAATATAGATGATATGTGATCATACACACCTATAAACCACACGCACATTATTATATTCCTCCCCCCACAACCCCTAATTAAAATCCCACAAACTACACACATAATTCCATACACCTATATCTATACCCCAACCACCATCCACAAAATGTGTGTGTGTGTTTATCCCACACCACCATTCCTTTCCCCCCCCCAAGTTATGTATTTACATATCTCCTTATAGCATTCGAAAATTAATGCTACTCTCACTCTCTTGTGATAATAATACCCCCCATCCCCACCAAACATTCCCATACCATAATACCATAAATCCCACCTCCCCCTACCTCAAAAACCCCCAAATCCCCTCCCCCACAACCTACAAAACCACCCCCCAACATCCCCCAACCCCCCCCCCCCCCCCCCCCCTCCCCTCACAAATACATACAACAACACATCACTACATCAAAAACATTTAAACATTTCTTCAAAACCCCCCCACCAATATACTTCCTTCAATCTAACCCACCACAACACAATGTTTCTTTGATTATCAACATCACCCTTACTCTTACACCCCCATGCAAAATACTCAAACATTCAAACTTTGACCCATACTGCACACCCAACACATTATCCCAAACCTAAGCCCCCCCCCTACCTTCCCCCCCGATACCCCCTTGATCTAACGCGCACTCTCGCGCGCTGGAGGTGGCACTTCATCGTGGACCAATCTGAACTAAACATTCACGCACAAAGGCCACCGAGTCAATGTAACCTGCGGTAACATCTTTCAGGTCTGAAGTCAACAGTGCTAACAAACTTTGAACAGCTTGCGCCTTTGTGTGGACACCTTGTTCATTAACCTAAGGGTGACTTCCCTCACAAGAGAACTGTGCGGCTCCCAAGAGTAGTCTGCTACACTCCAGCACCACAGGCCATTTCTGGCTTTTGACATGAAGTGCACACAGACTACTCCTAGGAGTTTATCCGTCTCCAACACCTGACAGGGATATTCAACACCTGACCACCTGATCATGGAGGTGTTTCCTATAACAGGACACTGACATGGCTTCCTAAGGATGGCCATGGGAACGAAATGGTTGGAGGTCCAGTGTTCCGCAACCATGTCGTCCCTGGACGAAGACCACATCACTGTCAGCGTCGTGTTGTTTGTGCAGCCAGGCGCACGGATGATCCTGTTGCAGTGCTTTTTATATACTGGCCATCCAAGTGGTGGAAATACTGATTGCACAGCCCTGTTCAGGGCAACGAGGCAGCAAAGAACTGCCCCAAACCTGTGTAGACAGCATTCCCAACCACTGCCATGCATTCATTCCTGAAAGCATCCTCTGGTGTAGCCGTGGATGCAGAAGGTGTCAGCACTGCAACACGAATCACATGCCCTGCCGCGAGGTTGTCTGATGGTGCACACCAGTTCTGGCCATCAAGGAATAATCTTTCCTGTAGGCACATGGTGACAACCACACGGACACGGAGTTCAGTGTGGTGGTCCTCACCGCCAAACAGTAAAAGACTCTACGCCCTTTAAAAAAAAAATCCATCACCTTCCACAGCAAGTGGTCGACACCTGCCCCTCATATCTGGCTGCAGCAACTGGACAGATCGGAAATCGTCTGCCTTGTCCTGAAATTGGTCGTGGCCTTCAGGCAACATAAATTGCGCCATGTCCTCTTTCAGCCCAGCCGATCTCGTCTGCAGGTCATCATATGAGGAGCATGAGGCCAGAGACAATCTTGTCGCATGAAAAAACTATAAACGCTCAAAGTCAAACAGAACGTCAGTATATATTGACTGACGGGGATTCTCGCTGTCACCAACAATGGTGCTCGAGTCAGCCAATAAAGCCTCGTTCAGTTCAGCGCAGGAGTTACCAGGGTTGATCGACTCGATGTCGGATTCACTGCTGTTCTCTGCATCGGCGTCGACATCCATGGTATTGTCAAAGTCTGCCTCACTGTCAGAGTCAAGGCCTGAAGAGCGTAAGGAGACATCAAGCTCCCCATCCTCCTCAGACTGTGAATCTGACACAGGCTACATCTCCTTCCTGTCAAACCTCATCTGGATAATCCTCCGTGGATGGACATCAGGTGACCTGCACAATTCGTATTGTGCTGCCTTGCACGGAGTGGAAAAACAGGACAGCTCCCTGGTCGCCAAGAGACCTGGGCCAAGTGACCGTATGTGGTGAATCTTTCTGCAGCCAACAACTGTTGCGACACTGCTCGACGTCACAGTGCGGACAACATCCGACTCCCCCAGGTACACAAACTTCCTTGTCTTATGTTGACAGGAACCTTGTGTACCAGAGACAGACAGTGTTTCCACGCAGTGCTGATACATGTCAGCTGCAGATCTCACACAAACAGCCCCTTTGGCCAGGTCTCTTGTGACTGCCCTCTTAATTGCACCGCCTGACCAGTCACTGTCATTCTTGCCGTGCCTGGAGCCAAAGAATACCTTTTCAATGGACACCCCAGGTACAGACATCCTTGAAAACAAGAGGAATGGCAGCTTCGATTTGAATTGTGCTGCACATCCATCACTGGCCAAGATCACCTTCTTCAGAACCGGCCCCAAGTCTGCAGATAGCATCTCTACCACTCTGTCAATGCAGACCTGGGATATGTGTGCATCTTTTACAAGATCATCACTGAAGAAGGCGATCTCGTCCCTCTTCAGCTCTGGACAGTGCGGGCATCTGTAATAAATCACAGCAGGAAAAAGAGTTACCTGTTTGTATGCCCAATGGGCACTCTGGGGTTCATCTTGGAATTTGCAGAGGAAATTCTCTGCAAAATCACAAGTGACCAGTGCCCAGCCTGGTGGCAGATCTTCTTTCAGGTCATGCACCTGTTTTCGCTGCCACTCGGCAACAAAAACATGTGCATACAGTGGCCCAAGCTCTTCACACAACTCATCAACACACTCCCTTACACTGCCCTTTTTCGTCACCTTATCCATCCTGTTGGACTTGCCCTATTTTACATGCTGCCACTTTGACCAGCCCACTTGCTCTTCCAATCTCACGTCAAGCTCACCCAACAATCGCCTCTTCACTCGCTCAATTCCACACACTCTACACTTTCTTTCCACACACTCACGGTTTGGCTCTGCATCAAACTTGCACACACTTTCCACTAACAGATCTCTGACACACGCACACTTTCTCACAAGATGACGATTTATCGTCTGAAGCTTAAGTTTTGGGTTCAGGCAAATTTCACACAGGCACTGACGAAATTTTGCCCGCCCCACATATGCAACATTCTTAGGCTTCAGACGATAAAACGTCCGCAGAGACACTTTCGCAGAGGGGTGACTCTTCTTAAAGTCCCTGTAGACTTCTTTGACTGGCTTCAGAAGCTGCCTCTTCTTGTGCGACTGGCAAGGATCTGCAGATGACTGGTCCACGTAGAAATTCTGCACCAGTTGCTGCAAGCCATTCTTTTTTCGCCGGTACAGCTTGCCAGTCTTGGACGCCCGAATAAGCTTGCGTGAGAGGCCAATTTCCTTGTAGGATGAGCTGTCAGCATTCTGAAAGGCTTGGGCAAGGCATCTCTTGTGACTCAAGAGTCGACACATCCCGCTTTGCATTGATATTGCTGACATGTTCTGCCAGCGTCTTCCTCGGGGACTTCTTTTCTGGAGTGTTGAAGGAAACATTTAGTTCCCGAAGTGTCTGCTGGGCTACCTTATCTGCGCTCTTCAGCACTCCTTTACAAAGGTAAGCCAGCCTGACACCCCTGGCCCTCAACTGTTCCGTCACACGCCTAACAGCTCTTTTAAAGCTCTCAGTGGTGGGGTAGGGGCACCCTGACACTCTCTGAGTGGCTTTGCTGTTGTTGCGCTGCTGCTCCATAGGACCTGCCTCTCTCACAACCTTCTTCTGATAGTAATATGCCATGCGCTTGTCCCGAACTCTGCGCTGTTTTTGGGCGGATTGTTGGGAGCGATGTTTCTGGACTGCCAGTCGATTGGCCTCTTTCTTTTTGACTTCCTTATCAACATCTAGCCTCGTTCTTCGTGCTGCCTCTTCTGCTGCCTTCTTTGCCCTAAACACACATACACACCCACCTATAGTCTACCGGACGTAATCAGGTCCTCTAAGCAAACAGTACCTACCGCTCAGTTTTCACAAAAGGGCAAGACAGAAGGGATCATTTTTGGCGTCGGTTTTGCGGTCACTGACGCATACAAATCTGAAATGACGCATCGTTTTTGCAACCACCTGGCCAATTGACTTACTGACTTTTTGTTCGCGCGATCAGCTGGTGAGAATCTAGACCGAGTATTTTCCAAAATTTCCTATTACGATTTTTGTGACCTGGTCAAAAGACCTATAGTATGATATGCTCCGCCATGAATGATACCTGAACAGATTATCACTAGAAAATATTACAAACAAGATGGACACTCCCTTCATTCGGTCTTTGAACTTATATGAATGACGTCACACACACACACACACACACACACACACACACACACACACACACACACACACACACACACACACACACACACACAAATGTCAAAGTATAATCAAACGTTACGTACAGATATCGTTTCTGGCGCTCCAATGCCTTTTCATGATGTCGTTGAAGTTGCTCTGGTGTTTTCGCTTTCTGTCGATTCTTTCGGGCCCTTTCTTTATTTTCGTCTTTCTCTTGTTGAAAGCGCTCAGGATTCGTTTCTGCCAGCTTCAATCTCCGCCTCCGACACCTTTCAGCATTAGTCAAAGGTGGTTGTTTGGGCTTCGTCATAGTGGACCTATTTTCAAAAATCAAGGAAACACGTCATTCAGTATGCCCTTATTCGATTTCAACAGGTTGACTATTTCAGGACTAGACTGTATAAACACAAGCAGATACTACTTACATATCACTGTTGACGCATCTAATGATAAATGATACAATGTAGCACTGCTAGTTTATATCTCTATCAAATACAACCATGAGTATCAAAGTTTAACCCTATAAACCTCATATAGCACCGCTGAACTGAGATGCAAGTGGTTTTAGGGTTAAAGAGGTTAATGCTGGTTTCCTTTGTATTCAGTTAAAATTAATTGTTTTTCCCCGTCACCACGTGTTGTCATATTGACGTGCGACACCATTTCGGCACAAACAAAAGAATAATTCACCCCATAGTCAACAAAATCCTACATCATTAGTTCAAATGTACGGCATACATACCGAAAGTTTTACTCAACCATCTCGCGGGTAGACATTTTATAAAACAAAGCGCCAACCTAACGCACAATAATACCTTGGTGTCGAGCGTCAAAATGACAACAAAAATGTGTCAAATGTCAAAATTACCACAAACGCCTTTGTTGTAAGAAAGGAAGGATACCATTTCTCTATTCATTGTTTTGTCGTCAGAATCAGACTTTCCTGGGCTTACTGTATGAAGCTGACCAAAATCAAATGAACGACAAAACCCGCTTTGAAGATATTTGTACAATATACTGCACGTTTTGGTGTCGGTCGTCAAATATGTCACACGTCAAAACAAGGAATTTATATTATGACATACCTTCAGGTGCTGACAGTTCTTCATCAACAGCAAAACTCGTGCGAAATGCATGCGACCACAAGCCAACGTATAACGGCCGTGGGTACCGGAAGTGAATACCATCGATATTGCGATATCTTCGCAATGCGAAGGAATATTTTGGAGTGGGTTTCCAATGTCAAATATTACAACACATCTTCTGGACGGCAATAATCGCGATTAAATAAACAGATAAGGATACGCTCAATACTTTTAACTTAATAATGACTCACAATCGTAGTCGAGAGTACACAATGACGCCTTCTTGGAATCTCTAACCCACACCGTTTATAAAAAAAAGCGCACTCGCAGTTGCGACGGCGGTCTTACAACGAGGTTTGACGTGTGACACGGAAAATTTCAACGGCCAGAAAAAACGCATCAAGCAATTTCGATCCATTCGGCAAGTTTGTTTATGTTAATCGATGTATCTTTTGATCACATGCTTCATTTCCAGCGCTTTAATCAAACCTAGGCTGAGCACGACATCTTCGTTGAGGGCCACCTACGCAATGTCCGTTTTCGACGCCTTGATTTTTACGACAATTTTGTACAATATTTCACGTGTAGAACAAAATACTAAACATTGCGGCTTGCAGTGATCCCCACTATCAGTACATTCATTTTGCCACACAAACCACAGGAAAACACGGGTTTCAGATGTTAACATACTGTTTTTATTACAACTTTCATGAACACCCTCCCAGCACCCCACCTTTTGTCATTTAGTCATATCAATGTTGTTTTTTGTTTGTTTTTTTAATAATTTATTTATAGATGAGCTGTTGTGTCGGATGCGGTGTTGCTGCACACGCCTGTGTTGTTCCAGACTCATCTGAAGATTTTGCACTCTTGAATTTCCTAACCTGATATCCACACTGGCCAGAATAATTTACGGAGACTATGATGATGAGGTTTTATTGGGGCATAAAGTTGTTCTGTTATGTACACTCGTCAGCTTGTAAGACAGTCATGACATTGCCACGACTGTCTTACGAGCTGTCATGTGAACATAACATAACATAACATAAAAAGAATACACACAATATATATAACTTAAAATTTAAAAAAATAAGCAAACGTCAGTTGAATAAAATTATGAATTAACGACACAAACTGGCGTGAGAGAATTTAGTGACTGCCGCCGATGTAATGACTAGTAAACTAAATCTGTGCACGTCATTACGCACGTCCAGTAGTTTCCAAATCTCAGTGGTAAGTAAACTCCTGATCATGTACTCTGCGGGTATGTTTGGGACATTCAGTGGATAATCTGGCGGTTGCCAGGAATAGTGTGCATGCAGAGTTGTCAAGCTGTTAAACATTTTCGTCTTAATTTTGTACAGCGTACATGACATTCATTGCCGACATCATGGCTTCGAGCCGTAGGACTCAAAATAACAGTCTTGCACACACTATCATATCAGTGTATGCTTTGACAATGAAGTGACGATAGTTCGCTTAATGAGATAGATGCCTCTTATATCTGTACTGACATTGACGAAAGACTTGATGTGTGACCCTGAAATGTAAGAGGAATGAACATTCACCTAAAAACCCGATATGTGGGTCAAAACCGCTTGTGCGTAAAATCTTGTGGGGCCCATAAGATCCGCATGAACTCCGTGCTTCGCTGTACAAGTCAGCCTCAGCGTTAGGCGCATCAGTCAACAGCAGGTCTCTGGCGTCTACATAAATCCAGCACCACAATAACGCGATCGCGAATAACGCGGTCTGTCTATGGGTCCCAAGGACCGCGATATACTGAGGCTGGCCTGTACTTGGGAAAGCATTCGCTGTTCGTCTCGCCTAACTTTGTTGAAGAAGGTGTACCGTCCAGATTGCACTCAGACATATTAATTGTCCATGTTGATACATTGCACTTGGGGGGTATGAAGCACATTCACTCAGATAGTATCTCCCATCCGCAAGACGCATAGATTCCCATGTGCCCCTGCGGATGCACGGGCACATGAGAATCAGTGCGTCTTGCTCGTAAGGACAAGTCTCATTTACTCGCATCGCAGCGATACTGACGAAGGGATTCGTGGGTAATTTGCCAGTGATATACGAAGTGCAGCTAAGAGTTGTTCTTGAACATGCCCAGCATTTATGAGAAAAGGCCGAGGTTAGTTGAATCGCTTGACAGTTACTGACGATACAGTTCGGCGGGGGAAAAAACCTCGTACATAGCAGTGAATGGATCAAAGTAGTTCGTATATTTATCAGCCGTAAATTGTCTCGCTGGGGCATATATTCTGTTTGCCAAGGCGTCACATTTTCAAGCTTTTGCATTGGTGAATCCACTGCATCTGATATATCCTTGTCATAAAAAACTGTGACCTTTTTCAGTTGAATCATCCCCTCTGTGCCCCTCCTCCAACATCCCCCCCCCCCCACCCCCCGCGCCTCCCCAAACACCATCCCCCAACTTTCCAGTCCTCCACTACATCTTCTCGTTGATTGTAGATCAAACGAATGGAAAGACACATTCGGTTGGGCCATACTTTGATGAATGTGAAGTCGCCCACTTATTGCTCGTTTTACGTTAACTCATTGAAGATGTGCCACATTGGGATACGCGGCATATAGCCGCGTACCCGAATGCAGCACGTCTCAAAGTGTTAATTTTGCTTATATTTTTTTCATGGATATGACGGTCTCAATTGGGTGTGTATGTTTTGCCTTTTCTCTCTCATGTCCTTCCATTTTTGTGCCTTACTTTCGAGACAAATAGAAACTCCTACAATAAATATATAATTTATGTTTTCAACCTTGAAGTACAATAACTCGTCCACGGTGACTCACTTCAGCGTTGCACAATGTTAGTGTCTGAGTCTAAATATACCGCGAAATAAATATGTACACTCAAATTACACGCGCAACCGCACCTTCTTGAAATGTGAACCAAAATATCTGACGGACAGAAACACGTTTACATATGTCCCTCTAGCATGCTTCATGTGAGGACCAGTGATGTAAATACAGTGAACTTCGATTATATTATATGAAAACAAAATGATTTGGGATATCTGACATTTTGTTCAAGTGTGGTTGAACCTCTGCAAAAGCGTTGTTATATCCGGATTTTGCCTTATCATATTTAACCATGTTATAAGCGCAGTCGACACTAAATGCGTCTGGTCCGTACCAGCAAGAGACATACATTTTCATGAGCCCCTACGACTGAAGAGGCGCATGTAAATCTATGCCCTTCGCAGATGGAAGGATTGATTTTGGAGCTGTGTCTTGAAACAAACGAAACCTTGTTTTGTCAGGACGTGACAGTAATAGTAAGCGATAACAAGTTTACGAAGCCCTTCGTTAAACGTGTGTGTGTGTGTGTGTGTGGGGGGGGGGGGGGTGTAGTCCATCGGTGATTAATTACATGAATATTAATAATATTCTTTGACGTCATCAAGTAAAAGTAGGGCATTTATCAGGCTATGTTTGTGTGTCCACCTAGTCGCGGGTCACAGTGTCTCTGAGCTGTCATGGTTTCTGCCCCTGATTGCCTATTTAGATTGAAGAACATTGAGTATACACTTTGAAAAAAGATTTGTAAAACTCTTCATGATGCCCTGCAATTTGTTAGAGCACATGGGAGTCTGTGTCTCGGGTTTTGTGCCTTTTGCTGCGTAACTGCGGAATGTGTGCTGGTCCGCGTTTTCCTTTCCTTACGGTCCAAAATCGCAGACCAGTATCTGAATACTGCTGTCCACCCAAATCGTGGGAATGTGTTGCTGTCACCTTTAAGGATTTCCATTATTAGAAGTCATTACTTATGGTGATTTATATTTATGTTTTTGTTGTTTGTTTATTTATTTGTTGATTCACGGGTTGAGCTGTCACTGTGCCGCTTTTGGTCTTGAAATAGAAAACACCATATAAGGAAATGCGGACAATACCCACTAATAAATGACACTATTTTGCAGAGCTGTCACGGTGTGTCAGTCATTTTGTGCTTGTTTTGTTATAGGTCTTGTGTGTTTTATTGGTCACTATCGTATGGCCTTGAAAACCATATAAGGAGATATGCAGATTGCATCGTCTAAGCCATTGCGAACGACTAACAAGGAAATGCTAATCCAGGATGTGCGAACGAGTGAAGCCAGTTCGCGAAACATTCTTTGCAGGCATTGGCTGGCTTTATAAATACAAGACAGTGTTTTTATGGACTTGAGCGAGCCGGAGGATTGGGGAAGAAAACCCTACTCATGGTAATCCACTCTTTTTAACCCAGTTAACCCCACGGTCGCATTTCCCACATTTTGGAGTTGTCACCTAATCACAATGTACCAGTCGCAAGAGATGAATCGACCATGATAATTCAAGAGTAGTGCCAGATTAGCTTGGCGCCTCACGGCGCCAAGCTAATATGGCACTACCCTTGAATAATCATGGCCGATCCACCTTTTGTAGTGCGTCGGAGCTAAATGAGTTAATGTAATGTATAAGAGTTCTCGACTGCCCTGTCACTATGATTTCCGTCTCAGACGCCAAGCCCTGGTGTCTCGGTACTAAACTGTATGTCAGGCACGCTGTGTGCTACACTAAGGTCACCGTTGTAGCACTAGTAGTGATGTAGACAGATACCATGTACATTGTAGAGCTTAACCCCTTGGCTGCAACTGAAGATACCGTGTGTCAGAAAGACGCGTCTTTTCAGCCAAACGGTTTAGTCAGCAGCAGTCAAGGGGTTAGAAGGAAGGAAAATGGACCAGGTCGTGATTCGTGAAGCTTCAGCGGCTGTTTTCACTTACCTGTACGTCCAGTGTTAAAATAAAAGGTGTCAGTGATTCACTGTGAAGGGTTTTTGGTCTTAGCTATATATATATATATTATATATATATATATATATATATATATATATATATATATATATATATATATATATATATATATATATATATATATATATATATATATAATATATATATTTTATTTTATTTATTTTATTTATTTATTTATTTATTTATTATTTTTTTTTTTTTTGGGGGGGGGGGGGGTGTTTCAGGTTGGCCCCCCGCGGCTAAATAAAGCGACCTACACCAGACAGTAATGGTTGAAAAGATCGCATTATCTCTAAAGTATATGTTTTTAGTATGTCTTACAATAACGGTGGACCTGTAGGGCTAACTTAAATTATGTTTAAATGTCGTAAAATGGCTTTTCTCCTCCTCTGTATGCAGGAGAGCTCCTTCCGTCACGCTCAAAGGGCTGTGGAAAACCTCTGTTACGTGTGCCTACACACATGGACTAAAAAGAGGGTTAGAAAAGCCGTTTCAAAACCCGCCGAGGAGCAGATCGTTCTAAACGTTTGTCAAGTGGGCTTTAGTTTTGGGGAACAAGTCGGGGCTGAAGCGTGTTTAAGGGATTTTTTTGGTTCATTGTAGTTTAGTTGAGGTAAAGGACATGCATTTGTCTAAAGATGTTCTTTCGCTTTGCAAGTCAAAGTTTGTTCAGAGATTGCCCATACTGGAAACAACGGCGAGCCAGCACAGCAGACGTGACCCAAAATCTCGCTTATCTCCCCTGCAGTAACTGTATTTGCAGCCCATGTGCAAGAGGCATAGATGCTCATGCGGCCCCGCATTTTGCGGGGGCTCCCGAGGATCTAAGCCTCTTGATATCCCTATTTATTTCCTAGTTCTTCATTCCCCACCCGGGTCTGCCCTGGGGGACTTGGGTGGGGTTAGGTATTTTTTAGTTCCCAGGGTCACCCTGGTCAGCCCCACAGGGTGGGTTTTTCTCTCTATTCTGGGGCATGTGTTTCTGTCTACCCTTTGTCCATTCACCTGTATTTGCCTTTTTAAAACTCTCCCTACTGTGTGCACTGCCTGTAGCTCTTGATATTGGATGTGTGTTGCTTAATGGTCTTAGCTTTATTTAGGCCCCATGTGTTAGGTTTATTTAATGTATTTGACCGGCTGGCGACATACATTCAATGTTCTGTTTATTTATTTTTTTTTACAAGCAGTGCAGGCACGTCCTGAGAAAGCCTTGTTGCTGTCGGGACGTTAAGCAATGTATAATCAATCAATCAATCCTAGTTCTTCAAGCGAATATGTCATGCATATCGGCCCTCGCGCTGGGACCATATGGCGTTGAGGCGCGTCCCCTGGGTGGTGGATAGGGGGTCCCTCGCGAGAGGGGTGCACCGAATGAAATAAGGTGCCGTGAACTTTACGACCGACTCCAGAGTGCTGTGGACAAATGTGCGGAGCGAGACATCACCATCGTCATGGGCGATTTTAATGTCAAAATAGGGGAGGACAACACCTGATACGAAGAGGTGATGGGGAGACAGGGACTAGGGGAGATGAGTGAGAACGGGGAGAGGTTTGTAGACTTTTGTGCTCTAAACAGACTTGTCATTGGAGGAAGCATCTTCCCACACAGAAGAATACATAAAGCAACTTGGATCTCACCTGACCATACTACAGAGAACCAAATAGACCATATCTGCATTAACAAGAAATTCAGAAGATACCTTCAAGATGTTCGAGTGAGGAGGGGAGCAGATGTCACCTCAGACCACCATCTGCTTACCTTAAGAATAAAGCACAAGTTAAAGAAAAGCCGCACAGAGACAACAAGAAGACAGCGCTATAATGTAGGACTCCTGAGAGAGACTGGAATGAGAGAAGAGTTCAAACTGGTGCTGTCCAACCGGTTTCAAGCGCTACAGGAGCTAGTAAATGAAGAGGAGGCGGTCACCACAGAGCTGCAGTGGAAGGCAGTTAGAGAGGCGCTGAACTCAACCTGCAAAGACACTGTAGGGTTCAGGAAACACCATCACAAGGACTGGCTGTCGACACAGACCTTGAAGAAGATAGAAATGAGGAAGCAGAAGAAAGCAGTTGTCAACAACAGTCGCACGAGCGCAGCCAAAGCAAGGGCACAGGGGGAAGCCAACCGCGAGGTGGAGTATCAGGGCAGACAAGAGGGCCTACACAGACAGCCTGGCAGCAGAGGCAGAAAAGGCAGCAGGCAGCGGCAACATGAAACAGCTCTACGACATTACCAGAAGATTGTCGGGCAAGTATGGCCATACAGAAAGACCAGTAACAGACAAAGAAGGCAAGCCTATTGCAGACAGAGCAGACCAACTCGACAGATAGGCCGAGTATTTTGAAGAGTTACTGAACAGACCCAGCCCACCCGAACCCCCAGACATCCAGCCAGCAGAGACCGACCTACCCATCAGCTGTGACAGACCCAGCCGGGAAGAGATCAGAAGAGCAGTGGCATTTTTGAAGAACGGCAAAGCAGCAGGGCCAGATGGCATCCCAGCGGAGTCTCTGAAAGCAGACCTAGAGACAACAGTGGAGATGCTGTACCCACTGTTTGGAAAGACCTGGGAAGAGATGATGCCGGCTGACTGGAAGGAGGGGTACCTAATCAAGCTTCCCAAGAAAGGCGACCTCAACAAGTGTTCCAACTACAGAGGAATCGCCTTGCTGTCAGTACCAGGAAAGGTCTTCAACAGGATCATCCTGGAGAGAATGAAGAGCTCCGTTGACCCCAGCTGAGAGACCAGCAAGCAGGATTCAGGAAAAACCGATCATTTACAGGCCAGATCGCCACTCTCCGCATCATCGTGGAACAGTCTCTGGAGTGGAGCTCCCCGCTGTACGTCAACTTTGTGGATTACGAGAAAGCATTTGACAGCATGGACCGAGAGACTCTGTGGAAACTCCTACGACACTACGGTGTACCCACAAAGCTCGTCCGCCTGATTAAGAGCAGCTACGATGGCATTGCATGTCGCGTGATCCACGAAGGGCAGTTCACCAGGGAGCTCCAGGTCAGAACCGGTGTCAGGCAGGGGTGTTTGCTGTCTCCGTTCCTCTTCCTAATGGCCATAGATTGGGTCATGAAGAGGACCACAGAGCACAGACGAAGTGGAATACAGTGGACACTGTGGACACAGCTTGATGACCTCGATTTTGCAGACGACTTGGCTTTACTGTCCCACACTCATCAACAAATGCAGGACAAGACCACGAGGCTTGCTGACATCTCGTCCCAAGTGGTTAGTTAGTTAGTTATTTGGGTTTAACGGCCTCACCATCCACAAACAGAAAACAAAGACAAGGAGGCTGAACGCAACCAGGGAAGAACCAGTCTTGCTTGCTGGCACCCCGTTGGAGGAGGTGGAGTCCTTCACCTATATCGGGAGCATCACAGACAAAAAAGGCGGCACTGATGCAGATGTCAGAGCACGAATCGGTAAAGCCAGAGCAGCCATTCTCCAGTTGAAAAAATGTGTGGAGTTGCAGAGAGCTGTACAACACACCAATGTCCGGATTTTCAACTCCAAAGTAAAGCAGTTCTCCTATATGGAGCAGAGACTTGGAGATTGACAAAAACCACAGTCAACAGAGTACAGATCTTGATAAACAGTTGCCTTAGAAGAATTTTGAAAATCCACTGGCCAGAGAAGACCAGCAACGTCAGACTCTGGGAGAGAACAGAGCAGATAACAGCAGAGAATGAAATTGGGCGAAGAAGATGGGGATGGATTGGTCACAGTCTGAGAAAGCCAGCTTCCAGTATCACTAGGCAGGCATTGTCATGGAACCCCCAGGGAAAGAGGAAAAGAGGCAGGCCGAGAAACACCTGGCGTCGAGACCTTCAAGCAGACATCAAGAGACTGGGAACCACCTGGAGTAGAATCGAAGGAGAAGCACAGGACAGGAGTCGCTGGAGGTCTCTCGTCGACGGGCTATACCCTGGGAGGGGTGACAGGCGTAAGTAAGTAAATACTGGTATCGGACATTTTGCAGTGAGGTGGCGCATGAAACTGTTTTCTGTGAACGAGAAAGCAGGTTTTGGTGGTGCGAGATATCGGCTCGGGACTTTACTGAACTCATTCGAGACGTGCCGCACCCGGATACGCGGTTTTACGCCGCGTATCCGGATGCGGAACGTATCGAATGAGTTAAAGATCTTGTTATCGTGAGTCACTGAAGCTTTAACCCCTTCCCTGCCATGCGACGAGGAATGTTTTTGAAGCCTTGCCCCTTGTGTTAGTTCAACGCCAACTGAAGATCCCCAGCCGTCAAAGGAACATGGCTGCAGAGTGGTTTTATTCAGCAAGATGCATAGATCCTCATGAGCCCCCGCGAATGCGGGGGCTCATGAGGATCTATACCTCTTGCAGTTGGGTCAGTCTTTGGCGGTCAAGTTTTATCGGCAGTGAACGGGTTAAATTGGGTTTGTTGGCCGTAAGGCAAAAACTCATCGTTTTACGGCCCCTTGGAATGGCTGGCATCTGGCGCGTTCGTTTTCAGAAATTTTCTATTCACAAACTTAAGCTCGGTCGTTGTGTGGTGTATAAAGGAGAAAAGGCGGGAATTAATTTTCTATTAGAGTGCGCCCAACTTGAGTCGTGCAGCCGACTCCTTTGCAAAATCTTGGGGCTGCGGCGCGCTCATGTCTGCACGATGCATAGATTCTCATGATCCCCGTTAACCCATTTAACCCCGCGACCGCAGTTCCCAAATGTTCCCATATTCATGTTTAATTTTGGAGGTGTCAGCTAAAAACTATGTTCCTGTTGCAGGAGATGGATCGACCGCGATAATTTAAGGGTAGTGCCAGATTAGCTTGGCGCCTGTCGGCGCCAAGCTAATCTGGTACTACCCTTAAATTATCGTGGTCGATCCATCTCCTGCTGTAGTGCGTCGGAGCAAAATGGGTTGTTGCGGAGGGTCATCAGGGTCTGTCTTATATGGTCCCATTTATACGCGTGTTCCTCAGACTCGGGTTGTGGGTAAATGTACAGAATACGGCTGGGCGGGTTGGAGCATGCCACGTTCTTTTTTTTGCGGTTGTCCAACGCCAAACCCCGTCTATCAAAGACGCGATCGTAGATAATCTCTGCGGAGCGCACTGCAGGAGCTGTTGAACATTAAAACCTCTGTAACCAAGAGTTGATGAACATTAAAACCTCTGTTATCAAGATCAGGTTATATTTATCTCTATGTCCGTCGCACGTGTGTGATTGTCGGGGTACCTGCGAACAAGTGTTGACCGAGTTTGCAAGTTTCATTCACAAAACATGCCGCGACCTCGACGCCATCGCGTGGCGTGCAACACATTCCCGTCCCTTCCCCCATTTTCTACCCCGAATTCCCTCCTCTACCCTCTCCCCCCCCCCCCCACACCTACCCGTAGTACATACACCCTCCCTACACTTAGCGCTACCCCGTACCCTCCCCCAGAAAAAGGTTCAAGTTACTCCTTTTCGCACCTAGAAGCGTATCATTGAAATAGCTAATAGATGACTTGTACTCGTAGCTACGCATTACGTTCAAGTCGCAGGGCATGAACCGACAGGGATAACTTAAGGGTATTGCCTGATTAGCTAGGCGCCTGTTCAGGCGCCAAGCTAATCAGGCACTACCCTTGAGCATGAGCTATCGCTGTCGATCCACCTCTTGCACTTGGCGCCTGAAGTCGCAAGAGTCCCTCCACCCCACTTCCGAAGCGAACAAGGTCATACCTACCTCTTTCAAGTGTTGTGTTTTATGGGTTACGGGGACGCGGGAGAGGGGGGGGGGGGTGCAGTCACCGACTTATCATGGTGTGACTCCCTGATATTGAGTGGATGGCCAGAAGAACTCGTTTTAGTTTCAAGAAACCGATCTAGGTTTACTTAAATGAAACATAGGACGCAGACTATTCTTGAAGCCTTGCCCTTTGTTAGTTCAACTCCAAAGAACCCCGGCCGTTAAAGGAACGTGGATACACAGTGTTTCGAGCAAGAGGCATGGGTCCACTTGAGGATCTATACCTCTTGCAGTTGGATGGTAGTCAAGTTTTATCGGCAGGTTCCATCAACAGTGGATACGATTTGACGTTGAAAGTTATGTAGCACGGCTCTTTTTTTTTTTTTTTTCTTTTTTTTTTTTTTTTTTTTTGGGAGGGGGGGGGGGGGGGGGGCATTTATGTTGAGGTCAGTTTCTAACTTCATTTTGTTTATGGTAGTTGTTAGCTGTATTGCGAGACAATAAACTGCAGATGCTCATTAGACTCTGTGATTCTTGCAGATAGGAGGGATGGGCGGGGGGGGGGGGGGGGGGGGGGAGGGGGAGTACACTGGATTAATGCTTCATAGCTGACGAAATCGTCGCCCGTTTATTTTGTAGTTATGCGAATGCACGGCTGCATAGAAGCGGCCACACTGCATGCATAAATTCAATCGCAAATGGTTGACACTTTGTCTAACAGCGTCGACTGGTGTTTTTTTGCTTATCAGTTGTTTCTAAAACTGGCCACGTTGACGCTGGATGTGAAAAGTATGTAAAACTTGAATAGAATGCCATTGGGAAAGAAGGCATGAAAACTTGACTACAAAATCTGTCTTACTCACACGAACGCACGCACGCACACGCAGGTAGACACACTTGTAGACACACACACCGCACTGAGAGAAAGCCAGTGTGGCCAGACACGTCAGATGTCTGAACACTTATAAAGAAAAGCAGGTTTTTTTCTGGGTGCCAAGCTGTTCTTGCACCACCCTAAACTATCATGGTCGGTCTCTCTGCTGAACTGTAACGTGGTCTCCAAAGGGCGTCTCCCAAAGTAGAGAATTTCGTCCGACCCTACGGCTCCGTATGTTAAACCCTTCACTGCCGGTGGACGCAGGGTCGTCGTAAATTCAACGTTTGGGATCCCCTTCCGTCAAAGGATCATGGATACAGAGTGGTATCTGCAAGAGGCATAGATCCTAATGAGCCCCTGCGACTGCGGGGGCTCACGAGGATCTATACCTCTTGCAACTGGATGGTGTTCAATTTTCTCGTCAGTGAAGGGGTTAGTATGGAATCATATACTAGTATGTACACACCCCATAAAGTTTTCCCTTCTTTGACACATGTATTGATATAATTATTGTATAACAAGCAAATTAATATTCATAAGCTTGCTAGGTATACTTTCCTTCCCAAAATCCCTTGCGCACCAAGAAGACTCGATCTTGCTGATACATGCATTTTTAAAATGGAAACGCGAAATATGCTCACACTGCAACATTAACGCCCTCCTTATGTATAGTAGTAATGACATACTTCTTAATGCGTATGAATGCTCGAAATTCATATCCTATACACACACACGGAGAAAAGACGCCAGGAAACGTGCGAGTCGGGCTGGTCTGACAAGTGAAATTGACGAGAAGTCAGCTGGCGATCGACAACCTGAGAAAAGAATAAAATAAAGAAACCTGCTGGCATTTTCCGCAATTATGCGTGATCTAGTTACAAGTAGAATTTACTCAGCAACACGCACGGTTATACAATGCACTGATGTCTTCCCTAGTCAATCGAACTCTACGCGCTGACAGAGTCGACAGCGATGTGCGGCCGTATAGTACGTCTGCCATTCATGTGTTTTGTCTGAACACCGCAATCAGCCGCAAAATGAGTGACGCGAGGCATAGTTTTGTTTTGGACTGGGTACATAAATTATATCGAGCAACAATTTTGTTTGATATATTGCCGATAAACAGACAGATGTGATTACTTGACTCGAATTAAAATGTCATCGTCTTCGACTCGGGACATTTTGATTCCGAGTCTCGTTATCACATCTGCCTGTTATCGCACTATATTAAGCAATATAATATCCTGCTTTTTAGCATCTGTGTTCGTAGTAGCTGTGTTGGTAGCGATGGTGATCATCCACAGTACATACACTTATGAAGAGTACGACTGCCACGATGACGCATGCCGCACTGAGAAAATCGGGGCAGTCCAGCGACGCCGTCCCTTTAGTCTTTAACCCATATCATTCGAAATACACCAGTGTGTGAAATAAGTTTGTCTAAAATAGTTCAAGGGTAGTGCCAGAATAGCTTGGCGCCGAGAGGCGCCAAGCTATTCTGGCACCACCCTTGAACTAAAGCCATTGGTCTATATCCTTATCTGTAAGTACTATAATGTAGCTTGCATATGGCAGTGTACAAATTTGAAGCTTTTAGCCTCAGTATGATATGGGTTAACCCATGTAGCCCCGACGCACTACAGCAGGAGATGAATCGACCATGATAATTCAAGGCTAGTGCTAGATTAAATCGGCGCCGTCAACTGGCGCATGGTCGTTACGTGACGCCGCCAAAATTTGAGAAGAGCGGCCGAGGGGTTAAATTGGTTAAAGGGACGCAGCCTGCTGTCTTCCCTTACTATGAAGAGGCTCAACCTACTGTCTTTGAACTGATCCTGATGGAATAACTCCCGTACGTTGGCGCTGGACTGAACTAGGAGAGTTTAGTCACAGTGGTTGTGGGCGTATCAATACACGCATGCTATGGCATTAAGAATTTAAACACTGATAACACAAAGTTGATCAAGCCGACATGTGGTAAGTGTGCCTTTAGGGTTAACCCGTTCAGTGCCAGCTGCCACAGACTGTTCTTCTGCAATCTTCCTTTATTCAAGACCAAACTGTCTCGGGAACATGGATTCAACGTGGTTTCAACTGCGGGGGCTCGTGAAGATCTATACCTCTTCAATGCAGTTGGGTGGTGTTAACACGGTTTCTCGGCACTAAACGGGTTAATGCTTTGACTGAACGTGCGTTTGGAGATTAAAGTATGCTCACTGTGACAAACCCGTGTCTGTTTCACTGTTAACGGTAGCTGGATAGCCCAAGGGCAATGCCTGATCAGCTTTTGCGCCTCACCAAAAAGATACCAAGTCTGATCTGTTTTACAGTAGAGGCGAAAGAGCGAAACTCGATTCCAGCTTGTCCATTGTATTCAAGTAAATCGGTGAGCAAAACACGTCAATGAACGGTATCCGCTTTAACAGGGCGCGCTGCATTGCCAGTTCGGGATTGAATGGTGCATGTCGGCCTAAGTAGGCCTATATGGCGGTACCCGGGAGCCATAAATTCACGCCGCGTTATCCGCGATCGCGTCATTGTAATGCCGAATTTTTACATAGACTTGTGAAGCAGGAAAAAACACCTGGTGAGCGAAAGGTCCTCGGGTCGTCGGCAGCCTTAGCTGGCCCGCGCACGCCTGTGCGCGGGCCAGCTAAGACTGGCGGCGGCCCGAGGACCTTTTGCTCATCGGGCATGCAGGTGGGCGCGTTATATCCGGTACCGCGGTATGCTCGAGCGCGCAAAACTGAGGCTGACCTGTACGTGTGAATGGAGGGGAGGGTAACATGTCACCTTAGTCGTCGAATAACGTTAACACCTGATGAAGTCATTTACACGTGGAACTCGAGTATGAACGAAGCTAGCAAATTGCGAGGGCTCACGAGGATCTATATTTCTTGCAGTATGGTGCTGCGTTAAAAGGGATATTTATTACACGTCTCAAATAACAAAAACTGAACAAGTGCAGCGTTGTCTACTTTCCTCATCTTACGCGCGTCTCTCTCTTTCTGTGTGTGTGTGTGTGTGTGTGTGTGTGTGTGTGTGTGTGTGTGTGTGTGTGTGTGTGTGTGTGTGTGTGTGTGTGTTCTTTTTTTCAATAGAGACCGTAGCTCGCGGGGTGGGAAAACCCAACTTTATGGGGAGGAAAAAAAAAAATCATGTCGGTGACTGCTTTCACGAGTTCCACCTTTGACAAGTGTCTTAGCCCCAGTAGAATCGGCAGGATTAAAAAGCTAACAGAAAATATCTTGTGAATTTTTTTTTTATCTGACGCGAAATCTCGGTAAGCTTATCTGGTATAGTCAGCCTTTTTTTTTTTTTCTTTTTTCTCCCGACGCCCACAGCAGAACCCTTTTTCACGCAAGAGGCATAAATTCTCATGAGCCCTTGCGAATGCAGGGGCTCATGAGAATCTGTGTCTCTTGCCTAACATTTATTACATCTGGGTTCTTCGAACGATGCAGACATTGGGGGTCTCAGCCGGAATTTTGAAAGATTAGACGCCACACAGACAGCCAAATAAATTTATGATTTCGCGAAAGTCTTCGATCATTTCGCTTGCTGACGACGCACAGCCTTCTTTTTAGTGCAGAGAGTTTGCAGTTGATTAAAAACCACGCCTTGCACATTGACAAACGGATCGTATAAATTCGAGGATTTTTGTGTACAAAGCTGGAAAGATATATTTTTCCCACGTCACCGACTGACCGCCCCGGCGTTGGCTCGTTCAAGTTGAGTCATTGCGTCTTACGAATACGTTTCATTTGTATTTGGAATGTAAATTTATGTGCGGGGGGGGGGGGGGGGGGGGGGGGATGGACGGAATGGTGCAAGCGATAGTCTTCTAACATCAAGGCAACTTTGCAGCATTTGGGGGCTCGTGAGGATCATGGCCTCTTGCAGATGTGTTTCGTTCGCTGCAAGAAATTATATGTGCGCTTCAAGACCAAGGCATCACAAGTACGTTTTGTTGGAAATGCACTGACCTCCCCAGAGTTCATTCGTAAAATGCCCCACAGCCAGCCCATTCCGTGTGCAAGAGGCATAGATTCTGATGAGCCCCTGCGAATGCAGGGGCTCATGAAATTCTATGCCTCTTGCTGATGCGAACCTATCCATTTTATTCACTTTTATAAGAGGAACGTGGTACAAGCTAAACCAATGACTGATTTGAAAATGGAACCGTCACTGATCGGGCGGTCAAATATTGACGTTGGAAAGTAATGTAGACTGGCTCAGTTTGCACAACGGCGCGGTGATTTCATTAACTAACTGCGGAGTTGACGGGTTTCTTTCATGTGCAAGTCCCCAGCTGCGTTTGGGAAATGGCTAGGTTTGCAGGCAATGAACATGTCTGCACCATAGGTCTAAACTGACGACTGCATGCGCTTTTGTCCAGTATACGGTAAAGAATAGGTAGGAAATCACCAAGGGAAAAAACACTTTCCTATCATTTTTCTATGTGTGCTTGACCAACTAAATCTATGACCATTGGCCTATGACGTTCAGTGATTTCCCTTCCTGTTGCTTTTTCCTACTTTGACTCATCAGTGTACCCTGCATCAATAGCAGCGAAGGTGTCGTATAGCGTTGCCGACGGCAACGCTATACGACACCTTCGCAGCTATTGATGCGGGGCGCCACAAAATGAGTTGTCTGACATATCCATCTCAGTCCTGAATGGAATGAATTCGTCGGAGGAAAACGCCTAACGAATCAGTTGATGTCTGAATAATATATATCATGACGATGATGCCATTCTTGATCGTTGATAGCTCAAGATTGTCAGGTCGATCCGTCTCCCACGCCTTCGTCCGCACGCAGGTGAAAAACTAGCACGTCAGCTATGTCGGGTATATTTTCTCACGAGAGGTTCCCGTAAAAGTTCATTGAGCTTCGGCCACGCTTGGTTGTGTCCGCGGATTTCGGAGGGCCCTCGCTGGCATTTTGTAAAGCCATTGTGAAAACATTCCTCACTCCCTCTGCAAGAGGCATAGATTCTCGTGAGCCCCTGCGGTCGCAGGGGCTTTTGAGAATCTATGCCTCTTATTGCAACAACTTACGTCTTTGCTTGCACAGTGGAGTAAGTTGTTTTGGTTTAAAATCTGTGAAAATAATTCCCAGGGCCACAGGAAACCCCGGCACAATGGAACTACAATGAAAACTTAGTTGAATCCCGGGTGTCCTCCTTCGTGTGAAGACTAGGACGATCTTGATCGGTCTTTGCCAGCAAGAGCTATAGGTTCTCATCGGCAGGGGCTCACGGGAACCTATGTCTATTGCAGATGGGTAGGTGGCAGAGGGACTTGAGCATAATAGATCCTCCTCACAACATCTCTCTTGTTTGTTCACTATACGATCTGACCCCAGCAGGTGACACGCAGAAGAGGGGTCAAAGTTGAAACTCGGAGCTTTATGAATTGCGGGTATCTCTTTCTCAGTCTCCTGGCGAGCTCCCCTCCCTTGTCACGTGCAAGGAACAGACATTCTTGACCCCAGAGCAAAGTTGAATTTGTCGAGGGAATCTATTCGGCAGTGCTTTTAGTCGGTGTCAACGGTACGCCGCATAATTTGCATGCATTCGTGCGCTTTGAAATGGAAAGATGAGGAGTTCACTCTGCAACTGTTTCGTGGGAAGAAGTCTCCGGGCACACCGCTAGTAATTTATAGAACTCCTCATCACTTTCTCTGCGTGAGAAACATTTGCTTAGGATATGTCAGCTAGAGGCAGAGGGGCATACCTGGACTTTTATGAGTCACCATAGATCGGCCCACACTAGTCGGGGTCGCCCGCGATTGCTGCGCTGATCAGCGCAGCAAATCGAGGAAGCGCAGCAAATCGAAGAAGACAAGTTGTTTGCATAGACCCCACAGTGAAAACAATAAAAGTGCCATAAATCCTACGAACTTGAATAGTCTGTGGAAGCAACGTCAAGAAGTTATAGTTCATCGTGAGACGGCCTAGCGGCAGCGCCCAACAGGTGTCTATGTGTGTCTCTTGCACAGGCTGTGAGGCCGTCTGATGATGTTCCTTTTGTATATGGTGACGTTTACCTGCAGGTAGGTATGAGTGGCAGCCGCAAAAGGTTTCGGGCCGCGGACGGCCGCAGTTGGCCCGCGCACAGCCAACAGGGGCAGGCTGCGGCCCGAAGACCTGTGCGCACTGGAAGCTTTGTCAAGTTGCAGATCGCGCGGAATGGAAGGGCTGTACATAATTTATGTTTCTTAGTCTCTAGTCGTTTGATGTTTTCTTACCTCCCCTCAGGGGTGCCGGGCTTCGGAATCGTGATGTGTTTTAGAGTTCAGGCTTCTCTTTACATATCTCTATAGCCTCCCCCTATCCTTACCTGTTCCCTCTCTACGGTGTCAGCTCAAGTTTTATGAATGCACAGCCGAAGCCCGCTCGGGGAACCCATGTGTGAAACTATCCTGTCCTGGGATTGGTTCATTGCTTTGTTGACACCGGGGTCGAGGTCATAGCCAGCCAATGAAAACGCAGCGTTCGGGTGAGAGCTGAGAGCGCGGCGGTACGGTGGTGGCTGTGGTTTGTATCCTTTTGCGAGAGGCATAGATTATCATATGCCACAGGGATCCATGCCTTTTGCTGTTCGGATTTTACTTATTTCCTTCCATTTTTCCACCTCAAACGAAGACAGTTTTAGGATTGTTGGGGGTGATTCGTGTCCCGTTAGTAGGAACGCCGAACGCCGAAACTTCTCATACAGGTGCTCAGACCTGCTGCAAAGAAGCGAAGTGAGTGCTAGCACAGCGCCCAGGTAGCTGAGACGTGAAAGCAGACGACACCCACCTCTTGGAGGCAGAACCTTCAGTGCACGTGCCACAGTGTTTACTTTACGCTGGGTGTGAAGAAGTGATACTTGTGCATAGTTTCAGTGGAATACTTTTAGTAGTGTCTGCATCTTTCAAGAAGACGTTCATTCTTTGCATAGCTTTGGTGTGATACTTTCCCGGTGCATGATGAAAAGTGGTGTTTGTGCAGTGGCTGTTAGATATATGTTTTAGTGGCTAATCTTCCAAGACATGACTATAGGTCTCATCTGTGCAGCCAACTTCTTTAATAAGTGAAGTTTGTGCATTTTTTTTTTTTTTTTTTCGTGGAGACACTTAAAGCACGCACCTCTGTCGTTTGAGATAGGGACTGTTTTGGGGGCATACTTTTAGTGAGGAATTTCTCAGCGCACGCAAGTTCCAGAAAACGTTTCACAAGTTTTTGCATACCGGTATTTACTTTGGAATACTTTTAGGCACATGTGCATTCTCCAAGACGCTTTGCCCGCGATGGAGTAAGTGTGGAGGGGTGTGACATGCTGGATTCAGGGATGTGCTCGGCGCTGCTCCCCGCGTCTGCCGTCATGCCGCCCATTCTTGGGGACCACCACCCGCTGTACGAGAGACTGGATCGGGGTAGTAGTCTGGGGCTGGGCTTCGGGCTGGGACAGCCGTCCTACCCGCCCCTACCCCCGAGGCTGTGGCGTCCGACCCTGTGGGGCTCCCCACCCCCACCCCCTTGCCACCCTCCACCCCCGGTCAGCGTCCACGCCCTGCCGCTGTGTCCCGAGCCGTGCCACCTACCTGCCCTGGCCGGGGTGGGGGTGACTCATCTGTTTGATTACATGGCCTCGGCGCGCCTGTGGTATCCTTGGTACTACAAAGGTACGTACGACACGCAGCGCAACACGCCCGACCCACTTTTCTCTGCTGGTCTGTGATTTTGGACCTTGCGGCCGCAGGCCGCAAGATCCAAAATCACAAACAGCACACACATGGGTTTTGATCGGGTCTGTCGTTTCGTTCTTAACCTTTTCCGCGTCGGAGTTCTGAATCAAATTCACATGCCCCCATTTTACTATCTTAGTATTACTAGCAGGTTGCGGTACGCAGATCGACCGTGGTGAAGCTGATTGTTGCGACGTGTAAGCTGCTTCGGCTTCCCTACGATCTCCCGCAGTTGGCGTGAGACGCGAAACGGGCAGTGTAGTTGTTGTTTTTTTTTTCGAGATCCCTGGGGGCATCATCCCGACGAAAAGCGTTACCTACAGCCAAAAAAGGTTAAGAAGGTTTTAACTAATTGTAAACCAAATCATGATCTACGCAGCTTTTGTTCGTGTCTAAAGACTTACTGGCCGTGGGAGATGGATCCGTGATGATAGTTAAAGGGTAGTGCCGTATTAGCTTGGCACCATGAAAGGCGCCAAGCTACTACGGCACTACCCTTTAGCTTTCTTGGCCGGTGATGTCGCCAAGCTAACCCGACTACCCTCGAACTATTATGGCCGATTCGGTCTTAAGGTCTGCACAGACTCGTACAGTGTGGTGGGGTTTGAGGCCAGCCTACTAAGTAAAATACACCTTATTGACTGTGCATGTGACCACTATAAAGCGAACGAGTGCGATAGAAAGCGTAGTTGAATCCCATGAAAGAAAGAAAAACGACAATCACAACACGATTAACACAGTTGCGTTGTAATTGCCCTTTACGTGCGCGGTTTTTTTTCCCCCTTGGGATTTTTTGTTGTTGCAATTTACACTCTTGACAGTCACATTTTGGGGTCTAGGTGACATAATAAAAGGAACATTGCTTGTCCAGTTGTACTCTTTTCCTCATGGTGACACTGGAGTCATTGTTCCCCTTTTTGCCGGCGGCCCGGAAATGATAAGGGGCCACATAGTGGACAGGTAGATGGCCAAAAGATTGCTGGTATCAGTCAGGCTGTCGAGGTCAGGCGTGGGAGGGGCCTCCTTAACTCGGTGGCCGGTCAGACATGGATGGGTCCGACAGTACCTGCCGTCATTTGGCGAAAGCCAGGATGTCCATTTAACAAAAATGAGAGATTTTTTATACAACTATGAAACTCTCGCTATTATAAAATAATAATAATAATAATAATAATAATAATAATAATAATAATAATAATAATAATAATAGACGTACATAGTAGTATGTAATGGCTGCAAAAAAAGAAAGAAGGAAAGAGGAAAAAAGCAACCCGCCAGTTGTCAGTAACAGACCTAGGTCCTTTTGACCCCGTCAGTGCCAGGAACATTTCAACATCACCAAATTGCAAGAGGTACAGATCCTCATGGGCACCAGCAGTTGCAGATAAGGATCTATGCTTTTTGCTGACACAACTTTGAATCCACTGGGAAGCTTCTTTTTTAATTTTATTTTTAAATTG
Source organism: Semisulcospira habei (assembly GCA_036245525.1). Lineage (NCBI taxonomy): Eukaryota > Metazoa > Mollusca > Gastropoda > Semisulcospiridae > Semisulcospira > Semisulcospira habei. The sequence continues at coordinate 145,021,551 of BTPG01000003.1, forward strand.
TGGTGTTGAATTAACGAAAATTGCAGAAACACAGTCTGCGTCAGCTGGCACTGAACGGGTTAATACATTCACGACGTGACGCATCCGCGGGATACGCGGCGTTAACGCCACATATCCGGATGCGTCACGTCGTGAATGAGTTAAAGAAATAAATGCAGGGGTTGAAGTTCCGGCAGAATGACCCATTGACATGCTTGGTGTTGGATGGGTAACGGGGTATTTCGTCTGCGATGAAAGACATGTATAATGCATTCGTGCACATGCACGCGGCTTGGCCGTTTACTTTATCCCTCCCCCCCCCCCCCCACACACACACACAACCAACTGGTTACATACGCGCAGGCAACTTGCTAATCCGAACCGATCACACCACATTGCTGGCGGTCATGTGACCAGATCGCACGTGCCGTGACGTATAGTGACCCACGCCGTGCACTCTTATCCCACAGGTAGGTACACACTGACACCCTCGTCATCAGGTACTGTTTTTAGTCTAGCGGCTGCGTCTACATGCACAAAGCGGGTGAACCCTTTAAACTGCCGAGGAAAAAGGGAGCTGCAAGAGGCATAGATCCTCATGAGCCCCCGCAACTGCGGGGCCTCTTGAGGATCTATGCCTCTTGCTGAAACCACTTAGTTTCCATCAATCCATGCGCCTTTGACAGCTAAGACTCTTTTGCGTTGAATTCACAAAGATTTCAAAAACACAAAATGTCCACGGACAGTGAAGGGGTTATTGGTTTCTGTACATCTCGCAGACGGGTGAACGACGTTGACGGGGCTCATGAGGATCTGTGCCCCTCGCAGCAGCTAGATTGAGCTCGCCAGGTGTGCGCGGCGCAGACAGATTCCATGCACTTGGTGGTGCTACACAGACCATCACAGACACACTGGCACAGATCCAGCGGAAGAGAAACGTAGACAATCTGTCTATGCACTTCTCATTGCAACTAACCCTTTGGCTTTCGGTAGCGCCTTTCGTCGAGGTGATTCCTGCAGAAAAGCGCTACCGACAGACAAAGGGTTATAACGTCCTCGGGCCGACTGTGGATAGGGAGGTATCAATTTTTTACGTGGCGACTGTACCACATGCATTTGCAGTCGCCGTCAGAAATGATCGAACAAATTAGCAATTGATTTGAAAATGAAAGATTTGATGGCCAAAGCCCGTAAAGTGAAGAGGATTGTAGCGCCTAGCGTTTCCCAATTGTTTTCTTTGAAACCCGCCAGCGTGAAAGAAAAATAAAAAAAAACCCACATCTTATATCCCATTTTACCCACGTCTTTTATTCACGCGAGGAGGGGTGAGCGTGTAGCCAGACTACTAGCGGGACAAAACAGCGGGCGTATATTGAGATATTAGCCTTTACCTATTCAGCCCCGACACGCCACAGGAAGACATGGATCGATCGTGATAGTTCAAGGTTGGTGCCAGAATAGCTATAGGCGCCAAGCTATCCTGGCCTCACCTTTAAACTACCATGGTCGATCTGTCTCCTGAATCGTCATATAGTCTTCAGGACACGTTTTTATTTTGGGAATTGCAAGCCTACGGCTCAATATTTCAATCACGTGGCGGCGGTGGACTTCTTCGTTTCTTCCGCAATGATGGTGCTTTCATGCGGTGAAAAGGAACAAAAATCTGCAGAATACGAAACCATTTAACATCAAAGGAAAGAAAGAAGACTTGCACGACTCCCATTAATTTGTTGCAGCAAAATAAAATTAAAGACCATCCTTGTCCAAACAGCAGAAAGGCTGTACCAGGCAAAATCTTTTATTTGAAAATCCCTGATGAAAGTAGGCTGCATGGAGCATCTTCTGCAATCTTCAACTGGCGCCACATGTACTGCCTATCCCCGTTTCCTCCGGCCAGGCAAAAGGGGGACACAACCATACTATCTTTCTTTTGAGATGACAGTCGCCTTTGTCGCCGGATTACCTGCTCCTTACCTGTGGGTGACTCATCCGTGATTATCTGGGTCCCGATTACCAGCATTAGGTGACTCATTACACGATAACACACACGTCTGCACGTCCGCTGGCTTGCCTTTCACTCGCCGGTCATGGGCTTCAAACCGCCTAGTCTCACTCCGTGTGAGGAGCGTAGATATAACTTAAAGTAAATGAGGCTCGGGGCTTAAACATGTTTGTGACTCCTAGAATGTCAGATCACAAAACAAAACCAAAAAATTAATGTCTGGCTTCAGTTTAATGAGTGAGCTTAAGTCTACCGCGGAGCACCTTGCCGAGTGGCTTGCGCAGGACTAAGTTCACTCATGCCAGTAGCCCCAGAACTCAATCGTACACTACCTGCAAGAGTTGTAGATAATCACGAGCCCCAGATAGTTTTATGCCTCGTGCAGAAACATGTAGTTTATGACCAGCTGCAGGGGCTCATGAGATTCTATGCTTCTGGCAGAGAGTGTATAGTTAGATCCAGGGGTTCACGAGAATCTATGTCTAATGGGAAGTAGCAACGAAAAGACTGATTCGCCTGTTGGAGGCTAAACAAGAAAACAACTGTCAACCGAATCCACGGTGACGCGTGTGGCAAGGACTCAAAACTCATAACCCCTTCGCTGAACGAGGAAAGGTGAAGCCGATCCAACTGCAAGAGACAGATCATCATAAGCCCTCGCGCCTGCGGGGGCTCATGAGGATCTATCCTCTTGCTCACACCACTTTGTATCCATGCTCCTTGGGTGGTTGGAACTCTTTCTTTGGTGTTGAACTGACAAAGATTTCAGAAAACACAATCTGCGTCCACTGGCGGTCAGGAACGTGTGGGCCCCCCCCCCCCCCCTCCCCGAGGTGATTCCTGCAGGAATGACGTCGACAAAATGCGCTACCGACACTGAAGGGATGACGCTTTCACTACCAGCGCCATCTGTGTGAAGTCTTTTGTCTCTGAAACAATGAGCATTGGCTTGATCTTGAACATAAATGCCGCACATATTCAAAGCCAAAAGTGAGGGGGAAAATACATGGTATGTCAAAGTTAGAAAAAGTAATAAGCGGCTCAAACCATTAAACAGTTTCAGCTCGTGGCGCCCAGTGCTCTAGCTTATACATTATTCTTCGCGTTATTTTCGTGACCTATTTGGCCATGGAAAAGAAATGGCACGGTTAAAAAAAAAATTAAAAAAACAAACAAACCCGCTAAAGTCACTTTGACTTCAGTTGTGCGTGTCTCAGAACATTAAACAGCTGTTCTTTTTTCTTCTTGTTCTTAAGGAAGAATCACACAACATAGCCATTAGTGACTAGCGATTTACATAATCCGCCTTTACAGTGTTTAATGCGAACTGCTCCAGAGCGAGATTTGGATAAAATTCGCCGATACAACGGGTTCTCATTGGTATCTTGCTTCATCTAGAACTTTGTCTAGTACTCTTCTTTCACAATCTATGTCAGTAGCTACATGTAACGGAGTTATTTTGCTGCCCCTGGCTGGAGTAAGTGGAACTCTCCTCCGTGCACAGGAGAGGAAGAGCAATCAAACTTGACAAGTTAACTCATTCGATACGGACGGCATCAGCCGCGTATCCGGATGCCGTTCGTCTCGAATGAGTTGAGTTAGTCCATTTGTCCAGCTTTATTGTAAGGCACACTAGGAACATTTGTAAAGCAGACATTGGGAACTACTAACCCTTTATTGTTTAACCCATAAAGCCCTGAAAGGCTTCGACAGGATCTGGATCGACCATGATATTTCAAGGTAGGTGTCAGAATAGCTTGGCGCCTCTAGGCGCCAAGCTATTCTGACGCCAACCTTGAAATAGCATGGTCGAACTGTCTCCAGAACTGTGATAATTATAGACCTCCGAGGATATCTACCCAAAAACAAAAAACAAACATGGCAATTTAGTCCTCAGGGCGTAAGGAGTTAAATTAATAAGTAAAAGGGTGCAGAGTGATGAGATAGTAACGAGAATTTGCACGATTCATTGTTTGTCGGTATGTCTGTCAGTATGTCATTTACATAGAAGCACTCATAAAGCAGAGAAACGCCAACGGCCGCTTATTGCTAGAGACGGGCGTAATTAGCTTTCGAAATGTAAATGAAAGTACCGGCAACATTGACCGCAAGCCGTTAGGCGATTTATCGTTTTTGCTGTCAGCCTCTCCATCTTCTGTTTTCCCGGACTCGCAGATGTAAAATAATCCAGTAAACAAAGACTAACGGCCTACGTCGCCCGCAGTCGGGCCGCGCACGTTAGTGTACGGGCTGACCGCGGGTGACATCGGCCCGATGACCTTGTGTTTACTGGGAAACTCATAAAGAAATAGCAGTTCCAGTGAATCATATCAGACTAGAGCCTTTGGACGGAAGAGAGAGAGAGAGAGAGAGGTGGTGATTACGCACGTCTGAAGGCTTGTTCCTGAACTGATATACAAATATTTGGATTATTGAGGGTTATCGTCGGGTCCCTCTGTGCTGGTCTGTGGTTTTGGACCTTACGGCGCGAGCGCCGTAAGGTCCAAAATCACAGACCGGCACGCAGTTACGACAAAGTGCTTCTCCCGGGTTTTCCCCAGCTAATACAATCAAATCGGGCTAAGCAAAAAGATAGGACGTGTCTCTTTTTTGTCGTCTTCTTTTTGACTGACAGATCTTACCGTCGATGTTATATGATGACCTTTAATGTCTGTTCTTCTTAAAGACATTGACACATTAAGCCCTACGGTCGCATTTGGAAGTTGCCCACTACAGTCTACATTACGGCGCAGGAGACCGTTCGACGTGGTTAGTTCAAAGGGTGGTGACAGGAACTATCCTGGCACGACCCTTGAACTATCATGGTCGATCCTTATCTTCTTGTATTGTGGCGGAGCTGAATGGGTTAAAATTGTATTCATTTGACAGAATCTTAGACCTTTCCATTCCATCTTGTGAGCCGCTTGTGGGACTCATGATAATCTGCGTCTCTTAACTACTAAGATGTAGGGGAGGAGAGGGGTGGTGAATATGGGTGGCTTGGTGGTAGAGCGTGGGACAAAAGACGTTAAGCCCTAAACGTGTACGTTTTTTTCTAAGGCTACTAGTCGTTTCAAAATTCGAATGTTAATCCTGAAAATGTTACTTTAATAACGTTCTCACTTTTAAGGCTTTATGCGATGAAATGAAATTCAAAGATAAAAATTAAAAAAAAAAAAAAAAAAAAAAAAGAGAAACATTTAACAAAATGACTACACATCGTTACTTGATACTGTGTCATAGAGTCGAAATGTGCCAAGGGCCTTTCACAGTCACTGCCTTTTCGCGTCGAACATGATGGATTAATAATTTGTGTGTGTTGGTATGTGATTTTGAACCTTACGACATAAAGCCAGAGGTGCAAAATCACAGACCAACGCAAAGTAGTGTGCACGAATTGCACAGCATTATGTAAACGATCAGCGAGTTGCTAATTAGTAACACAAGCCTTGGGCAAATCAGTTGGAAATCTAAATACCGCAGTGTCTCGTGACAGCGGCTGGATATTTCCTGCGCTAGACACGTACATTGACTTTGTAAAATTACAAAGCCAGTGCACGTGTTTAGCGTAAGAAATAAGTGTATATAAACGAAGCCCTTAAACTATCAAAATGAAGATGATGTGATGAGCAAATTCTGTAAAGTTACACAGTAATCGTTTATAAAAGTGCATTCACAACCATTACTTTGTCAACTAATGCGAGCTCTTAACCCTTTGGGTGTCGGTAACGGGTTTAGTCGCGATGACTCCGACAGGAATCATCTCGACTAAAACCGCTACCGACACCCAAAGGGTTAACGCATTTCAGACGTGCTACATTCACCCGGGTATTCGGCGGGTAAAGCCGCGTATCCGATTGCGGCACATCTCAAAAGAGTTAATTTACAGCTACGTCCTATAACTTGACGTCACACGCAGTTGTTCACTGCATGTTACGTCAGATTATTGCGTCGGAGCTGCCTGCCATTGGAGGCAGCGAGAATTAAGGCGGTCTGCTCAATGACAGGCTTTGATTGCTAAAATTCGCCGGCATAACGCTTTATCAATGCTGTGTTGCCTCAGCTAAGACCGGTTTTCCTTTCTTTTCAAAAGTCATGTGAGTAGGCAGACGTACAGAGGGCCTCCGCTGCCTTTTCAGCGTAACGGCCCAAGTGCGAAAGAGGACAAGAGCGGAAACGTTATTCATTTTACGACATTCAGACTTCATAATTTACGTCAGCTCATTTGTCCAGCATTATCGCAGAACATATTAAGAACATACGAAGTATTAATTAACCCTTTACTGCCGGGAGTAGGACGCGTTAAGTGTGTGTATTACCTGCATTAATTTACAAAGTAACCCCATCTTGTATCGCCGATCTTGACTGTTTCGTGTGTCGGATTACAACAGTGAAATTGAAAACCTTTGGCTGTCGGTAGCGGTTTTTGTCGCGATGATTCCGGCAGGAATCATCGCGACAAAACCCGCTACCGACACCCAAAGGGTGAACCAACATAACCATAACCATTTCAATCAAGTTTGGAATTTTCATCAGTGAGAAAAATACAGCAACAGTTCATTTCAGCGAAGAACTTATCCCCGTTAAAATCTGCGAACGGCATCTTTGTAATGTCATCCGTAGTTCGCTTGTATATATTATTAAATTTGTGTATGTCGTTCTCAGGCTGCTGAGGGGCTGATGGTAGGTTTGAGAGGGGGGGGGGGGGGGAGGCAGAGGGTTCAGGCTTTTTGGTAGATCAAATTTGGCCATGAACGTAAACTCGAGCTCCAGTTCACCATTAGAAGCCGAAGTACTGTCACGTACGCTTGGAACGGAAACTCGTTTACACGACACGATCTTTGCGGCCAAAACACGGGCGCCGAGATAAAGTGTGTGCTGGTCTGTGATTTTGGACCTTGCGGCATAGGGCCGTAAGGTCCACAATCACAGACCAGCGCACGTCTTCAGGCTATTGACTATTTTTCTATCACGGTCGATCGATTAAATTCTCTGCGTTTGGCCAGGGATACTATTATAGAATCCCTGGTTTGGCTCAGGAAAAAAAAAAAAAAAAAGTTGTGCATGTTGGACGAGCTAACCATACCAGACCTTGTCCTCCTAGACAAGACGTCTCACATGCTGCGGTAGAGAAATGCGTTGGGGTTTTTTTTCAAGACGTGTATCAATGCATAGTATTTATTTTTTCTGGTCACTTTAAATCATTTCTCAATCCGAGCGTGCAATGTACAATCTACACTTAGGGAGGTTTAGGGTTGTCGAGTGACATCCAGCCACGGTAAGCACTACCTTGAACTGTCACTGTCGATCCGTTGAAACACCTTTCCTGCTAGTAGAGGCAGATTATATTTCTGAAATCTTTGTCATTCCAACGACAAAGAGACCCAGGCGTGCAAGGCACGTGGACACGAAATGGTGCCAGCAAGAGGAATAGATCCTCATGAGCCCCCGCAACTGCGGGGGCTCATGAGGATCAGTACCTCTTGCAGCTCGTGTTTTCTCGGCAGTGAACGGGTTACTTGCAGCAGCGGCGTTGGCTTGGAAACCTGATCCTGGTGCCCGGCCTTGGGGTATTGCGCATAGTACAGTAGGTATGGGGGTGAAAGGGGGGGGGGGGGGGTGGGTGGTTTCATTCATAAAGATTACCAGGTAATGCAAGTCTACACCTGCGCGAGAACCTCGCTGTTCGAGCCAGCAGTCGCTCAGGTTGCACGGAACATAGAGCCTCATGACGCCTTTGAAGGTCATCACGATGAGCGCATGAGACCTAAATGTCATTCATCAGCAAGAGGCAGTGATGATCATGAGACTGCCCTGCCGCGGGCTGTGGGGGACGCACGAGGCTCGGTGCCGCTTGTTTGCTGGCCCTAGTTATGCACATAACCTCCTCACTGCCAGAGGACTCGTACGCAGATTGTATTGTGGAAAGCGTTTTGGAAAGTCGATGATCCGCCTGCCCCCCCAGCCGTCAGAGGAACGTGGATACAACTAGGTTTCAGCAAGAGGTGTAGATCCTCATGAGCCCCCGCAACTGCGGGGGCTCATGAGGATCTATACCTCTTGCAGTTGGCGGTGTTCAGTTTTTCTCGGCAGTGTAGGGGTTGATAAAAAAAAAAAATCCGAGAGAAGGTTATCGTCATTCAGCGTACGGCGCAGGTAGGGTGGTGTGTGGTGATTGTAGTGTTGGTGGTGGTGGGGGGGGCGGGGGGGGGGGTATGTTTTTTAAATGCAAGTTTACATTTCTTGACTGACAACTCCTCTCCATGCCCCCCCCCCCCCCCCCCCCCCCCCCCCCCCCCTTCCACTTTCCTTCCCGTCCCGTCCCGGCCCTATCTGCCTTAAATTTAACACATCCACCCGTTAAAAAAAACAAACAAAAAGAAAACCATCAAACGACACATGCACAACTGGGCATTAATCGGCCATCAAGGGTAGGGCCAGATCACAGCCTGTGGCGACTAGGGTAGGCAGGCTCCCACCCTTGAACTCCCACGGCCGATCCGTCAAAATCTCTACTAATCTAGCACTACCCTTCGACTATCATGGGCGAACCATCCCCAACGACTGGTACACACTCGTTGTGGCTTTACAGTCACATACCCAAGTTGCGAGAATACTTATAAGGTGTGAACGCGTTGAGCCCTGCACTGCCTGTTGACGCGGTCTGGGTTTCTGAAATATTTTTTTAATTCAACGCCAAAGTTGTCCCAGGAACATGGGCTCAAAGAGACGTCACTCAGCAAGAGGTATAGATCCTCATGATTCAACGCGACTGCAGGGGCTCATGAGGATCTATGCCTCTTGCAGTTGGATCTAGCTACATTTTTCTCGACAATGAAGGGGTTAAGCTGGAGGCCGAGTTCTAGCTGCTAGTCGCACTGAGGGTTTTTTTTGGCAGCGATACTCGATAGCCGTCGTGTCGTAACGCTTCTTGCCAGCGATAGTCTTCTTAAGAAATTATAACCTGTTTCTTACCAGCGATTGCAAAAGAACGAGTCTTGGCAGCAGAAAATACTGCGGCAGCCAGGTTGGTTAGGGTTCGCGCCATCTTATCAATGAACCTTGCTGTGCGTAGGCATGGGCCTGGAACTCAACACCTGAAACCTTTAATGGCTCTGTTTGTGCACGCGTGTGTGTGTGTGTGTGTGTGTGTGTGTGTGTGTGTGTGTGTATGTGTGTGTGTGTGTGTGTGTGTGTGTGTGTGTGTGTGTGTGAGAGAGAGAGAGAGAGAGAGAGAGAGAGAGAGAGAGAGAGAGAGAGACTACCGTCTAGTAAGAGGGACTAAATAGGAAGAATCATGATTGGCAAAGTAAAGTTGTTTGACAGTGGTGCGGTGGTTTTAAATTACATTTTGTGTGAATGAAAAAGGTACTCCGTTTTAAGATAAAACACTATCAGAGCCTCAGAATGGGGCTGACTTGCAAGTGAATGAGAGCAGATTGCAGAATGAACAGATTGGACGTGTACCTATTCATTCGTACGTGCTTGGATGGAAACACATGATAGGTCTTGTCTGCATCTCTGTGTGTGTCTGTCTTTCTTTTAGAACAGTGAGTCGAAGGAAATTATGCACGCACGCACACACTCAACCACACACACACACAGCCTGCGGTTAACCCTTTGACTGCCTAGGAAATTGAACACCACCCAGCTGCAAGAGGTATACGTCCTCATGAGCCCCCGGCATCTATGCCTCATGCTGAAACCATTTTCTATCCGTGTTCCTTTGACGGCTGGGGATCTTTGACGTTTAACTCTTTCGCGACGTGACGCATCCGGATACTCGGCGTAAAGCGTATTCGGATGCGTCGCAGCGCGAATGTGTTAAAACTTTATGGTGATTTCAGAAACACAACCCGCGTCCGCTGGTTGGTGCTGAAAGGGTTAACTCATTCAGCCCTGACGCACTACAGGAGAAGATGGGTCGACTATGATAATTCAAGGGTATAATAAGCTAATCTGGCACTACCCTTGAATTATCATGGTCGATCCATCTCCTGCAACAGGTACATAGTCGTTAGATGACGCCTCCAAAGTTTGGGAAATACGTGCGTCGGGCTGAATGAGTTAATAGCAGGGCACAAGAAAAGCATAGCCCAAACCCTGTGCACCACAGGGAACAAAGCCTCTTTTGCAAGCTGATCCGTCGGCGTTAAATTGATACCTGTCACCTTCAAAAGGTGTCTTACGCCGGTACAGACAAGTGAAAAGGAGGGCTTCAGGCCGAGAAAGAGATGGGCGGGGCGCCGTGCCCCCTTGAGCCCATGGTCACCGTACTCGGACACAAGGGAGCGAGTTCACTAGATCCACTGTTTCTCTGTGACTTTTAAAAAAAGAAGGGCGGGGGGGGGGGGGGGGGGGGGGGAGGGGGAGCCAACCAGTCAGCCAGATAACAACATCAGATTGATGCCCGTAATTCGTGTTATGCCATACATTTTCCGATTTGATTTGAGTGAGCGCGATCACACCAGCTGTGTACGTGGCTGAATGGTTGGAAACATTTGAATGTTGTGTAAATAGCGTGTACCTCAGCGTTCGGGCTGTCCTGCTTGGTGTGCGTGACATTGAATGTCAGTCACGCACACACGCACGTAAGCGCACACGCCAGCCTTTCTCTGTGTAAAGAAATTTCTGTCATTTTATTGCGGGAGTTTACATTGATTCACGGTATAGACCGGTTTACATGAAAACATTATTGAACTCATTTTTTCCCCCATAAGCACGACTATCAAACGTTTTTCTCTTTTTTCTCTTTCAAACTCGCAAGTTATGTGCAAGTTTACCCGACTTTTTTTTCCAACGATCTGAGCTCAGCCTGTACTGTTCATAACAGCAAGACTATAAAGTGAACTGAAATACGATTTAGTTTATTCAAAACTTGCCGACCTCAGTTTATGAAAATTGTTTTGCACTTGCTTGCCCGTTCTTGCGTTTTTTACGTTCCAGGCATTCGCTATTGAAGACGTATTCATGCCTGCGTTTTATGCTGCCTCTTTCACGTCTAGCGTCGGTCGCGGGAGATGGATCGACCCTACACTACTTGAAGAGATGATTATATGATAGTGTGAAGGGTTGGCCACGGAGGCGAAGGAGTTAAGGGCGCATTAACTTCCATGCGTCATTCCCAGACCACGGCATAGTGTAGACAGGACAATGGTTGTTTTGGTTCTACGTCCGCCGTAAAGTATACCTCCGTATGGGCTGAATGGTTCCGGTTATATGTACCTTTCTCCGGTCCATAGACCAACAGTACTACACGTCTACGTCCCGAACAAAGAAAAGAGAAAGATTTAGGGGGAGGCTGCAACACGGAGGTGCGTGTGAGTGGGTTTGGGGATGGTAAATATAAGTGGATGTTTTTTTTTTTTTTCACAAGTGGCCAGTATCATGTGCTTGTTCTTCTGGACGTCTGGTCTGGTCTACGGATCACACAGGTTGTCTCCCTCGATTCGCTACCGCTGTTACAGCGGTAGCGAATCGAGGGAGACAACCAGTGTGGCTTGTCAGTCCAAGTCAGCATTGTGTTTGTTGGTAAATGGTGGAAGAAACACGCAGACAATACGGAGTCGTTGTCGGATCACACACATACGTTTTGCTCTTGAGATGTGCAGTTCGTTATGGTGTGCTGGTCTGTGATTTTGGACTTTACGGCCTACAGTCGTAAGGTCTAGAATCACATACTGGCTAGCACACACGTTAGTGTTTTGTCTGCACTTGATTGTTAAACGAAATAATAGTAATAATAATAAAAATAATAATAATACCGGTTATTATATAGGCGCTTACCCAATTTTGCGAATCGGCTCAAAGCGCCGCGATCTGAACCCAACACGCACGCTCACGTGACATGCATTCACTCTGATGACAAACACAGTACAAGACAAACACAGGACATTCACGTAGTGCGAAGGGTCAGCTCAGCTACTGAGGTTTCGGAAATTTTGATCGCTTTTATTTAAAATTTATAAAGTGGCCTGAAACCGGTACCACAGGGGAGGGGGAGGGGGAGGAAGAGCCAGAGTACCCGTAGAAAGAACGCCCGACGGTCCGCCCGAATTAACGGTGACATTAGAGAAGTAAAGTCCGACGCCGGAACCTGGTATCAAACCTCGCACCATCAGCATTGGTGGCAGGCGCCTTAACCTCTGCGCCACGGACCGCCCCGAAAGAGCTTTGACGATGGCGACTCGTCTTACGACAGTTGCAGTTATACATGTCACTGTGTTAATATTTTAGCATAATAATCTCAACCAAAGAAATTTTCTTGGCGAGACACAGTAGAATTTTGAATCTTGAATCTACGACTCCTTTTGTTTCACGAATCCAAACATTTTCGTTGCCAGCATAGTTCCTTGTTTTGTCCTTTTTTTTTTAACTCAAAAAAATTTACGAACAGCGCCCTCGCTTAATGGCCAGGTACTTTTTTATTCTCTCGCCACTCAATGGGGCCACCTAGAATGAAGGGAAGACCTCCGTCCCCTATTCAAGCAGCAAAAAGATGAATGAAGGGAAGATGAGTAGTCCTTTTACACCACCAGCCACTCCACATTCCCACCCCCCCCCCCCCCCCCCCCCCCCCCCCCGTCCCCTCCACCGCCCCTTCCTCCCGGCCCTGAGTTCCCAACTCAGTCTTTACCTGTTTGTGAAAAGGACAAGTTTCAAACCTTTCAAGCCAGTTCCGCCGGGCAGTTTCTGCCTTTTGCAAGTGGCATAGATTCTCATGAGCCCCTGCGGCCGCAGGGGCTCATGAGAATCTATGCCACTTGCTGTGTCGTGTCTTACTTCCATTTTACTTCAAACGGGAGGATGTCAGTAGTATCTGGGGATAGGCCTGCAACGGAAGCTCCCTTTGACGGACCTGGGAACGTCTGAAGGTCCCATTCACAGTTTCTCGACGCCATTTGCATTTAAAAGCCGCCACAACAACCCAGCAGTGTAGAGCGTTTTGCTTTGATCTCGGCTATTGTAGAAGTAAGGCCTGGGTAGACCTTCCCCTCTTTCCGGCGCCAGGAGATGGATCGACCATGATTCGCAGTCCACGAGTAGTGCCAGATTAGCTTGAGCTTTTCAGCGTCATCCTTCTTGACCGTCGTACGTTTAGCTTTGTGGCTGACTCGTCGTATTTCAGTGTGTGGCGTAGATCTGCTTCGAGGACGGTTTAGAAATGAGAGCAATTTTTCTTTGGTCTTGTAAACGAAAGAGACAGAAGTTGAAGCATAACCTCTCCATTCCGACATCGTCTGGCGTCGGTGTCGATCTGTTATTGTTTCAGCATTCCAGATTATTTTCTTACGACCGCCAAGTGTCATTTGCCAGGTGTTTGCCGCCTGGTCCCCTCCCACCTCCCCGCTCCACTCCACCCCGTGTGGTGCCAGCCACCCCGCTTGAGTGCGTCTATGGAATATTTTAGATGAACTTCAAAACTCATACGATGCAAATTGTTTGATTTCACTGTCCTAACTCTCAGACACGTATGCACCAGTAAGCAAAGGTCATCGGGCGGACGTTGGCTGCAGTGGGCTCGCGCACGGCTGTTTCTTCGGGCCCAATGCGGCCGACGTCAGCCCGAGTGGAGTTTTTATTTGTTTTTTGTTTAGCTTCAGTACTGCCCTGTCAAGTCCAAAAGACGGTGTATCCATTTTTGTGGAAACCAAATTTTCCAATATAATTCAGCGAAAATCTTTACCCCACCCGGGTCTGCCCTGGGGGACTTGGGTGGGGTTAGGTACTTTTTAGTTCCCAGGGTCACCCTGGTCAGCCCCACAGGGTGGGTTTTCCTTTCTATTCTGGGGCATGTGTTTCTGTCTACCCGAGGTCCATTCATCTGTATTTGCCTTTTTAAAACTCTTCCTACTGTCTGCACTGCCTGTAGCTCTTGATATTGGATGTGTGTTGCCAAATGGTTTTAGCTTTATTTAGGCCCCATGTTGTAGGTTTATTTAACGTAGTGGACCGGCTGGCGACATACATTCAATATTCTGTTTTGTTTTTTTTTTTTTTTTTTTTTTTTTTTTTTTTCACAAGCAGTGCAGGCACCTCCTGAGAAAGCCTTCTTGCTGTCGGGACGTTAAGCAATGTGCAATCAATCGTTTGACAGCAATGGACTGGGCTGCATACTGTGCCCTACTGCCCTGCTCCCGGTAGCCCGTGTGATTTGTAATATACATTCAAACAATCGTTGTTAGTCTCCTGGCAGACAGAATGGGGTGGGTATGACAGGTACAATCCACCCTGTCCGCGGGGGGTGAGGGACCAGCGGAATGGCTCGGGTGTGTGGGGGTGGGGGGTGGGGGAGAAACATTGCCAGCCTCGTCAAACTGAGGAACATAGATTAAAGTGTAGCAGACTGTGCTAGCACCAGACTCCTACGGCTGCGCTTGGTGTATGTTCAGGTCTTGCGATTTTGGACCGCACCTATCTAGGCCATACGGTCTAAAATCACAGATCAACTCCCACATTGTATCTGAATGGCGGACAACGAAAAGTTACAACTCTTGTACCGCGCGCGTGCGTGTGTGTGTGTGTTCTATGTTATTTAGCTCTCACAGAGCGCATATTCTCATGAGAGTCTACTCTCTTTTTGACCGGGACAGTTGACTGTAACACTGAGAGAGGAAGTGAATTTGTTTGCATTGTAGATAATGAAACTTGAAGTACTTTTCGTCAGTCAGCGAGCACTAGCCAACTGCAAGAGGCATAGAGCCTGACGAACCCCTGCCCCCCCCCCCTTTCCCCCCACACATACACACACACACACACACACACACACACACACACACACACACACACACACACACACACACACACACACACACAAGGTACTAGGGCTTATGAGACTCTAAGCCTCTCGCTGTTCTTAGTGTATCCGTGTTCCTCCGTGGAAAAGGGTACCTTTAGATACTCAATATGAGGGTGAGATCTTCATGGTGTCTTGCTGAGTCCAAGCCCAATTGACCGAGTAACAGTCACGGTCGTTACTACTGGTAGTAACGACATTGTTACTCAGTAAATTTGCATTAAATTGTAATTCTTAAGTGTAAAAAAAAAGAAAAAGAAAAAAAAAGAAGAAAAAAAAAAAAGAAGAAGAAACAACAGAAAACGAACTAAAACGAAAACAAACTACACTTTATGGACTAAACTTGGTCGTGTCTGATAAATGACTTTCGCCTTGCGTGCCTGATACATGGCTTTCGCCTTATTGGGAGCTGTGTATGAAAACTGTACAGTTATAATGCGCGATGGTTTGGGACATGAAGGTTTAAGGTAGAGCCAGATAAGCTTTACGTCCGGCTCTACTTTTGACCTATCACGGTCGATACATCTTGCTAGGAGATTCAGTATCAAACCTGATCGGTACCAACAAAAAACAAATACCTTGCAGAATCTGTTATGGGTTTGTCACGAGCTTAGATTGCAAGGTCTGACCTGTGATTGCAAAAGACAGTAAGTCCATTTTTGTGAAAAGCGAGATTTTCATTATAATACGATGACAATCCGCTTTTCACAAAAGTGGACTCGCTGTTTTTGTGTCCTCATAGAGCAGAAGTATCTTTCTCGTTAGTAGTATTGAGTTTCGTTTGCAGCGAACGACTACCAACAACGTACGACAGCAAAATCGCTGCGGGTACCATAAGCGTAGACAATAGTTAAAACAGCTCCTAGAGGCATAGATTCTCATGAGCCCTTCGGGCTCATGAGGATCTATGCCTTTGGGACATGTTTGGAGCGTTGTCTGTGTTAGGGGCCTCATGAGGATCTATGCCTCTTGGAGATGTTTGGAGTGTTGTCTATGTTTATAGTACACGCTGGGTACTCGCCGTGACTTCGCGCTGGTTCGTTGGTGTGAGTCGTCCGATGTAAAACGTAACCTCTCCATTAATAGCCAATGGCAAAATCAACGCACATTATCGACGCATCTCATCAATAATATTCCTTCAAATCTTGCGTGCTGCAGGTGACTCGGCCTATTCTTCTGGATTGATGTCACTGGACCCGTATGACGTAGGCAGCAAGGAGCTGCCGTCACGGGCCTTAAAGCAGGATCGTCTGAAGGAGCGGCAGGACCTGGCTCATGCTCTGCACATCGACAAGGAGCACGCCGCCGCCATCAACGCCCGCAAGACAGCCAGCACGCAAACGTGAGTAGCAAGGGGCGTTCGTGCACGGATTAGACTGATACACATTTCAGCATCGACGTTAAGCCATTAACACCCCAACGCCCTGCAGCAGGAGCTGGATCAACCAGGATAATTCAAGGATAGTGCCATTCACGGGATCGACCATGATAATTCAAGGGTGTTGCCAGATTAGCTTGGCGCCCGATGGCGCCAAGCTAATCTGGCACTACCCTTGATTATCATGGTCGATTCTATCTCCTACAACTGGTGCTTTAATCGTTAGATGACGCCTCCAAAATATGGGAAAAGTGGCCATGGGGTTAGATGGGTTTATTATGAGCAATTATGTGTTATGCTGGCACATTGGATCTGTGGCCTTACAAGAGACATAGATGTACATGAGCCAAGAGACTTAGATGTACATGAGCCAGTAGTAATTGTTAACCTGTGCACACTTTCAACGGCCGCAAAATGATGTCTTTCAAAGCAGGACAAATTCAGCACCGAATAATCCTATCAATCCAAAGAACATATCTCAAGACATGAATAGCGTCAGCAAGAGGCAAAGAACATGAGCCCCCGCAGATGAAGGGGATCGTGAGGTTCTTTGCCTCTTGGGTGGGGTTAGCATTTTTCCGGCGGTTAGATTTCCATTTTCTCTTTCACTGTTTTTACTTCTGTCCCGTCTGATCAGTTCAAAATGTTCGCTTTACACTGAAATTGCATTTGTTTGCGCGACATTCCATGGGAGGGCTGCTTGACTCCAGACGCTGTTTCAAGCGATTTTTTACAGTCGTGGAGGAGAGAGGAGAACGGAGCGTACCTGACAGATTGCATTAGTCTCCCCTCGCCAAGTGTGGGAGATGGATCGGAAATGGCAGAAGGGTCGGAAATGATTAGCTTGGAGCCTGGAGGCGCCAAGTCGGCTAGTCGGGCACAACCCTTTGGCTGTCTTTGCCTCAACATCTCCTGCGACTTTTATGTCATGCTGTGCTGACGTTTGTGAAATATCTTCTTTTCTTTTTTTTAAACGTAAAATGGTTCACGCAGCGGCTTCAAAAGACCCCCAACACAGTTTTATTCTTAGTCTTTACAGCTCATCAAAAATTTTAAAACTTTTCCCGCTGTCTGCAGGCATTAAAAATTAGTCGCAACTTGGTACTTTGTGTCTGTGTGTGTGTGTGTGTGGGGGGGGGGGGGGGTGCATGTGCGCGCGTGTTCTCCCTCCCCCGCCCTCCCTTCTTCCGGGCTGCGAAATGCAATTTTCAGATGCCATCGCATTCTTCAGCCTCATTTTTCTGTCTTTGTTAGCTCATCACTTTGTTTTCGTTTCTTTTACGCTTTCTTTTTGCGAATGTTGTGTGCATCGAACACAACACGCGAGCGCGATTTTTAGATGTTATCACTGCATTTTCCCGTTCATTTCAAAGCTCCGTCTGCAAGTGGCATGGGTTCTCAAGAGCCCCTGCAGTCGCAGGGGCTCATGAGAATCCATGTCTCCTGTTGGCATGAAACGGCCTCCATTTACTTCATGAGACGATTATGGTTTCAACAACCGTTCTCGGAGCGGAGTTTTTTTTTTATTCGTCTGTTTTTTTTCTTCTTTTTTTTCCTTGTTGCATGTTTCTGTTCCTGTTTCCGATTCTTGCTGTTCTTACCACCTGTCTTTGCCATTTCCGCCCGTTGCCTCATACTTTTGGAATGCATGCTAGCGGTCTGTCAAGAAACAACTGTCTGTACGGTTCGATTTTTTTTTTTTTGATTTTTTTTTATGAGCGTAAACTTTTTCATACAGAAAACTTCGGATACAACACAACGCCAGGGGACCCGAACATTTGTTGTTGTTTTATATGTTTTTAAATTCGACATTTCTTATAATCGAAAGCGAAGTCATTTACGTGGCAAACGTGTAGCGAGAAAAGAAAGCGTTGTTATATACGGGTTTTTTTGTTGTCTTATCCGACCCTTTTATAAGTGAAGTAGGCTATATACAATGAGAAAACGGGCTGCATAAACCTGCAGCACGCTTGGCGTATGAAAAAAACAATGTCTGATAATAATAAACGAAAGTTGGATATGTCGCTAGAGTTTCCTTAACTCATTCTACCCCAACACCGAAATCTTTAAATTTTGCCGTTGTCCCCTGAAGACTGCATTGCAGTGCAGGACACAGGTCGACCATGATAGTTCAAGGGTGATGCCAGAATAGCTTGGCGCCCATAGGCGCCAAGCTATTCTGGCATCACCCTTGAACTATCATGGTCTATCCTTATCTTTCGGTGGTGTGTCTGGGGTAGAATGAGTTAACTTCATTCGCGGCCAGCCGCATCCGGATGCGGCTGGGCGCGAATGAGTTAATATTTCACACATATTTTCTATTTACGTTACTCCGCTTATAACAAACTGCGGATATAACGATAAAACATTTTGCTTTTTTTTTCATAGCCATAGTGCAGCGTATGAAAGATCAAGATATTGCATAGCAAAGCATAACCCGCTAGCTGTCGGTAGCGCTTTTTGTTGCGATGATTCCTGCAGGTAATCATCGCGACAAAAACCGCTACCGACAGCCAAAGGGTGAACGTGTAGATTCATGCAGACATTTTTTCAGTGGTGCCTGATATTATGAGAATACATTTCCGCGGCCATTCCGACATTTTGAGGGCAGGACATTGTACACATTCTCTCATTCTGTTCACATCCGTAATGCACCACGGAGACATCAAGCAGGAGATGGATCGGCCGTGATAGTTAAAGGGTAGTGCCACTCTTTGATTAGGTATTGCCTTGTGCATTTTCTTTAACACCTACACCGTCAGTGGACTCGGAAATTATGTTTTTGTACAGGAGTGTACTTTTTGTTAATTCTACGCCACAGAGACTGACATGGATGCAACTCGGACCGTTTCAGCAACAGGCATAGATCCTCATGAGACCCCGCAGCTACGGGGGCTCATGAGGATCTATGTCTCCTGCAGTTGGATTGTTTCCTTTCTCTCGTCAGCCAAGGGGTTAAAAGAAAAGAGATACCGCCATGCGTGCAATGTGGTTTTGAGCAAGAGACATAGATTCTCATAGGCCCATGAGCATCTGTGTCTCTTGCAGTTGGATTGTGTTTCCATTTTCTCGCTAAGGGGTTAAAAAAAAAGGTCAGTTAAGGGGTTAAAAAAAAGTAGATACCGCCAGACGCGCCTAGGTTCAAGTGCGGCACAGGTGGCATTGCGCTACGTTATGGCGATTGCTCAGTAGTCCGCAGTCCAAAACCCTGGCGTGCCTCTCGGCCCGTCCGAATTACACGTAAATGCGGCACATCCGCCTTGGCTTGAACAAGAGGCATATACCCTCGGGCCGCGGCAGCAGAGGCTCATGAGAATGCATGCCACTCGCACGCAGAAGTAAGACGGATGCGGCAACTGACGGTTGTTGTAAACGGGCATGCTGCGGTGACTGAATTTGTGCCAAGAAAAAAATCTATTTAGCGAAGTTTTTCACACATGAGTATGAAAACAGAGCATCATCAGGCTGTACAAAGCGGCGTTTGGTCCAGTTTTACCATAGATACTGTAGCTATGTCTCTTCACTTCGTGCGTATGCATCTGTGTTCCTGGGTGTGAAGAGTATGGGTGGCTGGACTGCGTGGCACTGCGACTGAAAAATGTATAGATTGTTCCATGCTGCGGTCACATTTTCCCTATGAAGAAAAATGACTTGCCTCCCGACGGGACCGTTAACTGTCACGACTGGGTTTCTGTAGGTCACGTTATATATTCAAATGAGGTAGGTTAGGCAGTAAGAGGACCGGCGTTTAAAAAAGAACAACTGCCTTCTTTGGCATTTTGTACAGAGGCAGTATGTTGGAATTTGCTTAAAATCTCCTGATAGATGAGAATAGACATGTTTGGTGCTTTGATTCATACCAGTCTTGGCTTAACCAGCGGACTCTTTTTGGCCTAGTTTGAGTTGCCAAGCGGATGGTGAGTTGAGGTGTGTACCAGTTTTGGCTGCTCTTGGATATAGGGTTGGTACAGAATCATGTTGATAACCAGGAAATGAGACGGGTGATGTGGTTATTTTTATTATATTTTGTGCATGGCAAATGTGCAGCAAGTGGGCGGTAGTGTTGTTTAGGGGATTGAAAACTTAAGGGATACTAGTGACTGGGACAGACTAAGACTAAGGCATTTTAACAGATGGGACTGCAGGGGAGGCCCACTGTGTACTATGGCCTGTGGGTTGCCGGTAGAGGCTCCTGTGTGCTGGTCTGTGGCTCTAAACCTGACGGCCTACGGCCGTCAGGTCCAGCGTCAAAGACCAGCACACAACTGCATAATAAAGATTTCAACCTCTCTTTCATGCACTGGATGAAACTCTTGAATCTCATTGGGAGGAGACTGTGAGGTCTTCTTGTTGCAGTCGAAAAGTTTATTTTTTACTTCTTGAAGGAGTCGCTCAGAGAAACTTCCTTTCCGTCCGCACGGAGAGGCGCAGAGCTTCATGAGCCGCTGCCGCGGCGCGACTGCAGTGGGGGCAACACCTCTTTGGGGATGGCAGAAGGGGCATGCCTAGTCGCCCTCCGTCAGTGCTGGCAAAAGATCATGCCTGCTGTGTTTGCATCTGTGCAGTTCGCCAAGGGGAGACACGTAGGGTTTCTTTTGATGCATACACTGAAAGAGGTTACTGTCTAGAGCGGGTCATTGTGATCTGGCGCCGCCGTCTGCACAGCAGAGCAGACCTTTTTTTTCACACGGCTGGAGGTGGTGGGTTGGGTGGAATCAGTTGTGACCCTTCCCCCCCCCCTCCCCCCCGTGGCCAAGCGAGGAAAATTGCTCGGCCATGACAGCTCAAGGGTAGTGCCCGATTATCTTGGCGCCAAGCTAATCGGGCACTACCCCGCTTGAGCTGTCGTTGCCGATCGATCTGCTGGTAGTAGCTCGTTGTGTCCGGTGAAAGACAAAGTGACTGGTAGTTTTAGAAGTGGCAAGATGCTGACACATAGTGTGCCATTTTTAATTTATACTTTGATGCCGTTTATTTTTCTGCCCCCAGCCTATTTGTGTACGTTTAATACCTACCATGCCGGCATCATTTCGCTTTCTGTGCGTTATTTCGGCACACCTTTCGGTTCAGTTTATTGTGTTGTTTGGCTAACCTATTCGCGCGGTCGTTTATAACTGGAATTAGCCGGAATGGCGACATAGCGTGGTCTGACGTGCTACGTCTTCACTGAGTATCAGATTCTATTTCATTTCGCGCCACTTCATGGAGGGGACTAACAGTGACCCTGACTAGCGGCGGCCGAACTTGCGTGTCATTCCTTGCGAACGTTTTGTTTGGGGCCGGGTTGGGGTTGGCGGGAGGGGGGGGGGGGAGGGATAGTGGGGAATACTGGAAGGAGGGATGGGGGTGTGATTGGTGCGCCCCAGTGGAACAAAGAAATATTGAATTCAAGCCCGCCGGGCACCAACTTCCGGTTGACCATCTGGGGCCAGCGGCGCACCTTGCTTAGTGGCTGGTGCAGGACTAAGCTCGCTTATGTAACTGACCCCTGTTCCGTACCCCTTCCGGCTGCCAGCGGACGCGAAATGCGAGGCTGAAATCGCTGCACACTTTCCGAATTCGTGTGAAGAACATAATGTAACGGGGACCAGGCTAGGCATAAAGCCGAACATAGGACTAGCTTGTGACAAGAGACGTAAAGCCTCATGAGCCCCCGCGACTGCGGGGGCTCATGAGGGTTTACGTCTCTTGCAAATGGATATCTTTCGACTTTCCCCGACAGTTAAGGGATTAATCCCCCCCCCCCCCCATCCCTATCCCTTCTCCTGATCGTTTAGTATCCCCGAGTTGTACTCGTGAGCGACAATGGGTCATAGGACCGACATATCGCAGACCTGTCTACCCTACGATTTTTGGGCGTAATTTTACGATTTTTACCGGCAAGTACGCTAGTACGCCGAATACGACAAAAGTACGAAATTCGGCAAATCTGTTGAGTTGGTTTTTTTTTTGGGGTATATTTCTGTTTAAAGACGAGTTGCTTCTTCCGGTTTTCGGTAAATAGTATTACGTCGGCCATTTTGAAAAAAATGCCGCTACCGATGAAATCAAAGAAACGCTGTCGTGCTAGAGAGCTGCTTGATCACCCTGACAAATGCCACTTTAAATCAGACAGAATCAATGAGTTCTATGATTCTGTCAGGAAGTACTATGAAGCCACCTGTTCATATCTTCTGAAGAAGCTTCCACTGAATGATCCACACCTGAAACATGCTGCCATGTGGATCCTTCCATGCAGTTGACAGCTTCTCAAGATGATCTCAGGTTTTGCCTCAAAAGATTCCTAGCTCTTCTAGCTCTTAAGACGCATGAGGCCCCCCCCCCCCCCTCTCCCCATTGTTTGATGATCTGGCGAACGGTTAAGGCGCACGAACCCCCTGTTTGATCTGGCGAATGGTTTGATCTGGCGAACCGTTGTTGGATAATCTATCTATCTATCTATATCCCGTAGTCTTGCCAACCGTTGGGGCACCACTGATGACTTGACAACCAGCTCCCTCCATTCCTCTCTGTTCTCTGCCATTCTCAGCGTATCGCCCAGCTTCAGTCCTGTCGCCATTCTGAGATATTGACCTCCCATCTTTTCCTATGTCTTCCTCTCCTTCGTCCTCCTTGCACAGTGCCTTGCAGGATTGTTTTGGCAAGCCCTGCTGAACGTGTGACATGCCCATACCACTTCTTGGATAATCTGGCGAATGGTTAAGACGCACACGCCGCGGCCGCGCCCCTCCCCCCCCCCCCCCCCCCTCCCCTCCCCCGCGTACGCAACCTTAGGTAACAAAAGTACTCTTTTTTGTCTCCGAGTACTAAAATTTGCTCTGTGGAGTACTACTAGATCAGTTTTGAGGTAGACAGGTCTGATATCGTATTCAGGCATATCGTGCAGTTTCGGCCTGCGTGCAAGACGGTGCCAATGAAGAGCCCTTTTTATATGGGCCGCACCGGCTGGTTGTTTCAGTCCCTCGCTCCGCTACTGCTGGTCAGCGGTAGCGAATCGAGGGACTGAGACAACCAGTGTATGGCTCCCCAGGCACGCATTTTTTTAAAAATTAGTGATGATGACTGGATCTGAATGAAATACGATGAGGGAGTTTCTCCGGAGGCTCTCCTCACCCCCCCCCCCCCAACCCTCCCCCTCTTTGTTTTTTCCACGGGAGCGATGTTTCAATGAAATTGTGTGTAATCGGCGCTTCGTTACTTCCGCCTATTTTTCTATGGGCTCTGACATCCCTTCGCATAAACACGGGATGCGATAGTGCACGGTACACAACCTTGGCTGACATACTGTACCGGCACATCGACGGTACAGGCACTATAAAATGAACCGTCTTACGCATTTTTGAAAGCTTTCGTCGTACTTCTGGTGTCAGTTGATCGCCGAACAATACAAGAAAATTCATATGATCGTGCTGACTGATGATTCTGCGCCTGTCAGTTAACCCTTTCACTGCCAGTGCCGGGTCTCATCTTTCTGGACCAAAGAGCTCCAGGCTTCACTGAAAGGAACTGTGCAAGTGGTGTCAACAAGAGGCATAGATCCTCACGAGCTCCCGCAGATGCGGAGACTCATGATGATCTGTGCAGCCTCTTGCAGTTGCGTGGTGTTTATTTTTTCCAGAGATGTTTACCCTTACGATTTTGGAGTTGGAGTAATTTCTTACGATTTTTGGCATAGATTACGACACTACGATTTTTTCTCACTATTATGATTATTATATATATATTTAAAAAATACGATTTTTGAAATCAGATTCCAAAATCCAATCCACTTCCTACTTCGAAACATAACCGGGTCCATGACCAAATCCAACATTTTTCGCGGCGTATTTTCTCATCGCTTCCGTTATTTCCAGATACTTTATATTTTTATTTTTATTTTGGCGCAAAACTGTTACAACAACCAGCGTAATGAAAAGATCTTGTACGACCGACTTCGAAGACTCCCAGGCCGAATCAGTGGACGAGGATGCCGCTCCAGTTGTGAAAAAAAAGGCCCTTGTTTAGTGTCAAACAATCGATCATCGTACTCGGTAACTCCGAAACGTGGCCTTTCCTTGGTCCGTCGACAAAAGGCGAGAACTTAGTTTTTTTTTTGTAAAATTTGCTCTAGGTACTTAAGCTGTGCTTATGGTGGTTCATATGACTGCACAATACATATCAAAACCAAGAGTCACAAGGAAGAAGCCGGGAAATGCTCTGTAAAATCAAAATCAGTTCCAGTCACCGGATTTATGATTGCAAGTAGACGCGCTTTCTCTGATAAGACCGAAGATGCCTTGCAGAAAAACGTCATCGTTGCTGAAGTTACTTTGTGTGAAATTATCGCGGAGTTGAACTGACCACTGCCGATGCTTTGACAAAGAGAAAGACACTCAAGAAGATATTTCCTGACTCTCAAATCTCAAAAGGTATATTTATTTATTTATTTTTTATTGGGTGACAAAACGCTAGAGAGCCTTCTTCTGCTCAAGTCCCGGCCTGGCAGTTTTGGTGAACGACAGTATTCTAATGAACAACTGGACAGATTCAAAAGTGCTTACTACAAGGAATTGAAAGCCAGAGACCAAATGGCCACCTCCAGCAATGCTGAGTAGTGTCTTGTGTAGGGCAGTGTCGGTGATAAGCACAGTGACTAATTAGTATAACACGGTGATTGTTTTCTTTTTCATTTGTATCTCATTTCGAGTGAAAATAAAAACTGCAAGACTTTGTAAGAACTTATTGAATGAGATTGCTTTTGGAAACGATTAAATGTGCTGACAGAAAGCATTACTCTTTTTACCCAGGATTACTCTTTTTGGCATAGCCCCATTACTCCCTTTTTTTCTTTTTCTTTTTTTTTTTTTTTTTTTTTTTGGGGGGGGGGGGGGGGGGTAAACATCTCTGTGTTTTCTCAGCAGTTGAGGGGTTAGTAAAAAGTGAAACCCACTGAATATCTACGTGGATTATGCACAGATTCGGTCATTTTATGCAAAGCCGCCATGAAACAAGTATACTGCTGCCCTGTGAAGGCAAAAGATAGTGAGTCTATGTAAGAAAATTGACGTTCTAGATAACACCCTTATTAGCAAAGAGAAGAACGCAGTAAGTCTATGAAAGAAAACTTTGAAGTTATAGATTAACTCCGCATCCGGATGCGGCTGGCCGCGAATGAGTTAAACCCTTACAGAAGGGAAGAACACAGCATATCAGATCTCAGATCTGTCAGGCGAAAATGAAACAACATGAATAGTCCTAGAACAGAATAAGTTTTTTTTTCTAAAGAAACAATTTTTCATAGCATTGCACAAAAATGGGCTTGCTGTCCCTTGCTTCAGTTGTTCGGGCAAAATACTGCATTCAGTCGACGCAGAAATCTTTACACTTTTTTTTCTTCTCGGTTTTGTACCGTATGACGTAACCAGAACACTACGGGTTAGAAGATCCAACAAGAGCCTATCTGAGGCCCCTTTCTGGGTTAAACCCTTGCCTTTCAGCACCAACTCTTGCCGCGAGGTATCGTTTTGTCTGGCATACAAGTTGCAGACGACGCCGATATTTGACAGCTCCTGAAATAGATAGTTCTTTGGTAGTTTTCTTGGGTTACCGCCTTTCAATGAAGAACCCGATCCGCAAAAGGCCATCGCGCTGACATTGGCCCGATGGCCTTTTGCGCATTGGGAAATGGTCAACTTTGCAGTTTTGTAATACGCTGTGATACGCAGGTTTTTATGCAGGGCTCGCGCGAGCTGGCTCGAATTGCCGCGAATTTAACCCTACGTGAAACTCGCGCATACACTGACACGCTGAACACGAACGCAGAGTTAACCCCTTCACTGCTAGTGACGACAGGCTGTGTTTTTGAAATCTTCGCTAATTCAGCGTGAAAGAAACCCCAGCGTCAAGTCCAAAATGGAGTGGTTTCAGCTGCCGGGGGTTCATGCTTTCACACACACACACACACACACACACACACACACACACACACATATATATATATATATATATATATATATATATATATATATATATATATATATATATATATATATATATATATATATATATATATATATATATATATATATATGGCAGTTCGACGGTGTTACCTGGCAGTTTAAAGGGGTTAATTTTGCGGGCGTAAGAACCGCCGTTTATAACCACTTTTTTTTGTTGTTGTTGCACGCATCAGACCACCTTACCACCACCCACCACCCAAGTACAGGTAAAATGCCTCAGTGCAATGGGGGAACAACTACTTCAGACACGCAGACAGGAGACGTGCCTGTAAGACCCTTCCGGCTGCAAGAAGCAGATTCTCATTAAGCTTCTGCGGCTGCAAGGACTCATGAGAATTTATGCCTGTTGCTTGAATTGAGTTGACTCTATTTACTTCCTTAACTAGCGCACAGTCTACAGCGGTTTACTGCCATAGCGGAGCGGTGGTGCCATCTTTTCAGTTTTAAGAGCGGATTTTTTTCCTTTTTGCAAGAGACACATATCATTATAAGCCCCTGCGTGCACAGGGGCTCATAAGGATCTGCGTCTCTTGCTGATGAGCCTCAGTCGCATTTGGGTTTGTGCTTCAGTTTTTTTTCAAACGTGGAAGTTAAGTGGGTTACTGTTGAGACGTTTTCCCTTCTGCGGAAAGAGACGCATACTCTCATCAGCTTATGAGGATCTGTGTGTCTTGCAGTTTTGCATCAGTCTCGTTTACACCTGTACGTTTTACGAAGGTAGGAGATCTTGTGAGTTCGGCCTTTGAGTGATTTTTCGAGAGGAGTACGGCAGTGAGTCATCGGTGTACCAACGCTAAAGCTGTCTGACGCAGTTTGCAATATGGATTAGCTAAGCGTTGCGGGTCAGTTCAACGGAGCGAAAAGTGCCGGCGCAGAAAAATACCTCGCTCAAAAACACTGTCAAAACAGGAAAAGCAAAACAATGTACAAATAAGAAAACCGTTTATGACTAAAGAGATAGCGATGGTTACATTGATTAACTCATAAACTCTCAAAACTAAATGATGGTTAACTCTTAAACTCCCAGAACTAAATAAATGGCTTTCATTCTATAGAAGGGAAGTCATTTCTTTGAGAGTTCATGAGGTAAAGGAGGAAACGTGAACAGAACATTCGGTTTAAGAAAAACGAAATGTATGAAAATCGTACCTTAAAAGACACGGCTGAACTGGTGTACGTGGTGTGTTCGACCGGGAAGAAAACATAATCAGTTTCAGAGATACGGTTGCAAACAAAATCGGTATAAATTTTAGTTTTGACAGAGTTCGAACCATGCCCAAGTCTTCTCTGCAGCGTTAGTCCAAATCACAGGCTTGGGTAGAGAAATGCGTTTTCTCGCTGTGTGTCAACGTCCGTTTATTTTTTTATTTTATTTTATTTTTTTCTAGTCACTGAAAAACAAGAATTGTAAGTCGCGTTTTACGATGAAGAAGCAAATACTGTGTCTTTATCTTTGCCTGTGGCCCACGTTGTTTACACCCACCCACTCCCTAAGGCGCCAAGCTGGTCTGGCACTACGCTTGAATTGTCATGGTCGATCCATCTCCTGTAACTGGTACATAGTCGTTAGGTGACACCGCCACAATTTGAAAAATGTAGCCGTGGAGTTAAATGGGTTAGAATACACACACACACACACACACACACACACACACACACACACACACACACACACACACACACACACACACACACACACACACACAATTATCGTAGAGACAAAGGGAATTAAAAAAAAAAACACAAACAAACAAGCAGACAGGCGAAAATACACCCGATAAAGAGAGTGTCTAGGAAATAAAAAAAAGAGGTGGGGTGGGGTGGGGTAGGGGAAGGGTGCGCAGGTCTGTGGTTTTGCGTCTCAAGGCCGTGCAGTCCAAGCTCACACAAAATAACTGAGTCACGCATGCTACGGTTTTCGGAAAGACCTGTCTTCCTCGTCGCATTTCCTTGAGTGTTAGCATACCGTCACGTCCGTACATATATGTCGCATGTGTCAGCTTTGCTATGGAAGATAATGCGACAGTTGACAGCCTTTTAGCCACCCCAGCATAACTTGAAGCTCTGAAAACCACCATCCACCTGAGGATCACAGACCCTGTGGTTGTGCCAGCAAGAGTCATAGATCCTCATGAGCCCCCGCATTCGCGGGGGCTCATGAGGATCTATGTCTCTTGCGGTTGGTCTGTGGATGGCAGTAAACGTCTGAAGGTATTTAGTAATCTCCTAAATTGGGTGGGGAGGGGGGGGGGGGGTGGGTGGGGGCCGGAGGAAATGTTGGGTGGAGGGGGGTGGGGAGCGCCAGGATACATGCATTGTGCACATGGGTCATTTACTGTGCAGAACTGTAGTAAAGGTCTAGAGGTATTAAGCGGTGACGAGGGATCATGAGGATCTATGTCCCCAGAGGCCTGTTTGATTGTACAGTAAAACCTGTTTGACTGAGCCACCACTTCATTTTCCACAAGAAAGGCCTTGAAAAACAGGTGCTCTCTCAAGAGAAGCCTTGAAGGGCAGAATGTGTCACCTGTCATTAAAGACCATCATTTAGGTGGCTACAGCCACTGTCACAGCTACAGCCCCTACATGATGTTCTTTAAAGACAGGTAGTCTTTCACAAGGGTGGTCGCACAAAACAGGTTCTGCAGTAGCAAAGGTCTCCTAAATTGCGAAGGCTCATGAAGATCTGCACATCTTCCTGGTGTGTCGCATTCTCTGCTGTACTGAAATAAAAGTCTCCAGGTATTTATCAATCTCATCGGTTTGCGGGGGCTCGTGAGGATCTTTGCCTCTTGCATTTGGTGGCTTTCAGTACAGGGCCGTAGTAAAAGTCTGCAGGTCTTTTTAGCAATCTCGTGAAACAGCGGCCTTAAACACTGCCTTGGTGACGAAGCAGCCACAAATGTGACTGGTGATAAACGAGAAGAATTACGTTTCCACTCATGAACCTTAAATGCCATTTTAAAACGTAATAAACGTCCACTTTCTACCGCCGAGCTGCTGGCGAGGGGCAAGGATTGATTGATTGTACATTGCTTAACGTCCCGACAGCAACAAGGCTTTCTCAGGACGTGCCTGCATTGCTTGTGAAAAAAAACTAAACAGAAAATTGAATGTATGTCGCCAGCCGGTCAAATACATTAAATAAACCTACAACATGGGGCATAAATAAAGCTAAGACCATTTAGCAACACACATCCAATATCAAGAGCTACAGGCAGTGCAGACAGTAGGGAGAGTTTTAAAAAGGCAAATACAGGTGAATGGACAAAGGGTAGACAGAAACACATGCCCCAGAATAGAGAGAAAAACCCACCCTGTGGGGCTGACCAGGGTGACCCTGGGACAAGGACAGGGCAGCTTCAGTATATCGCGCTACCCGGGAACAATGAAGTCGGACCGCTCTGTTCTCAGTGTGTTGAATGGGGGGACCGAAATAGGATGATTCGCGATCGCGTCATTTAAGTGCTGATTTTGCATAGTGCACATGCCAAAGGGAATTACTCAGCCCTGGACAGACTAACGGTTAGATCCCCTGCCCTCTTCTATCAGGCACCCAATCACCAGCCCACAGAAGGAAAAAAGTAAATAAAAATAAATAATAAAAAAATTCGCAGATGAATAACAAGACGGTCATATGCGCCCCTCATATATTTGGTTTGTGAGTGAACTTGCGTACCGCCGAGACGAAAGATCACTCGATAAACAAAATGCCCTCGGGCCGACGACAGCCGTAGCTGGCCCGCGCACGGCCGTGCGCGGGCCAGCTACGGCTGTCGTCGGCCTGATGACCTTGTGCTTACCAGGCACACCTTGGTGGGAGCCAGAGACAAACGCACGTTACGTCAGGTACCGATATGTATACGTGAAGCGCGTAATAGTAAAACCGAGAAAGTCAGCTGTAACATTTCCTGCTCCTTTTGTCCACGATGTACAAAGTGTCAAAATGTGAGCAGTGCCATATTTCCGACCCGCGTGTCATGTCAATGCAGAATGCATCGTGCTGCTTGTACTGTGCATTCTGCGCTGATAGAACACGCAACATCGCACCGCATTCATCTTGACACGTTCTAGCACATGCTGAATTATCTCTACTGCATGCTGAAACTTCGTACCGCATTCGGAAACTTAGTACAGGTCGCACACTTCCGGCGCAAAGTTCAAATTGCCACGCCAATTTTTAGATCTGAATGCTATGAATACCTATGGATATTTGTGATCGCAGGAACTATGTAGGCCTATCTGCGTCTGCAGTAGTTTTATGCGAGACACGAAGTGGAAATTTAAATTGAATCGATACACGATACTTCACTGGCTCGAAATGTGCTTCTGATACACGGTTATCCCCCCCGTGGGACGAGACGGTTGCGATCTTAATTTTTCCTGTCATAATTCGATGACTGTATAGACTGATCAATCGATCGTCTAGTAGTATGCGACTGCGCCATGGTTGTGACTAGCAGAAATCATGTGTAACCCCATCGCACGTGCATCCGCCGCACTGGTGGCAGCGTGCGCGAGGGGGTTCACCTCTTCACCTCCAATGGACGCAGATTGTGTGTCTGAACTCTTTGTTAACGCCAAAGAATCCCAACCGTCCAAGGAACAATGGACACAAATTTTTGTCAGCAAGAGGCATAGAGCCACATGAGCCCCCGCGAATGCGGGGGCGCATGTGGCTCTATGCCTCTTGTGCTTGTTATGTTCCGGCAGTAAAGGGGTCAATGCAAATGTCAAGAAAACCAAAGGAAACCACGCTTATTAGTCCACGGCGTCAACCAGTGCTCATCGTGTTTTGAATCCCGACCAAAAAGGTGACTGCCAGGCGTGTGAAATGCAAAGAAACTCCCAACAAGAAACAAACACGCTTAGACAGGACAAGTACAGTACATTTGCTCATTGTATTGTAATTGTTATTTTAAAACGTGTTTCTTGCTTTCTTTGGGATTTTTTTTTTATTTAAATTTTGCGAATTACTTATCAACTGAACAGCCGGTTAAACAAATTAAGTACACCTCACCTATCCCGTATGCGTAAAAACTTGATGCGTGCATGTGCCCTTGATGCCGAAGGTGCTAAACCAATGTCTATTATTTATTTATTTATTTGACTGCCCGACTACCACGTACGTCTAACACCTGTGATCATGGCACGCCTGATGTGTTTTAATTGCATGTTGCCCTTCGCCACCTCCTTTCATTTGTCAAAGTCGGTGTATGAAAAATATGCGCATACGAAATTACACACGAGCCGATAAGAGGGTTGAGTCATCGCTCGCTTGGCCATTTTCCTGACCAGCGCCAACTTGCGCCAGGTTGGTCGACTATTATGGTTCAAGAGTAGTAGTTTCTTATTAGCTTGGCGTCTTCATCATGGGCGATCTTTTTTTTTTTTTTTTTTTTTTTTCTTTTTCTTTGGGGGGAAGGTGTGGCAGTGGAGGGGACAACCGTCTCTTAGTAGCTACTAAGAGGCGGTTGTCCCATGAATACCAAATTAAGGCCGACAGTGCAAGATTGTGACTCGCCAAATAGATTCAGTTTCAAGGGATGTGCTAGCAGGCGTCAGGGCATTCAGGCACCGCCCTGGAGCTGTTACGGGCGGTCTGCAATTTGGCAAGGTTTATAATACGCCAGAAATCTACTACATTACTACTGTGATGGGCTTCCTAGTTCGTCGTATAAGCCTCTGGCTTGTTTTGACCTGGATAAATTTTTCTGCATTCTGTAATGTTGTGGCGATGTAATAAACCACTTCTGACTTCAGTAATCTCCCACACGGCTGGCGCTGATGGTGTGGAAACGGAACGGATCTACGTGCGCACGCGCAAAGCGACTAGGAGGGTGCATGGATGTTACATTTGCTCATTTTGAAAGCTCTCAGCGAGGGGGCCGTCTATCCAGATACCGACACATCCAACGTGAATCGAACACCACTTGTTAGACGCGACAAGAATGCGAGGCGCTTTCGTAGATTCTCATGAGCCCCAGCGAGAGAAAGATTACCCTCTGGAAAGAATCATGGATTCTCATTAAACCCCTGCAGTCCCAGGAGCTCGTGAGAATCCGTGCCGGCTCCCTGACTGATCGGCGCCATTTGCATCGTGACAACGTAACTTGTGAACGTGGTTTGAAGTGGATGACTGTGTCCGCTTTCAAGCCATTCACTAGCACTTGAAGAAGAGTATGTAGGTGGATATG
The DNA here is from genome assembly GCA_036245525.1 of Semisulcospira habei. Classification (NCBI taxonomy): domain Eukaryota; kingdom Metazoa; phylum Mollusca; class Gastropoda; family Semisulcospiridae; genus Semisulcospira; species Semisulcospira habei. The sequence continues at coordinate 145,053,901 of BTPG01000003.1, forward strand.
ATGTGGATTTGGGGGGGGGGGGGGGGGGGGAGAAAGGAGAGGGGGAGTTGACAAAAAAAAAAAAGAGGGTCGTCTACTCATCCGGAGGCCAGTTGCCTGAGCGAGCTTAGTCCTGAGCCAGCCACTAAGCAAGGTGCTCCGCTAGAACACTAAACAAGGTGTTCCGCTCTAGCGGAGCACCTTGCTTAGTGGTTGGCGCAGGACTAAGTTCACTGATGCAAATGGCCGCCGATCTAAAGTGTACTATAGTGCAGTCTGGACTGAACGAGAGATGTTTTACCGTCTGTTAGCGTTTGCGAGACACTGTCCTCTTCAGTCTTCCGCGTTCAATTTTAGTAGACGCTGTCTTTGGTCGCAGTCCCATGTCTCGAACTACGATTTGTAGCTCGACACTGCTTGCATAGTAATACTTATTACAAATAATAAGAGGTGCAGGATGGGGCGGGGAGGGGGTGGGGGTGGTTGCGTACGTAGTGTTTGTCTGTTATGAAATGTGTGGCGCTCTTGAAGTTGAACTAATAGTACAGCGCGTGTCCTTTCTCACGTTTGGGCATTATCGTCACTATGAGCAACAACTGTCAGAGAGAAGGTTTTCAATGTCCCACTTCTTGTTTGCGCGCGTCTCGCATGCCGGACGAGTGAGTCAGATCTTGTCCATTATGTTTTTTATTAGGTCAACAATGAAAAGCACCCGGCTACTTTGACTCTCCAAGTGATAAAATGTCACTGACTTAAAGCGACAATACTCTTCTAAGATACACGTCAAAGCAACTGCATTGCCCGAAAACATCTGCGCAGCAATACTGCCCAAAACTTTATCCGTTTAGTGCAGAGAACATTAAAACACAAACCAACGGCTGTAAGAGGTATAGATCCTCATGAGCCCCCGCAATTGCGGGGGCTCATGAGGATCTATGCCTCTTGCTGACATCCATTTTCCAGGGGCAGCTAGTTATGTTTAATGTTGAATAACGAAGACTTCAGAAACACAGTCTGCGTCAATTGGCACTGAACCGGTTAACACTTTCGAGACGTGTCGCATCCGGATTCGCGGCTTTAAGCCGCGAATCTGGTTGCAGCACGTCTCGAAAGAGTTAATGCAAGAATATTGCCCTGAGCTATAACTTAAAGCAACCGCGCTGCCCTAAAATATAACTTATTTAGAGCAGCCATACTGCAGGTTACTTTCGTGCGCCGTAATGTCAGATTTTCTGTTAGTCTGGTGTTTTGGCGTGCTCATTTTTAGACGCCGGCCGGCAGTGTATTAATCCTTTGGCTGTCGGTAGCGATTCATTTGTTGAGGTGATTCCTGCAGGAATCACCTCGATAGACACCGCTACCGACAGCCAAAGGGTTAAACTTCAGGGTAGGGGCAATTAGCCGCGTATCCGTATACCGGACGTCGCCAAACATACGCAAAGTGAGAACACCCGTACTTCAAGTACGACGCTATCTACTTGTGGAGGGAGTGAACTGAGCGTGAATTTTTAGTTGTATGCACTCGATGTTCCCCGGATGCACATTACTTCCGGTGGCGATAGGTGGATGAAAAGCACTGTCTTGAACTTCGTGACACGCCACACTTGATGCACTGATCGTTCAGGCATAGTTAGTTATTGGGGGATAACGCTTCAGGCATAAGGCGCACCAGGAATATATTGTTGAGCGAGTTTTCTTGTACACATCCGCTATCGCACAGCGAGGGAGATGACACATAATGAGCACGACGAATGACGTTATCTCCATTGCGGCACATCCCACAGGCTGGGGCAGACACAGATGTGTATCAGTGCATTACAGTATTCTTCTTGTCACTATATATTGGCGAGAACTAAAAGAAACGGATACTGTGCTTTGATAAACATCGTGAAAAAAAAAAAATCTCAAACCCACCCTGTGTTACTTCCCTCTCCACGACTTCACGCTGTTGATTTGAAAAAAGGCGGGGGAAAAAAACAAAACACTTCTACGATGTGCACGTTTACCCGTTTGTCTCTAAAAGTGATAGTAGGACGATGGCTCATAGTCATATGCTGTCTCTATCATCCTCGCTCATGCAACTGGCCCCAGGCCTAAAAGGCGACTGCCAAGCGTGTAAAGTGCAAAGAAAATCCTAGCACTACCCTTGAGGTATTTTGGTCGCCGCCGTCTCCCGCAGTTGGCGGAGGGAGCATACAAGGAGTCAGCGCGCTCCCGCCTCCTTGGACAAAGTTATTGGCGATTAGTCGCTATCGGGGCATCGATGAATACAAAATGTGGCAACTTTCCGTAACTCCCTACTTAACCATTTCACTTCCGGCGTCAGCTGCTGGAGAAGGAGTGACCGTGACAGCTCAAGGGTAGTGCCTGGTAAGCTTTACCGTGGGAAGGCAAAAGACGGTTCATAGCCACGCGCCAGGCTAATCAGGCGCTACCCTTGAGTTATCAGTGTCGAGTCATCTCCAGCCACTGTTATTCTGCAGCGATTTAGTCAGAACATTCTAGGCATAGCTTCGGCAGAAAAGAGACACAATTGCTGTTATCGTCGCCATCTGAGCAATCAATGGCCGGATAGGAAAGACAATACCCCAGGCGTTGGAGGTTATTGTTGTTTAATTTGGGTCGGTTTTTACACTTACATTTGCATAAGTTGAAAACGTGCATGGTGCTTTACATACCCAGCGTTACCTGGACGTGCAGAAGAGATATAGAGTGAAATGAGAGGGGAATGAATTCGCATTGACCCGCGCGAGTGCATCTTTTCTAGTGATAATTGGACGATTGTGTAACTGGACCACAGTAGGTGACGTTCATGGCCAGATGAAGACATTTGCACACAGTAACTTTCGAAACTTTTAGAGATGTTTGTATATCGGGGGGGGGGGGGGGGGGGGGGGTGGGGGGCGTTGGCGAAAGTACCGATCCATCTTCCGGTGCAGGAATCATCGCGATTCAACCCGCTAGCAACGGCCAGAGGGTTAAAACTATTGCCACTGATGATGATGATACCGTACGGCGGAGTGAAAAGACGCGTATTTACTGTACGTACATTTTTGTTTCTGGAATCAATAACCAAAAGCCACACCCGTCTAAGGAACATGGATACAAACTGGTCTCAGCAAGAGGCATAGCTCTTCATGAGCCCCCGCAGTCGCGGGGGCTCATGAAGATCTATGCCTCTTGCAGTTGGGTGGTGTTCACTTCAAGGGGTTAAGAATGAATGCCTTAGTCTAGCGGCTGCGGAAGCACCTAGCTAATCAGCGACCGACCTTCAGCTACCATAGTCGATCCGAGACCATAGACAGACGTCGATGGTGTTTGCGTGCAACCTCGTAAGTGACGTGTTTTGATGCGGTTGCCACCTTTGATCTCTTTTCTGACGAAATCTCGAACCAGAACAGAACATGGGAAGAGTGCTTCTGATTACAAATACACTTTATTGTCCCAATAAAAGGGAAATTTGTTTTTCATCACATCTTGCTGTTGTCTCAACTCGTACTAAAACTCGGTAGATTTCATCACACACACACACACACACACACACACACACACACACACACACACACACACACACACACACACACACACACACACACACACACACACACATCACGGCACGGCACAGAGCACGAGCTGACCCAGTTTGAGCAATATATCGCAGCAGACAGCGGGCAGTTGCAATGTTATGGCATGCATGACATAACATTCATACATTCTGATCAAAATGTAAACCTTTTTTTTCGTTAGTTGCAAGGTTGCTTGCGAACACTATCGACATGTACGTGCATGTGCGTCACAGGCACGGGATGATCGTTGCGTCATTGCTCTCCTCCTAACACGTTTAGCCCCGCTGCAGTTGCAGTTGGAAGGAGTTATACAGCTCATTCCAATAAAACGCGATCCTTCCCCCCCCCCCCCCCCTTTTTAAAAAACTGAAAAAAACAAAAAAACCCTTATTAACATTTTCCCGCAGGCTTTTGTTCAAGGACACCGTTTTCCTTGTGCAGTTACAAGCAACATATATGCAATGACAGAGTGTAAGAGACCAGAGTGCGTTGCGAATTAAATATCGTAAAGTGCAGAGCCGTTGGCCCTGCCACTGAAGGGGTTATAAAACTTCGATACTGTGTCTGTGACATGCAGTTGCAAAGTGTGCGAGACCATGGTGCGTTGCGAACTAAATATTGTCGAGTGCGAGCCGTTGGCCCTGACACTGAAGGGGTTATGAAACTCGATGCTGTGTCTGTGACATGCAGTTGCGAAGTGTGCGAGACCAGGGTGCGTTGCGAATTGAATATATTTCTAAGTGCTGAGCCGTTGGCCCTGACGCTGAAGGGGTTATAAAACGCGATGCCGTAACATGCAGTTGCAAAGTGTAGGAGTCCAGGGTGCGTTTTAAAGGGGTTATGAAACTCGATACAGTTTTGTTTTGGGTTTTTTTTACTCTGAAATTTCGCCCAGTATGCTATTTTTGTTGTGCAGGTACATATATGCGATGACAAATTCTGGGACGCTTCCATTGAAGTATGGGCGTGTTTGGAATTTATGACCCGGGTTAGGAAAGAGAGTGCCTGCTGGTCTGTGATATTGGACCTTACGACCTTCGGCCGTAAGATCCAATATCACAGACCAGCGCACCATGGTTAACCCCCCCCCCCCCCTTTCTCCACCGTGCGAAACTTTTATTTTCAGTATTGTGTGTCACCCTGCGTTACCGCCCAGCGCACACACCCCACAACCTTGGAACTTGTATGTGGCTCTCTCACCTTCTTAACCCATTACATCCCGAGGCTGAAATTTTAAATTTTGCTTATTGTCCTATGAAGGCTCTATTGCAGGAGATAAATCCACCATTTTAGTTTAAGGGTGGTGCCAGAACAGCTTGGCGCCTCAGGCGCCAAGCTATTCTGGCACCACCCTTGAACTATCATAGTCAAATTTATCTAAAGCAAAAGTGTATCAGGATGAAACGGGTTAAGCTAAGCTATTAGAGATGGATCGACCATAGTAACTCGAGGGTTACGGCTTGAATCCGTAAGGTGAAAAATCACAAACGCAATTGCACTGGCCACGTTTTTCTTTACGTACTGACAGTAAATGAAATGCTACCATTTTTAATCATCGGTGACTGCAGTGTTTCCGATGATTCCAAAAAAAAAAAAAAAATGTCGCATTTCTTTTGCTCGTCAGTACGGATTGGAGGTGTCTGAGACACATTCCGAAATGTCGGCTATTAACGTCTTAGTTTAAGCCCTGTCCAATCCAAACGTTGTCAGGTCACTGAAGTACATTGCACTGTATAACGTGATTAATGCTAAAGTAAAGTTATGTGTGACTCACTGCACGAACCTTTCCCCCTATCAATCAGTGCGTAGTTAAAGGACGAGTTTTTTTCCCCTTTTTTAAATGATGGTTAACCCTTTGGCTGCAGGAATCATCGCGACAAGAAGCGCTACCGACAGCCGAAGAGTTAAAACGCGTGGGGCCAATTCCTGATAAACAGGCTGGGAACGAGGACTTGGTTAGCTTTGATTTTCGTAACAGCTGGCTTTGATATATGTAACGAGTTTACAGGAAAGTAAATGAGATCAAATCACGTCAGGCCAGGACAGATAAAGTTAACTCATTCTACCCCAACAACGAAATCCCCAAATTTTGCCGTTGTCCTCTGAAGACTGCACTCTAGTGCAGGACACAGATCGACCATGATAGTTCAAGGGTGATGCCAGAATAGCTTGGCGCCCATAGGCGCCAAGCTATTCTGGCATCACCCTTGAACTATCATGGTCGATCCTTATCTTGCTGTGGTGTGTCTGGGGTAGAAAGAGTTAAATCAACTCAAATGAAGGGAAGCATGGGCAAGCCGTGGGCAAGTGAAATCCTGAAAGGGTACGCGTGTCATCAGCTGCAAAGATAAATACATCGTTTGTTTGGTTGTTTTTGATTGGTTTATATCAAAATAAGAAGAGAAAATGCCATGTATACATAATCACAATTTCCAAATTAACCTATTCAGCCCTGACGCACTACAGCATGAGATGGGTCGACCCTGATAATTCAAGGATAGTGTCGGCGCCAAGCTAATCTGGCACTACCCTTGAATTATCATGGTCGTTCCATCTCCTGCAACAAGTGTATAGTCGTTAGATGACGCCTCCAAAATTTGGGAAATATGTGCGTCGGGCTGAATGAGTTAAATGCAGAGAGAGAGAGAGAGAGAGAGAGAGAGAGAGAGAGAGAGAGAGAGAGAGAGAGAGAGAGAATCAATGAAACTTTATTTTATAAAGAAAGAGGTGCTAACACGATCAAAGACCACACCATTTTTTGCATCTGCCGTTAGGGAAAATAACAACAAACAAATAACTACTAGCGAAGGTGGGGAGGGAGGATACAACAATACACAAAGAAGGAAAGAGAATACAAAGTCCAAATGTCCATACTATTCTTTGTTCAACAGCGAGAGAGAGAGAGAGAGAGAGAGAGAGAGAGAGAGAGAGAGAGAGAGAGAGAGAGAGAGAGAGAGAGAGAGAGAGAGTTATCGGGCTGGGGTAAGTCAGTGTTTTTCACGTTGTGTATCAGTGTAAGACTATTCATTTCTTCAAGACCCTGTGCGACTAGATTAAATATTTACTGTTCATTGATACACACAATAACGTATTTCTCTACCCCAGCCTGTGATCAGGCTCAACCCTTGAAATATCACGGCCCTGCCGACATTCCCTTGTGGGGGCTTCAGGGTTGAACGAGTTAGCGTGACCAGGTAGACGATAACCATTTGCCAAGTCGCCGTCTTTGAAGCGGGGAAGATGATGCATCGTGTGCCAGTCACATAAAAAGACGTTGCCTCAAAATAATGTCACCGCGAGCTTAATATATCTGGTGTGAGGGAAAGCTAGATAAAGCGGGCGCGGAGATCGAATACTGATAGAAGGTGAATTATTTGCGCATTATTTTGTGGTCGTCTGCACTTACCGAAGGCGTCGGTGAAGGTGGGTGAAGAGAGAACACGGGCGGTTAACCCCTTCTCTGCCAGTGGACGCAGACTGTCTTTCTGAAGAGAAGAACCCGGCGGAGAAAGAAACACGCTTAGAAAAGACAGTTACAACTCAATGAATATTTCAGAGTAGACAAACGACAAGTATACAATTCAGTGGCTACTTATCTTTGTCAGCAAAGAAGCAAAGCGGCATTTTACACGCCTGCCAGTCATCCTTTGGGTCTGGATTTTGCCTGTCGGAAATCTCCATTAGTTCAACGCCAAAGAACCCCAGCCGTCGGAAAAAAAACAAACAAACAACAAACAAAAAAGATGGATGCAAAGTAAGGAGGACCTATGTCTCTTGCGCGTTGTATTCCTTACGGTCCAAAATCATAAACTAACACACACACACACACATTTGACTATAGCTAATGTACTTTCTGTACTGTGCTAAGTTCCTAATACGCATAATATTGCGGTATTGAGTTCGCTATGAGGCGTGCAGAAACACCACAATTTACCGCAGTTTGTTTTCAAGCACTATGAAAAAGTCAAATCAGATGTTTGAAGCTGGACGCGGTCTAGACTTGTGTGTATCCTTCTGACATTCGGTTGCCTCTTCTTGTCGCGATGATTCCAGAAGAAATCATCGCGACAAGAAGCGCCACCGACAGCCAAAGGGTTAACTTCAAGCTGTTCTCAAAGTAAGTTGGTAATGGTGATGATGAAAAGTTTATTTCTAGTTTGAGTTTTAGACAGTTTACAAGCAAGCTGTGTTCTTACAACCTGTCCTGCTGACTCAGTGTTGTAGGAATAAGCTGTAACTTTTTAAAAAAAAAATGTTTTTTTGTTTGTTTTTAATGGAAAGTACTAGACTAAAACCGCAATGGAAATGATGGGCACATAACATTCACACCTACCGTTGCCCTTGATATACGTGTACAGGGGTTAACCAATAATATATTTATCTGCCTCTGAACGAGTGTTAACCCTTTCCCTTTTAGCCCCACGGGTGCTTTTCCCAAATTTTGGAAGTGTTACTGAACGACTACGTACCCGAGTTGCAGACGGTGGATTGACCGTGATAATTCAAGGGTAGTGCCAGATTAGCTTGGCGCCTTCTGGCGCCAAGCTAATCTGGCACGACCCTTGAATTATCATGGTCAATCAATCTCTTGCTGTAGGGACTTGGGCTTAAAATAGGTTAAACATAATTTAACCATAATTCTTGACGTTTTGGCGTACTAAGCAATATTCAGAGAGAGGTGGTGATGATGGCCAGACTGTATTTATCAGTTGTAAAAGTGCTGATATAGAATTACGTCAGTTTACGGGGAGGGAGGTGGGGGGGGGGGGGGGAGAGAGAGAGAGAGAGAATGTGTTTATTTATGGTAACTTACACTAAGTGCGATAGTTGGTGAAGAGTATATCCTCATTCGCCCACATCTAACAATGCACGGCATTCCTCAGCGTCACAGTATACCTACCGATACAATCTCCTGGTAAGGAAAAATTCGAAAGAGAGGGGAGAAGGGGGAATTCCCGGCACACTGGTTGCCTTTCGCGATCAGCTACGCCTGATGCGCAGGTCATCGATGGTGGCAACCAGTCTGTCTGCCGGGGGGGGGGGGGGGGGGGGTGTTGTTGATTTGAAAGATTCACGACCTGTGAAACGTGCATTCCCACAGACACAAAAGTTACAGAACCTGGATAGAGACACCCATAACTGCACAGACGACAAAAAAAAAAACCAAACAAAAAACAAAAAAAAAAAAAAACAACAAAAAAACCCGAAGAAAACGTTTAGCTGCATCAACAACGTACAAAACAGGTTTAGGAATGTGTCAGCCGAAACCTAGCATATTTCTCTGTGTATCCAATATAGTTTTTATGTGTTTTGTTTGATCCACTGATACCCAAGATTTCCACCGTTAAATTTTTTTTTTTTTTAAATATTTTTTACGTAGTTTCGGACATTTGTAATATAATTACCTATTTTGTCATCGGATCCCCGATTTTCGGAAGAGGCACGGTGGAAAAAATAAAAAGTCCCCCCCCCCCAAAAAAAAAAAATAATAATAATAATAATAATAATAAAAAGTAAAAATAAGAAAATAAAATAAGTTAATAAATAAAAATAAAATTAATGTAACGGGACTTGCGCTCGATCCGTCCACCGCACCTTGTTAGTAGTGCTTAACATTCGAATCTAACAGACGAATCTGAAACGTGAGCCATGAATAACAATGGGCACCACACTGGTTGTCTCCCTCGATTCGCTCCCACTGTCGGCGGTAACGAATCGAGGGAGACGACAACCAGTACAGTATTAGCCGCGCAGTTCGCACCTAATGATGCAGACCTGAATCGGAGACTGACAGCATAACATGCCGAAATCAGTAAAGGTGGCAAACGCGTAAACTATGTCTGGAACACAAAAATCACTTAGCCCCATACTGGCCTCAACAAGAGGCATAGATGTTCATGATCCCCTGCGGCTTTAGCCGCAGGGGATCATGAACATCTCTGCCTCTTGCACTGAGATATAAATCTGCTATGTTTACGGCCATCATCGCTCCTCGTATCTCACGAGTTCAGTTGCTCAGTCTGAGAATGTGAACGGAGCTGATGTCTGCCAACAAGAGATATATAGATTCTCATTTGCCCTGCCTGCAGCTGTAAGGGCACATGAGAATCTATGTCTCTCGCGGACGGAGGGAGGGGTCTAGCTGAGTTTCTCCACTGGGGAGCTTTTGATGTTTTCGCGCGTTTATTTTTTCTTCGGCTTCTCAGGAATTCTGGAATAGTACCAAGTTTGACTGCGTAAGGCATGCTAGATGATCCGCATTGTTGTCAGCGTTGGTGTTTATCACTGTACGGATTGTCGGTTAGAGAGGTGAAAACTATGCGGCCTGAATAGTGTAGTTTTGATCACCTTGTGGAAACTCGGTTTCAAGGTAGTGGTGTATGATAATGTCGATAAAAGACTCTGTTCATTCTGATACACTATTGCTTGAAATAAATTTGACTGTGATAGTTCACCGGTGGTGCCAGAATAGCTTGTCGCCTGAGGCGCCAAGCTATTCCGGCATCACCCTTGAACTAAACTGGTTGATCTGTCTCCTAATCGGTAACTGACATGTCCTTTATAGGACAAAAAACATTTTTGTTAAAAAAAATCAGCCTCAGGATGTCAGTAAAGGGTTAAATAATTTGAAGATCCAGAATTAAAGTGTGGTAGTAGTAAAGGGTGGCGCTGCTCTTTGCGACCCTTCTTCACCGTAGAACGCGGCGTACAGAAAAAGTGTTTTACACCGCTTTTGGTTGTCCGGGTAGCACTTTCGGTCGCGGCAAAGCGGCCGGTCGCGGTGCACCGCCACCCAAAATCGCTTCTGACATCCAAAGGGTTAAAGCGAGGCCAGCTACAGCGTACATCAACATGCGCAGAAACTCCTTAACCGTCAGCCAAGCGGCGGTTAAGGAGTTTCTGTGCGGTGATTCTTACCGAGAATCGTCGCGACACAAACCGCTACCGACACGCAAAAGTTGAGCTCTCCACCACAACACCACTATCGCACTGTTTGGCTCATCAGTCAACATTTTCACAAGGAAACATCCCACGGAAGAACTAAGTGAAAATGCTCTGATTACCGTTGCCTCCGGCTTGGTGGTTGGGGTGGCATTTGACAACTTCTTACCTTTGATCTCGACGTCGGTATCCCCAAACGTGTGCCGCTGATCTGTGATCTGTAATATTGGACCTTGCGGCACAGCCTTATGGCCCAAAATGACAGACCAGTACACAAAAAAGTTTTCAAGTTCCCATGTTATGAAATTGACATGAGGCGGATTTTGTGCAAGGAGTATATGCCCCTTTAAAAGCACGCGGAAGACACGTGGAGAATTCAAGGAAGGCGATAACCTCGCATGTCTCCTCCGTTTTACATCATTACACTCCAGTGGCGTAGGAAGATTTCAAAGGCGAGCATGGCCCGAAGTGCTAACTCGGTGGCGGTTTTTCTCGCGATGATTTCTGCAGGAATCATCAGAAAACCGCTACCACTGCACAGCCAAAGGGTAATAATAACTATCAAGAAGGGAGGGGTGGCGGGACGCACGGACCAAGTGGTACCTTGTCTACTGAGATGAGCTATGACAGAGCAAGCTCCCCGCCCCCCTCCCCCCCCTCCCCCCCCCCCTTCCCCCCCTCCCCCCCCCTTCCCCCCCCCTCCCCCCCCCCCCTTCCCCCCCCCCCCCCCCCCCCCCCCCGCTACCATACACACTGCACACTCGTAAAGTCCACAAAACATTCATGAACAGTAGGTCGTACGGCTCAAGGGTTCTGTCATTATCTACATACGGCTTCCTGCTAGCCAGATGTACATCTGTTATCCAGGTGGTTGAGCTCAGGGGGTGTGCAGGCGAAGGGCGTCGGGCGAATCGTCACGGGGTGTTCAGTTCCAGAGTTTACGGATGGTCTCGTAGCGACAAAAAAACCAAAAACACACTATCCCCCAAATCGGCCGGACCAACTTCACAGGCCCCGAGCTAACCCGTTAACAAACTACAAGCTAAGCCGTTAATTCATTCGAGACGCGCGGCATACGGATACGCGGCAGTTTGCCGCGTATCCGTATGCCGCACGTCTCGAATGAGTTTACACCCCGATCCTTCCTCCCCTCAACTCATTTTTTTTCCCACGGACTTGTGTGTCAAGCATCACCTCAGACTGCCGTTTGTTGTACCGGTGCCAAGATAGTACGGTTCCTCACCCAGCCTTTTCCCGCCTGCGGGATGCTAGGATTCTCATGAGCCCCTGCAGTCGCAGGGGCGCATGAGAACCATACATCTCCCTACTGGCATTTAACTTGCATCTCTACTTGTAATACCCTGACGGAGGTAGAATGCGAGTGGTTCCTCCTCCTTCTCTTACCTGTTCAGGTGTAATACGGGGATATGACTCATCAGCATGGAGGCGGTGCAGGTTATGGTTGGTTTTTCTCAGTCGTGCGCTCACCCAGAAATACCGGCCTCCGTCTTGGGGAACAGCGGGGGTTGATCTCCGCCAACCGAAGAGGCGTGGATTCTCACGAGCCCCAGCGGCTGCAGAGGCTTATGAGGATCTGTGTCTGTTGCAGATCTGTGCAAGATGATGGATGAGAGACGGATTTAGACGCTGGTGGTTATGGGCTGAGGTCTGTCTCTGTCACTTTCAGCACCAGTCGCGGATGTTAGATGGACTGTAATATCTTGCTAGGCGCCAAAGCCAGTCAAGCAGTAGCCGTGAACCACGTATACCAGTCAGTGCCACACTGGTTGTCTCCCTCGATTCGCTGCGCAGATCCGCGCAGCGAATCGAGGGAGATACTTAAACCGTGCGGGTCTCCCAAAATGCTCACCGTCAGCAGACTGACGATACAAAAATCTTTGCGGTTTGGCACAGGATGTTAAAGGGGTCAGTCAGGCATAAGGGGCCAGTTCCGCAATATTTTGGCGTAATCATACTCCTTGTTTGTAAATATGTATGCTGGTCCATTTTTTGAGCCGTGGGGTCCGAAGTCACAGTCGGCGTGGACCAGGAAATAAAATCAGAAGTCACTAGTGTTTGTGTGTGTGTGTGTGTGTGTGTGTGTGTGTGTGTGTGTGTGTGTGTGTGTGTGTGTGTGTGTGTGTGTGTGTATGCCTGTTCTCACACACCTGTTTAGATAGTGAAATTATATATTGTAATTCACTGTATGAGATAGTGAGCGAGATATTACTTTTTTGTAATTCATTTCTTTCCATCCTTATACACTATTGCTTAAAATAAAATTAATTTGACTATGATAGTTTAAGGGTGGTGCCAGAATAGCTTGGCGCCTGAGGCGCCAGGCTGTTCTGTCACCACCCTTGAACTAAAATGGTTGATCTATCTCCTAATCTGTAGTGTAATGTAGCCTTCATAGGACAATAAGCAAATTTGTAAACAAAACCAGTGTCAGGATATGGGTTACGCAACAATAAGCTAACATTTGCAGTGTGTTTGTGTGTTTTGCAGGCAATTTTCCAGCTTCAATGGAGACGCGCCACCTTACCCTGGCCCCCCACCTCCAGCCTACTTTGCACCACGTGGGGAACCACACCATGGGGATGCCTACTCTTCAGTGCACCACCCCTATGGGCCGCCTCCACCACTCACACCGGCCACACCGCATTCCGCAGCCCACTCCTCTCCAGCCTCCCTGTCTCCACCAGCCAGCGGCCATCTTGTGGACCTCTCGCATGCCCGTGTGGGTCACACTGACATCCAGAACGCACCCCTCAACCTCTCGCTGTCCACTAGCAGTTCCACAGCAGCATCGTCAGTTTCGTCGCTGGTGACTTCACGACAGCTACCGCGGCCGACAGTCATCACATGCACATCGTCATCGTCTTCTTCGCCAGTGTCCAGTGGGGGCAGCAGTCCACATGGTCCCAATGGCCTTGGTCAGCACAGTCCATCCGCTGCTAGCAGTCCACCAGGTAGGCAAAAGATCACTCAGTCATATACTTGACATTGACAATTCAGGTATAATTAAAAAAAGGTACCTTTCGTTCAAGGAAAAAAAAAACACTTCTTGTGATTTCATGTGCAACATGATAAACTTGGGAAATTTTCAATTGTCAGGAAATATTCCAGATAATTTTGTGTGTATATACAATTAATTAACTCCGTCAAAGCATGTGAAATCGGTCCTTTCCTTCCCAAAAGGCCCAGTATTTTAGTAGGTTTTAAAAAAAGTCTAGAGTCTGACCTGTTTAGTATACATTTTTTAAAAGCTGAAGATTTGAACTTTTAACTCATTCAGCCCCGACACACCACAGCAAGACATGGATCGAGCATGATAGTTCAAGGGTAGTGCCAGAATAGCTTGGCGCTTACAGGCGCGAAGCTATTCTGGCACCACCCTTGAACTTTCATGCTCGATCTGTCTCTAGAATTGTAATACAATCCTTCCGGGGGGCACCTTCAAAATTTGGGGATTTCTTTTCTGGGGTAGAATGTGTTAAATACAATGAGCAAAAAAAAAAAACCAAAAAAAAACAACCAACAACTTTATATGTGAAAACAGCAAGTCAGTAACCTCACTAATAAGATTTTTTTTGGGGTTTCCCCCATTATGCACTTGATACGACCACGTCTTTGGGTTCATTGATCCGTGAAATGTCAGAGTCTGAAGATATGTTCCAATTTGAAAATACCGCGGGGGTTGTACCTACGTCAAACAACCGCAAACAGATTTAGATTGGGTACTGGTCTAAGGGAGGGAACCTTTTTACAAGCAAAGTTGTGTACCTATTGTAATATCCTCCCTTTGTTTATAGAAATTTTTGGTACTGCTCACGTCAATAGACCGATCCACTTTTTGCCAGATATGTCGCTCAACATGAGATCGTCAGTTGGATCGTGTTCAGTTTCCTCAGCAGTAAAGGGGTTAATGAACTCAACGTAAAATTATGTGTGCTGGTCTGTGGTCTTCATCTTGCAGTTGGATGGCATTCACTTTTTCTCCTCAGGGAAGGCATTAACCTATTACATCCCGAGGCTGATCTTGTAAAGTTTACGTATTGTCCTAAGAAGGCTACATTACAGATTACGAGAGAAGGATTAACCAATTTAGTTAAAGGGTGGTGCCAGAATAGCTTGGCGCTTTAGGCGCCAAGCTATTCTGGCACCACCCTTTAACTGTCATAGTCTTTTTTTTTTCAAGCAAAGGGTGCATCGGGATGAAAAGGGTTAATCATTATTGAATGTATTGCATTGCTTTTCAGCAGTGTCCCTGTCCGATCCTGCCATTGAGGAGCATTTCCGGCGCTCACTGGGCAAGAGCTATGCGGACTCCTTACCCAAGACCACCGCCTCCACCACCTCCTCCGTCCAGGCCAACGTCTCCATCACAGGTCAGTAGCAGTTGCATGCCTTGGAACAGGCTCACTTAACAGCTGGGGGCAAAAAACAACACAGTGACGTTTTTTACATATGCCAATACGATTTGCGTTTTCAGCCCCTTGTATTCAGATCACTCTACTCAAGCCATTTATGGAGATAATGGTCTAAAATTGTGCACGACGAATACTGAAACTGTACATGTACTTTGTTGTGAAAATAGAATTTTGCGAATTTCCCAGTTCAAAGTAAAATATTTTTTAAAAAAAGGGTGGGTGGGTGGGGGAGGGGTACCACGGTATACAGTACACTTTTCATCGTTTGAAAAAGAAAAGACTATGATAGTTCAAGGGTGGTGCCAGAGTAGCTTGGCGCCTAATGCGCCAAGCTATTCTGGCACCACCCTTGAGCTAAATTTGTTAATCCTTCTCATAATCTACTAGCCTTCATAGGAGAATAAGCACACTGCAAACTTTACAAAATCAGACATGCACATTAAATCTGATACTGCAGTAAACAGTACACAAAAACCAATGTATTTTTAGAAAGTGCAGCATGTTAACTAACCTTCAGTCACATACAGTAGTTACATTTTGTGTCCTAAATTGCTGAGAAGAAGGTCCAGAAGCTCTAGCTGCCGACTTACCATCAGTGTCAGTTAAACTATAGCATTAACCTATTTAACCCCATGGCTGCATGTCCAAAATTTTAGAGGTGTTACCTAATGATTGCACACAGTTGCAGGAGATGTATCGACAGTGAGAATTCAAGGGTAGTGCCAGGCGCCAAGTTTATCTGGCACTACCTTTGAATTATCACGGTCAATCCATCTCCTGCTGCAGGGCATTGGGGCTAAATGCGTTAACAATATTACTGGCCTAACAAGATTACTGGCCTACGGACACTGTAGGGGAGGTAACAACAGAAATTCAACCTTTTCTCTAACTGGGAATGTAATCATTTTATGCAGTCCCTTCAACAAACTTCTTGCATTGAACATTTCATATGGGTCTGGCAATACCGCAGAGTGAACGTACAATGTACGTATGGTGGTAATCAAGGGGTTAAGCAGTAAGCAAATTAACCCTTTTAGCCCCAAGGTCCCATTTCTAAAATTTTGGAGGTGTTGCCTAAAGACTGTGTACCAGTTGCAGGAGATGGATTGACCATGATAATGCAAGGGTAGTGCCAGATTAGCTTGGCGCCTTCAGGCAACAAGCTAATCTGGCACTACCCTTGAATTATCATAGTCATTCCATCGCCTGCTGCAGGGACTTGGGGCTAAATGAGTTAAACAACTGAGCAGCTGACCCTTTGGCTGCTGGAAGCGCTTTTTGTTGATGTGATTCCTGCAGGAAGTTTGTTGGGTTGTTTTTTTTGTCGCAGGTAAAAATCATTGGCATTCTTCTTAATGTTTTGAAATCTGAGGTCAATATTTCTAAAATTTGTGATTTGTTATCTACATCACAGTTCAGGAGACAGAACAACCTGATCTTCCATATGACTGTTCAAGGATGATGCAAGAGTGGCTTTGTGTCTACAGACGCCATGCTACTTTTGCACTGCCCTTGAAATGTCATGGTCGATTTGTCTTTTGCTGTAGTATGTCAGGAGTATGACTTTCACTTTATAGTGTGCAGATGGTGATGATTGCAATTGATTAATCTTTTGTACCCGGCTCATTTTCAGGATCAGTGGATGACCATTTTGCCAAGGCACTGGGGGACTCCACGTGGAAAGCCATCAAATCACAGAATGATCCTTCACTAGACGTCTTCACTGGCTCCGTAGATGACCACTTTGCCAAAGCACTTGGGGCCACCACTTGGCGTAGAATCAAGGCTGAGACGGAGATTTCTGAGAATTCAAATGCCAGCAACAACAGCAGCAGCAGCAACAACACCAACGGCAGCACAACGACCTCAGCCACTCCACATTCGAGTTCCACCCTCAGTGCCCCTGTGGCAACATGAAGGAAAGGGGTGAAACTCAGACGTATTTATCATGAGACTGTTGCTGTTAGTTCTTGAAAGAGAGGGATTTTCTTGAAACTGACATTGTCCATGATATTGTCAAGACTACAGCATTTCCTTGTCAATAATGTCATTGTCAGTGAGAGAGCTATACAGCCTGATTGATATCAAGCTATGGCAAGACTACAGCGCTTTGTTGTCAAAATAATGTCCTCGACTGTTGAATGCAATCCTAGACAGATTTTCTTGAAACTGGTTGGCATCTTGCTGGCATGGTCAAGATTGCAGCACTTTGTTGTCAGAGAAATGCTATTGACATTTGACGTCAGATACAGACCATCTGTGTCTGAGGAGTGAATAAGCTGATCTCTATCAGCAAGAGGCATAGATTCTCATGAGCCCCTGCAGCCGCAGGGGCTCATGAGAATCTATGCCTCTTGCAGATGCACCAGTGCAGCCAGTTTTGTTCTCTGATATCTGACTCTTGTCTCAGTCATTGTTTTATGCTGCCATAGCGGATAGAAGGACAAGACTGCTGGCGAAAGAGATGACAGTGGCAGGTCAGAGAGACAGATCTGTCAAAGGGATTTGCCATTTTCCTTCTCTACCTGCTCTTGGTGGTAGTAGGTAACATGCCATAACAAAAGGTGTTGGTTGGACTCCTAGACTTCTTTTGAATATGAATGTGGCTGAGTGAAACACGTGCTGAACATTCAGCAGGACCTTTTGCTGGTGAAACTATGTGTAACATTGTACAGAACGACAGATTTATATGCTTGGGAGAGTACCATTATCCCTTTGACTCCCAGAACTATATGACTTCCATTCTGTCGAATGGAAGTCATTTGGCTCTGGGAGTCAAAGGGTTATACAGTCATGCTTTTTAAAAACGTGACGACTCTGATGAGTTTATTTCGGGCGACGTACTGGTAAATATTTATTCATTTCAACGAAATAGAGGGAAAGCTGCTGATCCTTTCTGTACCAAGGTTGAGCTTGAAAGAAAATGATTTCTTCTTCAGGTCAGATAGATGGTTTTGTGTGTCCTTGAAGGCTTTCATTTTGTTGCGTTTTAAAGCACATAACTGTAGAATAACAATGTTCCACACTTGGAGTGGTATGGCCATTGTTTTAACCCTTTTAACCCCAAGGTCCCATTTCTCAAATTTTGAAGCTGTTGCCTAATGACTATGTACCAGTTGCAGGAGATGAATTGACCATGATAATTCAAGGGTAGGGCCAGATTAGCTTGGCGCCCAATGGTGCCAAGCTAATCAGGCACTACCCTTGAATTGTCATGGTCAATCAGTCTCCTGCTGTAGGGACTCGGGGCTAAATGGGTTAAGCTGGTGCTGAGCTTTTGTTTTGCGCACATTGTCTTCTCTTCACGTTTTCCTGCACACCAGCTTGCCGTCATCAGACTGACACTGCCAGAAGGATGCTGATCTGCGGCTTGTTTTGTAACGCTTTTCCCTCTGTGAATTCTGCAGTGCAAATCGGTTTTTGCACTTGGAACAGTTCCTAGCATCGCACTGTTTGCTGTACCACTTTTGAACTTGAATCTTTAAAAACTACGTGTATGACAGAATTGGAATGTAGGCGACGTCTTCTCTAGTTGAGAATTAGTGTATTTTGAAAACTGTGTCAGCACTGCAAATGCCAGGGTGGTACCCACAAGCGATGGAAGTTGGACCGTGTTATTCGCAATTGCATTACTGTTGTACTGATTTTGCACAGACTTGCAAATAAAAACCACTTGGTGAGCAGAAGGTCCTTGGGCTGATGTCAGCCTTGGCTTTTAGCTGGGGGAAGCTGTGCTGCTCAGAATGTTGCAATTTGTTGCAGTAAGGTTCATGCTTTTTAAAATATTTTTTTGGTGCATGCTGTGATTTGAACAGCAGTCTAATTTTGCACGCACACACTTGGCTCGCAGTTGGATGTTCGCGAGCGGCAGTCTTTAGTCCTGGGGACCGATTCAGCTTTTTCAAAATCCCAGAGAGAGAATTTCAGCATTTCGGTTCAAGCAGAACAGCCCTTAAGCCAGCCTGTTCCATCTGCAAGAGGCATAAATTCTCATGAGCCCCTGCATCTGCAGGGGCTCATGAGAATTTATGTCTCTTGTCCGCTGTGGATTATGGAGCACGGCTAGTCCATGGACCGTTTTCAGTCATTTCAGTGTTTCACTCGACGTCACCCATGGAGAAATACTACAACTTTTCTGTGTAGTGATGGTGCCTATTCATACATTTTGAAATTGAAACTGAAGAGAAAGGTAATATATAGTGCAGCTGTATATACATGTACGAAAAATTGTTTTGCCTGAACCCTTTTCATCCTGATACGCCCATTCCTTGAAATCAATTTGACTGTGTTAGTTCAAGGGTGGTGCAAAAATAGGTTGGCACCTCAGGCGCCAAGCTGTTTTGGCACTACCCTTGAACTAAAATGGTTGATTTATCTCGTGATCTGTATAGGACAATACTGGGGTACGCAAATTTTTTAAAAATCAGCCTCAGGATTTCATGGGTTAAAGCTGGTTGAGTGAATGTTGTGTATCTGAAATCGGGCTGAGAGTCAACAGCACGTAGGCTTGCAATGTGCTGTAAATTGTTTTCCACAAGAGTTTGACGCTGTAATAATTTGTCTGCTGTTTTGTGAGCTAAGACTTTGCGGCTGAAGGCTGTAAGGTCTGGAATCACAGACCAGCACACATATTCCTGCTTTGCAAAGTTTCACGTTTATTATTATTATTTTATTGTTATTGGTCAAAATGGTTTCTGTGCTTGTTGCGATGTGTGAACGGGTATTTTCTTTCTTTTTTTTTCCTTCTTTTTTTTCCTATTGAAGCTGTGCCTCATAAAACATTTTCCAGATGTAATATAATGGATGTTTTTGCCCTGAAATGATAACGACAACATTTTGTGTGTGGGTATAACTCAAAATTTTACTTTGAATATGTGTCATCTAGGTTTAGGGATGCTTTTCTCTCGTTGCTTAAGACGGGGCAGTGTGGCCTTATCTGTTAACCCCTTCACTGCCGGAAAGTGAACACTACCTGCCAGCAAAGGACATAAAAAGGAGATAAACCCTTATGTGCCCCCCACAGTCACAAGGGCTCATGCAGATTTATGTCCCTTGTTAGTCCTTTGTTATTTATGCCCTTTTTTGTCCAGTGTACATCTGTGTTCTTCACACGAATGTTGGTCAGTGTGCTATTACTTCAGATGTGAAATTCATGATCAGTGTCAGCAAAGGTGTTAACCCCTTGAACCGTCACCCGGCCTATATCAACGTGCACAGTCCTGATGAGCAATTTGAATCTTAGCCGTCTGAATGAAAGAATAGCGCCGCATGCTCTGTGGCTAAACCGAGGGTACACCAACAGGACCAACCCTTTGACTGCTGAGAAAATAAAGATGACCCACATGCAAAAGGCGTAGATCTTCGTGAGCCATCTTATGAGGATCTGTGCCTCTTGCTGACGTGACGTCACTTCATGTCCATGTTGTTCAGATGGCTGGAGCTCTTTGTTGTTAAATTAACAAAGTTGTCAGAAACAAAGTTTGTGACCACCGGCAGGGAAGAAGTCAAGATCTAGGTTTAGAGACCCTTTTTGTGTTGCTTAACTCCTTTCATTCAGATCCACCCATTGCTTAAAATAAATTTGACTATGCTATTTCAAGGGAGGTGCCAAAATAGCTTGCTATTCTGGCACCACCCTTGAACTAAAACGGTTGATCTATCTCCTAATCTGTAATGTAGCCTTCATAGTACAATAAGCAGGGTTTTTTTTTTTTTTTTTTTAAATCGGCCTCAGAATTGGGCTAAAAATCGGTCATTTGTTTTAGAATGTGTTGCTGACATTACTGGCACTAAAGCCTTGTTTCTTGGTTGGTGGTGTCGATCTATACGTGTAATTTGCATCATAACATTTTATTTCCCTGGTCAAGGAAAGGTACACCTCAGTTGATAGCACATATGCCCTATAAGTTGAGAAGACTATTTGATCAAGATTTTTTCAAGGGTGGTGCCAGAATTTTGGCGCCCAAGGTTCTAAGCTGTTCTGGCACCACCCTTGAAATAAGTATCTTTTTGTAGTGTATCAGTGTTCAGTCTGATATCTGTGCAAAAAACAACGCAAAACGGACAGACTAATTGGATGCCAGCATAAAAAAGAAATACATGTAGTTGTGTTGGCATGTGGTATATATTTCCTTTTGTCAACAAATGATAGAATTTGTTAAAATTGTGTCAGATGCAAATGTGTGCACATCTAGACTATTAACATGTATAATAATTCCATCTCCAGTATTCTTTTTTTAACATTCTTCTTTTGTTGTTGTTTTCTTCTTATTTTCGTTTTTAACTAAAAGGGTGTTTCTTTCATTTTTTTCCTAATGTACTGGTATGTCTGTTTGATCTTTGACAAATCATCATTATCAAAACAGTGTCACTTCAGTCCGATTTCTGCATTGTGATATTTGATGTAAAAATATTTGAAGCTGTTCAAATTCTTCTCTTCCAAGTGCTCAAAGGGCCATCGGGCTGACTTTGGCTGCCATTGGCCTGCACACAGCCGCGCTAGTATGGGGTGATGTCAGCCCAATGGCCTTTTGCGTGATGGGTTGTTATATGTTCACACCTATTAAGTGATGCATGTTCTCTGTTCATGATGTTGACAGTTTTAACCCATTTAGCCCCTATGACCTACAGCAGGAGGGGGATTAATCATGATAATTCAAGGATAGTGGCAGATTAGCTTGGCGCCATCAGGCTAATCTGGTTAGTAACCTGAATTATCATGATCATCCATCTGCTGCAATTGATGCATAGTCGTTAAGTGACACATCCGAATGTTTGAAATGCGGCCTTCGGGCTAAATGGGTTTATGTCTGTAGCAAGGAAGCAAAAGTCCTTTGGCCTTCAGCCTTAGTTCCTCAGGCTGTCGGCCCATGGATCTTTGCTTAACCCTTTTAGCCCTGGGACCCTGCAGCAGGAGATGGATTGATCATGATAATTGAAGGGTAGTGCCAGATGAACTTGGCGCCTTCAGGCGCCAAGCTCATCTGACATTACCCTTGAATTATCATGATCAATCCATCTCCTACAACTGGTACATAGTCGTTAGGCAACACCTCCAAAATTTGAGAAATGGGACATTGGGGCTAAAAGGGTTAATGGGTATATGTTCATGGTGTGCCTTGCGTTCATAACAGGGGTGAAAGTATGTTGAAGTGTAATGTGCTTGTACATTATTGTAAATACTATCAGATTTCAGTGTAATGGTATGTGTGCAAGCTGGTACCTTTTTTCTGCCATACTCTAGAAGAATGATAGTTTCCTGGCAGAAACTAAATTTTCTTTAAAACATTTGCAGGTTCTCCAGAGAACTATCTTTCTTTGTCTTATTCTTTATTATTATTTTCTTTTATAATCACTTTTATTATATTTTTAGAGAGTGTTTGATGAAGGTGAGTGTGTGTCTTATACTTTCAAATTAAATGGCAATTTTTAATTCTTTTCTGTTCATTTTTCTCACTATTTGCTTGTTATGACTT
Organism: Semisulcospira habei; assembly: GCA_036245525.1. Classification (NCBI taxonomy): domain Eukaryota; kingdom Metazoa; phylum Mollusca; class Gastropoda; family Semisulcospiridae; genus Semisulcospira; species Semisulcospira habei. The sequence continues at coordinate 145,076,296 of BTPG01000003.1, forward strand.
GAAAGTGTTACAGTAGTTAGTTTCAATACTGGAAGTTGTTATTCTATGGTTACTGAAATACAAAGTTTATTTCAGTATTTTAAAGCTGTTCACATGACATGGTATGCAGCAGTATGAGTGTTTAATTTTTTTTTTTTTAAGAACTACAATGTACATAGTCATGTGTGCGAGAATCCTTAGACATTTTTTTTTTCTCATCCTTGTGAAAGAGAAAAATGGAAATTCAATTTAGAAGAAACAGTTACAGACAGCAAAGGTATAATTATACAGCAAAACCTGTTTTGGAGCGACCAAGCTTATGAGATCACCCGCAGAGAAAGGGGGAAGGGGGGGGGGGGGGGGGGGTTGGTGCGTTCTAGACCTTAAGGGTGAAGTTATCATTGTTTTAGCTAACCTAAGAGGACTGCATCACAGTTCTTGAGACATGTCGACCATGACAGTTCAAGGGTGGTGTCAGAATAGCTTGGCACCTATAGGCGCCGAGCTATTCTGACACCACCCTTGAGCTGTCTTGGTTGATACACATCCTGGCATATCGTCTTAGGGTTTAAAGGGATAGTCATTTCTTTACTGTCTGAATACGAAGTTTTCCTCGCCATCCTAGCTAAGGTCTTTTTGCAGGAGAGAGGGTGGAGAATGTGACTTTATTACTGGTTTCTTGAGTAGACAAATCAGCAGAACAGTTTATACAAGCATGACTACACTAGTCTGTGATTTTGGACCTTATGGCTTCAGCCATAAAGTCACAGACCAGTGTACAAACATATGTATGTGTCAGCAATAATATGCTATGTAGTTACTTTAGCGCGGAAATTTCTCATTACACATTGCACATGTACGTCTCTTGGGATTGGAGTACTTGTGTGCATACAAATGATTTCTGTTTGTCTGAGGTGGTTTATTTTGTTTCTGTTACTGTTTCAGTTCATTCATTTAATGTGTAATGAATATTTGAATGTGGTCATGCCAAGTTGAAAAATAAACAAATGATGAAAGTATGAAAGTGTCTTTCCCTTGTGTGTGTACCGTGTGTGTGTGTAATCTTCACTTAACTGATGTAAGAATCAGAAACTGCTCAACGAAATATCAATATTCAAATAATGTTAAGATGATGTGTGCTGTGTCTAAATAAACCATAGCTAGACCTCTATGTAGCATTCCATAACCAACTGCAGAAGTGTTTCTTTGAACACCTACAGCAATACAGGTATTTTCAAGTTTACAACGGACAATAGACGGACAGATGATGGACGGACAACGTGCTCAGAACATACCTACTTTTTCTATCCAACTTGAGCCACTTTTACTTTAAACTATAATGAAAAATATGTCTTACATCTGCTTTGAGGGTGACTGAGATGTTGATAGCACTGGCACTGGCACAGCTCCCAGGCTACCACTAGACACACTCTGCATTATACAAGGTGCTATAAGGTTCTTCACCCTGACCAGTCCGCTATCAATGGCAATACTTTTTCAATTTAGTGATACCAAAGCATCTGCATAATGCACGCTAGAAATGAGAAAATGAGTGGGCACTCTTGTAACAAGCTTGATATAATTAATACAGGACGGTCTACACCATGTACACTGTGACACGAAACAGTGTCATGTTCATGTGGACAGATTAACCCAGGGTACACTGTCCAAAAGGTATACGATAGTGACCACTAAGACCTAAATGAGCACACCCCTGGATAAAAGTTATGTGCAAAGGAAAACCCCCAACTTATATAATGACAACAATCTAATTGTTACATATACCCATGCTACAGTAAATCACAGCACAAAATGTTTAAAATTTTACACTCTGTGTGAATGGTTGACAAGTGCCGCAAAGAGTGAGTAGTTTCTCTTTAAATGCATATCTTGTAAATACCTACCAGCCCACGGGGCCTAAATTCCATCTGTCCTGACAATGACATCAGGTGCAAAGCCAGGAGCCTGCAGCTTTCTGGAACATTTTTATTCTTGTTTTCTTCTCTCTTTTTTTTTCTTTTTTTTTTTTAGTTGCCAGTGGACAGAGGATATTTCCGCTTCTGGGAGCTCTTTGCTTGCACTTTGGGTGTAGGAATATATTATAGCTTGTTTTGATTATTTAAAGATAAGTTCTTGGACCTGAAGCACTATAAAGACAGCAGAAGCGGCACAGGATAAAAGGCACAATTGTTTATTCCTTGTTCATCAGACAGATGTTTTTGGACTGAACATGCACACTCGGTCACATGCTTGCATGCACACACACACACACACACACACAGAGGCTAACTTGATTAATTTTGTTCATTTTAGTTCTGACTATTTGACAGGTTCAGAAGTAGCGGCCAAAGTATCGTCACCTCGCCAAAGTACCACGTCATATGGTTTCACTGCTTTTCAATGATTTTCAGTGAAGCAAACATACTGCATGTCAAATTTCCTACCATCAATATCAGGAAATGTTATTTTTCGTGCACCGCTTTTTCTAGAATTTATTTTTCATGCATTGTGATGTGACCCATCTCAAATCAAGTTACACACACACAGACGGACAAACACAACATTAGTCTGTTGCTATGAATATATATAGTAATAGACTTTACGACACAAGGCAGAGATAGATAAAAGGGGGATCCCAGGACAATACATTCAATAAAGCCGCATCCGTCGCTAATTTACGCTATTTTTAATAACAAAATTTAGTCCTCCCATTACACCCTCGTTATTTCCGAATCAACCCTTTAATTTTTAAAAAATGATGAGCATGACGGATGCGACTCTATTGAATTTATTATTTTGGGATCCCCCTTTTATCTATCTCTTTATCTCTATCAAGTGATGACAATAGAAACTTAATACTTATTAACAAGTTGCAACTAACTTTTAGGAACCAACATAGGTAACCTTTAAGTGAGTTGCCATAAGAACTTATTAATTACTTACCCTAAGTTCTTACAACAACTTGACTCAAGTCACTGAGACAGATTTATCAAGATACAAGGTCAATAAAAAACTTTTTTAATACTCTGGTGGTGGTGCAGATGGGGTTAAATAATCAGGCATAACATTTTTCTGTGAAGTGTATGACATTAATAAATGATTACCAAATCTGATTTTTATTTGTTTAAAAGATTGTGTAGTTTTTCTGTGGTTTCCTGTACCCCTATCCTTTTTCCTTCCGCTAAAAAACTAGCTTTCAGTTCTTCAATATTTACAGGTGATTGGCTACTCATTTTATTTTGTATTTCAGACTTTTGTTGTTTATAATTATTCAAATCATCCTGTACTCTATTAAATTCTTCATCATCGATAAAATTATCATTTAATGCCTTACTTATAATAAGTTTCATACTGCTCAGTTTAGCACTAGCAAGCGTACTTAATGCTTCATGTTTTTGTAACTTTAAATAAAATTTTTTGTTAAGGGCTTCCATACCAAAGCATGTTAAGCTTGTTATAAGACCTATACTTTCTATTGCTATTCCGACCAAACTTCCAATTCCAGTAGCAAATAAAGTTATACCACCCACAGATAATCCAGCCAAAACCACACCCATAGTCATTGATGTGTTGTGTAAAGAATTGAAAACTGTTTTATAACGTCTTTTACACCTCGAGTATTTTGCTTGTTCTTCTTCCAAATACTTCAACGCTTCTGTAATATTCATTAAACGGAATGAATCTGCCTTTAATGTTTTATCAGATTGTATTTGAGGATACAGTGACGGCATTTTAAGAACAAATATTTTTTTAATCTTCTATTTTATTTTGCAACTCTTCAAATGTAAACAATTTGCTAGCGTAATAAAACGAAACAAGGTCTATGTGTTCCAGGTTTATGCAACTTAGATAAACTAGAGTTGTTTTATCAATCATTACTTTAACAGCAGGGACACTACTCGAAACTTCAAAATCTGTATTGATTTTTCTAATAGCAATAACAACCTTTGTTGACTCTGCTACTGTGGTATCCCACATAAGTTTGATTCCCTGTGCAATATCTGCTTCTTTTACAGCTTCCACAGATCTCATGATAATTTCAAATACTATTGTCGCTTCTCTAGCTATGGTAAAGTTTGCTGGCACAAACACAACTGAAGTATCTGTTCTACCCTTTCTATTTGTAAGAAGATACCTTCGTTTCTCATACTCTTGAAGTTTTAGTTTTTCTCTGCTATTGGTTTCTGCGGAATAGCTTGGCACAAGACTTACAAGCATTGGTTCAAAGTTAACAACTTTTTTAAATACTAGGGCACCTTCATCAGTAAAATAAACATAAGGACTAATAAATACAAACTTTATGTCCCATTTAAGTGGCATAGGTAAAAGAGGAGTAGGATTAGGAATAATTACCCATTTATTACCAACATATTTTAAACTGTATAACACATTACTTACTGGAGTAGGAACAGTAACATCACGAAGTTGACTAAGTTTAGGAAACTGTCTCTCATCTTCAATTGCCTTTCGTTTGTACAACCCAACGGACACAAGTTCAAGGCCATACACTTCTCCTACCTCGCCTTCTTTTTCGAAATCTTGCACGTCAGCTAAATCTTTTAACTCTACTGACGGACATGAAACTGGAATAATTTTTGTCTTCGGACCGCCACTCATTTTTTTATCAAAAATAAAACTATTTAACTTCTAAAACAACAGTAAAATCATGCATTACAACTGGTTTTTCATCTTGATTAGTTACATATAAGCTCAGTGACTCAAAGAAACTGGAACCTAATTTTTTAAACTGTAAATTAGGAAATCTAATAACTTCACTTTCACAATACGGAGCAGTTCCAGTTGGTAAACATCTCAACAAATCTGAAGGCTTTCTGTTATATATATTTTCAGTTGTGTTAAGTTCTTTTAAATAAACATTTAGAACTGTGTTTACTGGCAAATTAACAGGATATGTTCCAGTTATTTTAGTTACAACTGACGTATAATACCATCCACTAGTACCATTATCTGCAAGACCCATTAACCAATTTGCAGGCATTATATTTCTATCTATTAAACCAAGTAAATATGCAAGTTCAGTTGAAAATAAAGGTACAGTGTCTGTAGGAATTTCTAATTCAACAAACAAGTTAGCCTGATTTAAAGTTGCTTTAATTTTTAAATTATTTTGAAACCAGGTAGCTAAAGTACAAAAGTCATAATACCCAGATGGTATAAAGTGTATATTTTTGTCTAAACCACTATTACCAGTATCTGTATAAATCGCATAAAAACTTGTATCATCAGTTACATTAAACCACTTTACTGTGTAGAACATTTCATGTATAGCTACAGTCTTGCAACCATCACGATTATCAATCCCATTAGTTAACCACACTGGTTTGCTTGTATCAATATTTGTTAAGGTTATAAACATTTTTTTATTATCACATAAAAAAGCATAATGGAATTTAAATCACCAACAATTGATACTGTAAATGCGTTTCAATTTAACGTGGATGCCAAATACAATGTTGCACCAACATATGAACAAAAAATAATTCAACTAAATCAGCTTGATATAGCTTTGTCTGAACAAGATCTATTTCAAGTCAAAGTACCAAACCCTTATAATCATTACCTAAACCCTCCAATTACAGATGATGCAACTGCAAGAAGGTGGTCATCAAGCCCACTACAAATGTTTCAAAACCAACTTAACTTTGCTATACTATGTTCTACTACTGGCTGTGGTGTTTCTTTTACAGAACATTTGAATCACCCAAACAAACTGATTAAGTCTGTGTATCGTTTCCACACGTATTACCAACTTAGAAGAATACTATCAGAACTGCATACCCCACTACCCACTGAATCTAGTTTTAATCAGTTTAACAATCCAATGGATTTGAAAGCATTTGAACGCATCTGTAATGAATTTAACATTAGTACAAAGTATGACTTTACACAAAAACTTGATGATCACAAAGGTATGGGAACATTATATTATGCTATGAGTCACAGACAATATCAGAAAGATTATTGGCCTCCCTACTCCTCATTTTTATCAAAATCAGAAGTCTGGTTAGGATCAATAGAACAGAAGCAATCTAACGCCTGGACCACATTTATTTTAGATAAGAGTGATGGGTTTACTCAAGCAGGAGTTGAACGCATTAATGAGTCTATAAGAACGTATGTTTGGTGTATACTAGGTGCACAAGCTCAAACAAAATCAAACATCTTAAATGGCAGTGGGAAATTTGAAGCACAAAAACAGTTTCTTGCAAACATGGAAGACTCAATTAATTCAGTGGTAGATTTACCATCTAGCATACAACGTTACCAAGACGTTCTCAGATATGCTAGATCAAAAGTTGACTTTGTAGTTGGCATCGGGTTATACATGTTACCATCTGACCTTCAACTCCAAATGGGGACAATAACAAATTATAATAATGAAATAGTTGTTGCAGGGAGTAATCAGAAATTAGGATTTAATCAATCCGTAAACTTGAGTCCAACAACCTCTAACATACAACCAGTAACACCAATACAACAAGTAAAATTACCAATACAGTCAGTAACACCACCAGTAACATCACCCGTAACTCCACCTATACAACCAATAACGTCAACCGTAACTCCAGTAACAGACCAAGATTCATTACAAAAAAACACACATGAGTCAGAGAGAACTGCATTGGTAATTGGTCTTACTGGATTAGGAATATTACTTCTTTACCTGTTTCATTAAATATCCTATAATTAACCCTCCTACTGATACCAAAAAGATCCACACGTGTTCTGCCATAAACCCTACTACCTTTGCTGTAGTACTAATAAGCCAACTTACAACACTACCTATAATACCTGGCAAAGCACCTGCTGCTTTTAAAGCTAATTTTTTAAGCAAGTCTGATAAATGAGACAACTGTTTTTTTACCCACGACTGTAAATCTTTAGGGTCTGATGGAGTTGGAGGGGTAGGTGGAGCCGGACTGCTACCACCACCACCTGTTACAGCTAAAACAATAGTACTAATAATAAACCCTAAAGCAGTAATTAAACTTGCAATTGTGATACCCTGTTCTCTAAAAAGTGTTTTTAATCTCTCAGACAGAGTAGTGTCTTCATTAAGTATTTTTTGAATAGTTTCTCTAATTCTGTTGACCTGTGTTTTCAGTTTTTGTCTACCATTATCAACTAATTCTAACCTAGCATCTCTTTCTATATACAAATCTTTTAATCTACGCTGTATTCTTTCTTTTATTTCACCCCACCCGGGTCTGCCCTGGGGGACTTGGGTGGGGTTAGGTATTTTTTAGTTCCCAGGGTCACCCTGGTCAGCCCCACAGGGTGGGTTTTTCTCTCTATTCTGGGGCATGTGTTTCTGTCTACCCTTTGTCCATTCACCTGTTTTTGCCTTTTTAAAACTCTCCCTACTGTCTGCACTGCCTGTAGCTCTTGATATTGGATGTGTGTTGCTAAATGGTCTTAGCTTTATTTAGACCCCGTGTTGTAGGTTTATTTAACGTATTTGACCGGCTGGCGACATACATTCAATTTTCTGTTTAGTTTTTTTTTTCACAAGCAGTGCAGGCACGTCCTGAGAAAGCCTTGTTGCTGTCGGGACGTTAAGCAATGTACAATCAATCAATCAATCTTTTATTTCAATGTCATAATTTTCACTGTCAGCTGTATCAAGTTTTTTTTTCTCCATTTCTATTTGTCTATCAAGCTCACTAAGTTTGACTACGTTATTTACCATCTCACCCCTTGTTGTCTGTAGTCCTTTATCATACGCAGCTAACTCACGCAATGTAAAAGAAGAGTCACCTATTTGAAAAGGAGCCTCATTTATAAATGATGTTTCTTGTATTGTCTTGTCTACTATTTCTGGTAGTTTTGTGTTATCAGCCATATCAATCTCTTGCCCAGTCGGTAATTTTGATTGCGCATTATTTAGATCGGTAGCAACTCTAGGTGGTATCCTTCTTTCACCAATACCAAGTTGACGCAAGGCGCCAACACCTCCTTCACCTCTGATTGTACTTAAAGCTTTAAACCTACTGGGGTCTCTTTTGTTAGTCAATCGTATTTTTCCTTTGTCAACAGTTTTTAAATATAAATGACCTTTATCATATTCAAACTGATTAGGATCTATGTTGTCTGGTCGTTCACCAAGACTATCATAAAACGAATTAACTTTGTCTTTTAACAGTTCATGAAGCATACTAGAAGTATTACTTGTTCCAGTCATATCTGTTACACTAGTATCATAGTCATTCATGTCATCCATTTTAAAATCTTCATGATTAAATCCTCCTGCTGCCATTGTTTTTATTAATTTAATTTTTTTTGTGCATAATAAAAATGGCATCTTCCTACGGATCAAAGTTAGACCCATTCAGAAAACTACGTGAGCCCCTGGGTGTTAAGGGCATTCGACAAACAATAGTCATCACAAACAATCCAAGTACCATAGACCAGAACCAAACACTTACAGTCAAGTTTCCAAACCTAGGACCCAGTGACGTTATTGTTCCTGGCACTGCACGCCTAGCATTTAATATTGAACTATCATCAGATGCAGACATAAACAGAACACTAGTTGACAATCTTGGCAGAGCAATTGTTAGAACCATTAAAGTAAAACTTGAAGGACAGGAAGTGTTTAGTCTTGACGACTCAGATGTGTTTTACTGTTACAAAGATCTTTGGCTAACAAGAGAAGAACGAGAAGACCGTATTTACCAAGGCATACAGCATGATAACATTATGAAAATTAGAATCGACGCTGGAGATAAAGTAACTAATACAGCCATGGATGTTATAATGGCCGAAACATATGGAACCAGGTTTTACATTCCACTTGAGTTTGAAATCCTAACAGCTCATCTGCCTTATTATCAAGGGACACTGAATGACCGTCTGAGTTTTGAACTAACCTTCAATGACTACTCCAAAGTTATTAAATCATCTGATCTTAGTGCAATGTATAAGATCTCTAACATTTCCTTGGAATATGAAATTGTCACACACACTGAATTAGCCAGACTCATACAAAATCAGTATCAGTCAAGACTGCCAATTTATTATGACAGGGTGATTAGACATAGTTTAATGCAAAAAGATAAGAGTGACCCAATGTGGAACATAAACTTAAACACACCTGCCAGGTCACTTAAAGGTATTCTTATGTTGTTTGTTGAACCAGCGGCTCCATACAAACGGGATTCAGAAAAATTCTACAATCCTAAGATTACACATTTGTCCTGCACAATCGAAGGCCGCCCTAATCAAGTGTACGCTTCAGGAATGCTGCCTTATCAGCACTACGATGAGATCACAAAGTATTTTGCAGGTGGAAGGATTAGAGATAAACCAGCAAACATTGCGTGCAAAGATCTACATCTGTATGATGTTAGGATCGGACAATACCTTACAAACAAGTATGCACTGTGGTTAGACCTGCGTAGTACAGATGACGACTACCTGCATGGGTCAGGACGAACTGTCGAGAACGGTAGTGATGGGATTACAATTCAGATACAAAAGAAGGTTGAAAAAGCCGAAGCCATTAACATATATTTGTACCTGATATATGACGCACAACTCAATATTGCAGAAAGCAGACTAAGTGGACACATATATTAAAATTATATTGTGTATTAAAATGAACTTAATGACCCTTGATCCACACTGTGGATTGTTTTGTGGTGCCACAGGGTGTGGTAAAACTGAATTTGTACTTGACTTATTACAAACAAGATACATCCACCATTTTGAAAACATAGTAATATTCTGTCCTACAATCAAACACAACAAAGCATATCACAACCGTTCATTCATTTGGACTGACAACAACATTTACTTAGTCGACCCTGAGAAAAAACTGAATGACTACCTACAATATTTTTACAAGCAATTTGAAGGACAGCCAACATTGTTTATAGTCGATGACTGTTCTGCAGAGAAAGACATTGTCAAAAAGAGAAACACACTAGCAGAACTGGCCTTCAGTGGCAGACATGCAAACATAAGTGTATGGATTCTCACTCAGAAATATAATGCTGTACTGAAAGATTTTCGTGAACAGTTAAAGTTTATCTGTTTGTTTTACTGTAAAGATCGTGACAGCTTTGAAGATTGTCTCAGAGAAAACGATGTCATCCCCAACAAACACGAACGAGTCATTGTGAAAAACAAACTGAAATCAACTAAGCATCTAAAGCTTATCTTAAAGACAGATCAGCCCACTGGGTATGGGTTAATTTAGCCTTTTGTTTTGTCCATAAAAATGATGGACAGACAAAGCGGGCAAGCATTTGATATCACACAGAGCTTCAGAGGTGTTGTGCGTTTTAATGACTTAAAAAAACAAGTTAAACACCCTTTGATAAAACTCTCAACACCAACAAAAATATACATGGTATATAATGTAACTTTTATATATTCTAATAGACCACCACGTTATAATTACAAGACTGTTGATCTTAAGACACAAGATTTTATAGTTTATGATGCTAACTGTGACTGGTTTGAGATTATGTGTTTACACATATTTTACCAAATAAGTAAACAACATGATTATATTGAATTTGTTACTGTCAATAAAGTGATATTACACCTGCAGCATGAGCACAAGACCTTAAGACACATACCAGGAAAGTGGATGATTTGTTGGGATTACAGTCAATAAAGTGCCATTTTACACTATATAATTTTCTATTTATTTTTTTGTCGGACAAATAAAAAAGATGGACAACCGTCAAAGATTAAGAAACGTGTTTCACACAACTGACTTACCTATATATAATATTTACAATGTCTATGAATCAATAGAAAGATCTTTTTTAGTCATACAAAATAACCTTCTTTCTGATAGTGTAAAGATTCAGATTGTTGCAAAAATAGAATTTGTCAGAGATGTTGGTGAAGTTATTGTAACGTATATCTCGACAAGGCAGCACACAGTTAATTCGAGAAGAGAACTAGAGAGAGTGTTTAGAGAAAGATTGTTACCAGACTTCCATGAAGCAATTGACAGAGCAGAAATGCAAGGGTCTGGCTGGCATGAAGGCTTTGTACATGAACTACAACTGAAGCAGTCAAGATATCATCCTATTTTAGGTAGATTGTGGATACCACTACCAATAGAGGTTGCAAACAAAAGGGCTGTAGTCAATATTCAAAACAATGATAATTTATGTTTTATGTGGTGTGTGCTTGCTAAACTACATTATGTAAAAACAAAACCTGATCGTGTATCTAACTATACCAATTTTGTAAAAGAACTCAACTTCAGTGGTATAGATTTTCCTGTTAAGGTAGAAGACATAGACTTGTTTGAAAAATTAAATCCTGGTATATCTGTAAATGTGTATGTGTGGGATAATAAATCTGAAAATAAGTTACAACCAATTAGATTATCACCACTTGCCCCAACCTATGGTCAATCAGAAGATAAGCATGTTGACATGTTGCTAATAAGCTCTGGTGATAACTTTCACTACACAGTTATCAGAAATATGTCACGTCTAATTCACAATCATGTAACAAAACACAAGTGTAAACAGGAAGTTTGTAAAAGATGTTTACAGAGGTTTTCTTCTATTGTAGTAGCAGACAAACATGTTTTAAATTGTAGGTCTGTTGATGACGTACAAACAGTACTTAAGTACCCAGAGCCTGGTACTCAAGTGTATTTTAAGAACTATGGAAATCAGCAAAAGCTGCCGTTTGTAGTATATGCTGATTTTGAATCATTAGTAGTACCATATGAGGGTCCTGTTCCAGAGTCATTACCAAAGACTATAAAATTGAGTGACCAAGTGGTGTGTTCTTTTGGATACATTCTTGTTAGGTCTGACGGTCAGCATACTGAGCCTGTTATCTATAGGGGTGAAAATGCAGCAGCTGAGTTTTTAACAGAAATGAGACAACTGTATATTCAGGTAGTAAAGTATTTTGAAAACTGTCAGATGCCTTTGGTAATGACAGAAGAAGACAAACAGAATTTTGATGAAGCAGTGCTGTGTTGGATTTGTGAAGACGCCCTTGATGGTAATAAAGTTTGCGATCATGACCACATAACTGGTCGTTACAGAGGTGCTGCCCATGGTGATTGTAACTTAAAACTAAAAATTGATCCTAAGACATATAAGTTACCAATCTTTTTCCACAATCTCAAAGGATATGATTCACACATTATCATGCAGGCTGTGGATGAATCTTACAAAAACATAAGTTGTATTGCCCAGACAACAGAAAAATACTTGACTTTTAGATTAGATAAATTAGCATTTTATGACTCTATGCAACATCTGTCTTTAGGTCTTGCTAGTCTGGCAGAAGGACTGAGTGAGTATCCAATAACGAGTAAATATTTTGAGCCAGACTTAATTAAGAAAGGTGTCTATCCGTATGAGTACATTGATCACTGGGTTGTTTTTGAAGAAACAAGACTACCACCAAAAGAAAATTTTTATTCTACACTAATTGGCAAAGGTATTTCTGACTCTGAATATCAACATGCACTTAATGCGTGGGATAAATTAGGGTGTCAGACAATTGGTGATTACCACGATCAGTACTTGAAAGCTGACGTTTGTTTGCTAGCAGACGTATTTGAAAGTTATCGTGAAAAGGGTTTGTTACACTACAGTCTTGACCCTGCTTGTTACATTACTAGTCCTGGCATGACATGGGATGCATTTTTGAAATCCAGTAAGATATTTATAGACCTGTTGTATGATCGTACGATGGGTGAAATGGTGGAACGTGGATTGAGGGGAGGCATTAGTCTAGCAGCAAACAATTATGGCAAGGCCAACAACAAATATCTTGATGACTTTGACCCCTCAAAGCCAAGGTCATTTATTACATACTTAGACGCTAATAATTTGTATGGATTTGCAATGTGTGAATTGTTGCCATTAAAAAACTTTTGTTTGTATGATTTGTCACAGTATGGCATAAAAAAATTAACAAAATATATTATGGCTCGAGGTCAAAATGATGAAAAGGGTTGGATCTTTGAAGTAGACTTGGAGTACCCACACCGCCTACATGATTACCATAATGATTATCCATTAGCAGTTGAAAAAATGAGTTTAACAGGGAAAAAAGAAGACAACAAACTTGTACCCAATCTAAATGACAAATTTAATTACGTTTGTCACTATCGATTGTTACAGTTTTACATCAGACACGGGTTAGTACTAAAGAAAGTACATAGAGGAATTCAATTTGACCAAAGTGCTTTCATGAAAGATTATATAATGAAAAATACAACATTGCGTGCGAGAGAAGGTAACACTGCATTTGATAAAGACTTCTTTAAGCTTATGAACAATGCTTGTTTTGGCAAGACGATGGAAAATCCTCATCACAGAAAAGATGTTAGACTGGTCACAACTGAATCGGGTGCAATTAAACTTACAAGTAAGCCTCAGTACACAGGGTATAAAGAATTTCATCCATCATTGTATGCAGTGTCACTCAAAAAAAAAAGATTGTTAAACTGGATAAGCCAGTATTCATTGGTATGGCAATTCTTGAGTTGTCAAAATTATTAATGCTTGAATTCTACTATGATTACTTCAAACCAAAGTATCCTAAGTGTCGTCTGCTATACACTGACACTGACTCTATGATCATAGACGTGCCTACTGAAGACTTTTATGAAGACATGAAAACAGAGTTACACATGTATGACACGTCTGACTACCCTAAAGACCATCCGCTGTACAGCACACAAAACAAAAAAGTGCCTGGTAAGTTTAAGGATGAACTGAATGGTGTGCCAATAGTTGAGTACGTTGGACTGAGATCAAAAATGTATTCTATACTGCACCAGAAGGGTAGTCAGTCAAAAGCCAAAGGTATCAAAAAAACAGCGATAAAAAATAAAGACATCCGTCATGAACATTATAAGCAAGTGTTAGATGGTGCATTAATGCCTGATTATCCAAACAAGACACTGAGATCAAACAATCATAATATTGAAATGATTCAAACATATAAAAAGTCTCTAGCAGTAGGTGATACAAAAAGAGTGTTTCACACTAAGGAAAAAGCTTATGCACCAGGTCATTACAGGCTCAAGTTATCTGAAAAAATAGCTGATAATCTGCTTGATAAACTAATTGATGAATTGAAATTGTTAAAAATGAGTAACAGTATCTGTGGGAATAATCTGTAATTCTTCTCTAACAAATGCCCTCTTTGGTGCAGTCTCATATAGATAATATATTGTTGCATTAGCTGAAGGAACTATTTTTTTTATATTATGAACAGATGTAGACCATATTGGATCAGTTGCCCTACTTCTAACGTCATTCTCAGCTTCACCTGGTTGATACAAATATCTCACCTGTTTTGTAAACAAGCTAGTGTCTGGAGGTGTTGTTGCTTTTATTTCTGACGGTATTGTTTTCAATTTAATAGCATCAACAGGTTTAGGGTGACCATCATTATTCATTGCTTTTATCACAGACGGTAATCTTTTAACCCACTCAGTGTTACGGGTGTCATGCATGAGTTCCTTAGAATACTGATAGCTGAAAAGTCTCTCTGATAATTGTTTGTTAAAGTTTTCTACAATTGCCTGTGATCTATGCAAGCCTGGTATGCCTCGCCTAACTAGCACTCCATGCTTTGCAAATAACTGATTAACAGCGCCTTTAAATTCAGATCCGTCATCAACCTGTACGAGCCTAGGGTATGTTAAAGGTCCTCTACTATATATTTTTGATAATGCAGTGGCCACTGTTACAGCTTTTTTGTCAGTTATGGGTTCTGCATCCTTATACCTTGAAGCTATGTCAACAACAGTTAATGCATACTTGTATCGTTTCTTTCTTATTGTGTCATGTGGCAAGAACAGAAGATCCATTTGATGGGTGTCATTAGGGATAGTGTTTACAAAATGAGGTCTTGTTATTTTTCTTGGAGCAGGGAGGTATATCTGCCAAATTGCTTGATTTTTGAGCCACTGTTTTATTTGGTTGACATCTCCACCCACAGCAGCATGTAATTTTTCTACTGCAGTATTCCCTTTCCAGTAGCCAATTGGGGAGTAATATATTTTTGATAGTTTAGCGTCTGCCATTTTTTCTAGCAATATAAACTCCTGTAAAATATACTAATGTCATTCCTACTAAAACAAATATTATTTCTCCATTTCTTTGTTCTAGGCTTGGTTGGTAATAGTCGCTAAGTTTTGGTTGAGGAATAGATATGTCTTCACCAGTTACAAGATAGTATTCTTTGATCGCGTCATCAACATTTGAAAATGTATGCTGTGCATGACCCTCAAGTTTTAGTTTTTCATTAATAAAATCCAGTTTTTCTATTCTTTGCTTCTCATAATCTTGTTGAGCTTGAGCTAGTTTTTCAGATGCCTCATTGTGGCGCTTCATTTCTTCTGCTGATTCTTCTTTACTCACTTTTGAAAAGAAATAGTTTGATCCACTAAAAGCCAATGCGTTAATAACTGCACCGCCAATCATAACAGCTATAGTTGCCATATTTTTATTTACATAGAAATATTTTCTGGAATAATTCCTTGCTTAACTAGAAAATCTTTTGTTGCAATCGATTCTGTTATAACAACTACTAGCTTAGCACTGTCTTCAAAGTCTAATTTACTAAGGTCTGCTGATTTCATTTTGAGAAGACTTTTTCCAAGCATAGAATATGCTACTGCTATTCCACTTATTACAGCGGAGTGATAGACAAGGTTCATTAAGTTCTTTGTGTCGCTCATTTTCTTATACCATAAAAATTAAAATAATAAATTTATTTACTGCATGTAAAATGGGTCCAAAGGTTTTGGAACTGCTGGTAATGTGGAGACTTCTTCTTTTGTTTTTGGAGTGTTTGATTTTTTGGTCACTGTTCGAGTGTTTGGTTTGTATTTTTTATATAATTGGTAACATACGTAACCAAATCCGA